>FMBT01000321.1:0-419506 GCA_900095095.1 Fragilariopsis cylindrus CCMP1102 | reverse complement strand
TTTTGTGTCTTGAAATTAAATACAACGGTTACCTTGTTTGTTTGCGGGAGCAAAGGATATTTCTGAGCTGAGATTCAATATTTTACCGAAAACCGCTAGAACCTGATCATGGTAATTCATGCGTGAGGGAATAACAACAGGACCGATGTATTTGATATATATAGTATACTATTTATAATACTATACGACGAAATAAAAGAATATAATATTAGATTATTTATTTATTTCTCTAATATTTGTTAATACATTATTTACTATATATATAACTATATCTTGTTGCCTGTTTGTTTAATAGAAGCCTGCCATCAACTTTCAATCACTTTATTTACGAAACTCAGGCTAAACAAGCGATGTCAGAACATGTACTGCGATATATCTAAGAGACATATCATTTTCAATCAGATGCTCAACAAAAACAGAATAATCAACATTGGCAACAGCAAAACTTTAATCCAAATTATACCAATATCAAAAACAAAATGTACAGTGGAGGGGAATCGAACCCCCGACCTCAGCTGTGTTAAAGCCGCGTCATAACCAACTAGACCACCTCTGCTTTTATGTTTGTTATTTACTGGCAGTGTTGTCGAGATTTTAACTTTATAAAGCTAATCTTTGATTAAATAGTTTTAATGATAACAGAAGGTTTCGCAACCTTCAAAACTATATTCCAAGTTTATTTCAGGCTTGGAATAACGGTAACATTGGATACATTTTCACTAAGGTACCTATACTTATATTTTGGTAGAATATTGTTGAATATAGCAGGGGTTTCTGTCTCTGTAGGAAATTTTAGATTCTATAACTATGAGATAGTAGAAGATATACAGTTACTACAGTTACTACTATCCAAATGTTGTTCTTCCACAAGTTTGGAAGAACACGTATGGTGATGGCATTTTAATTTGTTTGCTGTTAACTGAGAACATTGGCGGCTACATTTTGACTACCTATAACTTTATTTTTGACCGAATATTGACTGAGATAGAAGTATTATATAAATATATATATATGTATTTGGCGGCGCTTGAACACCTATATTAACCTCATCAATGTTATCATATAGCTACATCCTTTGACCACCTAGGTACTATATTTTTGACATGAGAACAATCAACAAGAGTACAACCGGTATTAGAAGTGTTGAATCAGTGCATTGACGATAGATTTGATGATGTTCCTACTTAATATGTACTAATATAGATCAATAATAGGCTGGTCGACCGTTGTCTTACTAGTTATATATATATTTTTGACTGGATATTTTTGATTTACTTATTGTTGCTGATATTTTTGGCCATACTTTATTTGTGGTTGAATAGTTGTGGAGAAAGACGGTTTTCTAGATCTTCTATTGGAAATGTTAACAGGATTCCAGTTATATAAGGGATTTCACGATATTTTACGCGTGTTATAAACTGTTGCGGATTCAATTTATTTGGAGTCCCGTGAGGTTTTTGTGGTAGTCGCGGATCATATGCATTATGACATCTGTGCACGTCGCTTCCTCACAATAATAAAACATGTGAAGTTATCTAGTTGTGTGGCTGACAATTGACGAGAGGCGATGTGTTGTGTTTACATTGTGCAAATGAATATCATTGCACCTCTGTACACTGCACCTCCACTGTCATGTCACTACTCATTATTTATTAATTATCTATGCAATAGGGAAATATATAAATAACTAAGTTAACTAGCAAACATACAGTCTCTTCAAGCATTACATAGCCATAGCAATCACAAGTACCTCAGATCGCAGAGGGTGTCTATTGTATTTCAACATAATTGATAAATAATCAAAGCCATTGATCCGATCGAATCGAATCAATAACAACCATCGATACAGTCAAATATACCAGATATCAACTCTAACGATGACTCAAAATAACGAATCCAGTACTCCTCCAAGTGGTACTGCCGACAACAAGGCAACAGCCGCAACGACTGATACCACATCAGGGAAGGCAGCTGGATCAAAGAAGAAACAACAACAGAAGAAGGGTAACAACAACAACGCTTCTGCTAAGAAGAAACAAACGGCTACACCGAAATCTTCCTTCAAAGGTTTGGCATCCGGCAACAGCTCCATGAAAGGCATTGTAATTGCTGATGGTAATGGTAACAAGGCTGGTCAGTTTCGTGTGTTTCAGAAGAGCCTAGCTGGTACTGCTGCCGAGGCAGCAGCCTATGGGCTTGATTCAGCTATTCTGGATCTAGAACCTAAATTGAGGACCGATTTCATTACACCGAAGGAAAGTCCGGAAGTGCATTCCAATCTGACTCCAATCCTGGATGAAGATGGTGCAGAAACTGGTGGTAACACACTAGTATGTTTCAATCCTGCTCTTAAGGAGCAAATGGACGCTGAATACCACACGCTGTTAAAAATCCAGTCGTCGAACTGGAATCAATACAGTAGAATTGTGGAAGGTTATTATCGCATTGCCATTGGAAACATTGACAGCAACGTGCTAACATACTGTCGTATGGACAAACGTATGGCTGATGCAGAAAAGAAAAAGGATTTAATAGCATTCCTGCTCATCCTTAGATCTGTTTGTGCGCAGAACCAAAGCAATGTGAAGGTTGATCAAGAATTCAAGAACCTGCACTCTCTACATTCAACATTCGGTTATAAACAAGTGAAGAGTGTTTCTGATGCAGACTATGCAGAAGAAGTGATGGACCGATACGAATCGGCTGTATTCACTTGTGGTAAATTTATAGTGGGTCAAACCATCTATGATAAAGTATTATCAAGATATCATACTCCATGTACATTCAAAGAATACCACCTCCTTACTGAAGAGAAACAAGCTCCTATCGATGATATTGTCAAAGATAGAACAGTTGCCAGGTTAATCATCAAGAATTCGCTTAACAGCAAAGCCCGTGCAGAACTAGTGAAAACATATTCTGTCAACAACAGCTCATGTTATCCTAATACTGTGAGCGAAGCATTATCTTTACTGGAAACATTCAAGATGACACCAGCTGATAATAACAATACCAATCAAACAGAGGCTGAGACAGCTATCGTGTCCTATCACGAAACTATCGACCCTGTTATTGAAAATGAAGTGGAGGATATCATTCCAAATGATGCTCCCACCCATGAAGAACCAACCATCGACGACGTCGTTGTTGAAGAAACTGAGGAGTGTACGGACACTAATCAAGCTGATTTCAATGCAACAGTTATGGCTTCCATTATTAGCGAAGCAACAGCTGAAGCTGATGAGGAAATGTTCATCGGTGCTAGTTTTGCAGGACTGCAGGATGCTGATGAGGCTTATGACGACAACGAACCCGACCTATTGTGCTTTGCACATGTGGTCGATCAAGCAGCCAATGCTGAAGAATCTTCATCTGAAGAGTCCAATCAACGGCGGGATAGGATATTGCATGAACGACCTAGTTATGCGATCAACCACAAACAAGATTTTGAATTAGTGGTATATCTAACAGCTCAAAGAGTGAACAATTCAGGCGATCATGTCCGTATTCGACACTATGAAGTAGATAATCCGGGCCTCATTAGTCATGAATATGGAGGTACAACACCAGAAGCTATTGTGGACTACTCAGATATACTTCGTTTAAAGCTACAGACTGCAGGGATCAAGGACGTCGAGGATCTGCTTGATATCTTTGAAGAATGTAGTACCAATGATGCCTCATCAAGCATCCGGCATATGATGAACACAGTATGTCAAGTACCACTTCACACCAGCACAGTGCGTTTCCTGAAAGAGGAAACATACAGACACAAAGAACATCTTCGATACAACAGTACAAGATATGATGTTATGTGTGGTGAAATCGGCAGAGATGATGCACCAATCCATTACCCTGCAGCTCATGTTCTACTGCATCATACTATTGTTGCAGTGGCATCATACCAACAAAGGCGCAAGCCTACACGTTGGATCAACAAGGTAACTCGAAAGATGACAGAGTGTCACATCAATTCTCGTGAACAACTTGAAAATGTGATTAGAAATAACACAATCAATGATGTATTCCAACAATACAACAAGCCTTCCTTCCACAAGATGACAATCAATGGATTTAAGCATATTCTGGGTATAGAAGTGAACCAAGGTTACATTGCAGGTTACACTCAGGATTTTCGTCAAGGCCGGTCTTAACAACGGAAGATCGAATGCCATATGAACCGTACGACACTGGATGGATCAAACCCATCTATGGATTGATTTGCCTAACTTGGCTTATATACAACAAGGATGCCTACCTACTGTCGTTTCAGCAATGTGTTTCAACAACATATTCATTCCAATGTTTGGAATTGCCTACAAGCTACTCCAAGCAATCGCTAACTCTATCTTGACAGTCGGTACTGCCATAGTTCAAATTGAGTCTTGTGTTTTCCGTCATTTCAACTATATTGATCCAATTTTCAATTGCATTCAACGATTTGAACGTTTGATGTCTAGTGTTCGAATGCACACTAATCCATCGATGGCCATACGCCCTTCAGGCATATGTAGAAGACATAATTCCAGCAACAACAAGAGTTCCTCAGGGAGGCACTCTGGTATGTACCATGCTAGAAAGCGACTTGCAACCAAGCGTTCTATAATAACGCAACCATGGGCCGATTACTGGCCCACTCAAACCCAGGTCCGATCCAATCCTCGGACCCAGACCTGGTACCAAAGGAGACCAATACGATATAAAACCCGTAATGCTCTGCCCGCTCCGACTATACCTCAATCATTCTATCCTATAGATGATCCATCTTATCTCGACGTCACATGGTATGACGCCATCTCTCCTTACTGGACTGGTGGTATGATTTGGAATAGTGCTTATGTACTCAACCACCAAGTTGTATCTGTTACTACTGATCCTATCTTTGTTTCTAATTTGTCTCCGACACTTGAAATGTCCGGGACAGTTCAACCACCGGAAGCAAGGAGTGGGGGTAAGAATGTTGGCCCACGGACCACCATTGCTCTTGATAGTGGATCTAGTATTCACATATTTAAGGATGCCTTCCTGCTAGCTGACATACTCTCTGATGACAGCAAATCCATCGCTGTTCGAACCACCGATTCGAAGTTCCAAGTTAATGACATAGGACGTCTTTGTGATGACCTCAACACACTGCCTCTTCCTCGTGATGGGTATTACTACTATCCAAATGGAGTAGCTAACCTTCTATCACTGGCCATGCTTACTGAAACTAAAAGGGTAGTGATGGACAGTGCGATTGACAATGCTATATATGTATTCAACGATGATGGCTCGTACATACGGTTTGCTAAGACATCCAATGGCATGTACTGTATTGACATCGGTACGGATAGCAATGATCATGTTGTAATGGCACATCAAACTGTCAAAGGCGAGAGCGCACAGTTCTCAGCAATTGACTGCAGAAGAGCTGCCAAGGTTAGAGAACTACAACAAGTACTGGCATGTCCTAGCGACATTGACCTGGCCAATGCAGTGGAGCACAACATCATAGGCTACAACAGGTTCACCAGAAGGGACATTCGTATTGCAAAGAAGATCTATGGTCCAGACGTCCCATCCCTGAAAGGAAAGACTGTCAAACGGCCAAGCAAGATGCCGGAGAACGATACTTCAGAACTCCCATCATTCATACTGAAAGAATACACTGATGTCCACATATCAATCGACCTTATGCATGTGAATGGAGTCAAGTTCCTAATAGCTCACTCCAAGCACATTGGACTGCTACAAACGTACTGTGTAAGAAAGAATAATCGTGAAGCCATACTGGCGTGCATTCTAAAAATAGTACAGTCCTACAAAAGTAGGAGTGTATTTAAGGTCGTAACGATTGAAGCTGACGGAGCATTCAAATCCATCAAGCACGAGCTTGAAGGAGATCCATACAATATAACATTATCAACATGTGATGCTGACAGGCATGTGGAGACTATTGAAAGGCAAATAAGATTCCTCAAGGAGAGGATCCGAGCCGTTAGGCTAATGATGCCGTACAAGAAACTTCCAATGAGGTTCACCATTGAAATGGTACACCAAGTTGCCCAATTGATTAACTCTCTACCTAAGAGCAATGGAATACATGCCATCCTATCACCAAGAGAAATCGTTAGTGGTAAGAAATTCAGATGTCCTACTATCAAAATAGGCAATACGTCCAAGGTCTCACGGGTGGTACAAACAGTACTGATCAAGAGAGGTCAATCGATGCTTTGTACATCGGTAGGGCTGACAATGGCAGTGGACACAGCGTGTTCAAACTAAGCACCAAACAAGTCGTATCGGTCAACAGGGTTGTAATAATACCTACAAGTGAGGCCACCATTACAGCTGTCAATCACATTGGCAATGAGGAAGGACAGCCAGAAGGCTTAGAATTCTCTGACATGAATGGCAAGATCACACTTGATGACTTCGCTGCCAATGATAATAATGATGATGACAGCAATGCGTCTGATGCTGACTTTAAAATGGATGAAGAATATCAAGATGAACTTGACAAAGAAAGGAAACTGGAACTTAAAGATAATCCAGATAATGATGCAGACCCTGACTCAACAGGGTTTGGTTCGGATGACCCGGACTCGCAGATAGACTTCTTTCAGAACCCAATACAACAACACAATCAGGGTGTAGAACCTGTCATCTTTGACAATAGGACCCGATCAGCCAACAATCCAACAGTGGCTCTTACTACTACTACACCAGCTGCAAAGCAGGAGTGTGGCAGCGATAAGAAGAAGAAGTATCCCATCATCAATGACGGTACACACTTGATAGAAGAAGATCTCGATGATGACGTAATACAAGACAATACTGTAGTACCTAACAACGACAAAGTCATTGATGCTGCAGTAGAGGAACCATCCGTTCCGTCCGAGCTTGTGTCGGACCTAGGTTCATATTGGGCGTTCGCCCAATCATCACATGCTTATGTTCTCAACACCATTGCCTCTTACAACAACATCGAAGCATCCAAGTCTACTCCACAGTATGGTTTTAACAGAGGCCTGAAGGAATTCAAGGATCTTGGGTATGAAGCAACAGTGAAAGAGCTTGATGATAATCTTTTAGGAATGAATGCAGTAAAAATGCTTAATCCATCTGAAGTCAATCAACACATACGTTACGAGGCTCTCAACTACCTCATGTTCTTAAAAAGAAAGTGCTGTGGAAAGATCAAGGCCAGAGGCTGTGCCGATGGCCGGCCACAAAGAGAATACATCACTAAGGAAGAGTCTAGCTCCCCGACAGTGTCGATATATGCATTGATGACATCATGTTTAATGGATGCGATAGAAGGCAGATATGTTGCCACATGCGACATCCCGGGAGCATTCCTACAAGCTGACTGGCCAGCAGACCATGACTGCTGGCTCAAATTCGATGGAGTAATGGTCGGTATGATATGCAAAATAAACCCCGAATACAAGAAGAATCTCGTACCTGGCAAGAATGGAAAGAAACATCTCTATGCCAAGCTGACTAAAGCAGTGTATGGTACACTACTTGGTGCTAAATTATTCTACGACAAGCTTAGTAAGCAATTAGTGGAATGGGGATATGAACCAAATTGCTATGATGGATGCACATTCAATAAGATGGTTGATGGCAACCAAGTTACAATCCAATTCCATGTGGATGACTTGAAGATATCACACGTCAAGCAATCTGTTGTGGACGCGGTACTAACCGACCTCAACAAGCAATTTGGTACAACAAGAAAGCCACTTGCTGCTAGCACCGGATTGGTCCATGACTATCTTGGTATCACTATTGATTACAGTGAAAAGGGGAAGGTAATCTTCACCATGTACGACTACTTGGAGGATATCCTGGAGGAAATGCCTAATGATATGAGGGGAACATCACCTACACCAGCAAGTAGCAACTTGTTTGATGCGGATGAAGATTCACCACTGCTTAATGAAAAAGAAGCAGATTTCTTCCATCGAACAACAGCAAGGCTACTGTTTGCTTCAAAGAGAGCGAGACCAGATCTACAGGTAGCTGTAGCATATCTATGTACTCGAGTGAAAGCTCCAACACAGTCAGATTACCGGAAATTAACCAGGGTGATCAAATATTTACGACTAACCATATCCATTCCACTCGTGTTGGGATGGGATGGTACTGGAAAACTATTATGGTCAGTGGATGCATCGTTTGCAATACACAAGGATATGAGAAGCCATACCGGTGCTGTATTAACACTGGGACAAGGCGCCCTATTGGCAATGTCAATCAAGCAAAAGATCAACACCAAGAGCTCTACGGAAGCAGAATTAGTTGGGGTCGATGATGCAATGAACTTTGTTGAATGGGTGCAGTTATTTGTAGGAGAACAGCTCAAATCAATTAACAGCGATTCAATTTTGAAGAAGATTGGGTCTGAAATTGTGATACAACAAGACAATACAAGTACAATTCTGTTGGCAAGAAATGGTAAACAATCTAGTACCAAAAGGACTAGGCACATCAACATTCGGTATTTCTATGTAACAAGCAAGATCAAGGATGGAAGTATGAGTGTTATATATCATCCAACTAAGGAAATGGTATCCGACTATTTGACCAAGCCCCTACAGGGTTGCCTATTTAGGACTCACAGGAATTCTATTATGGGACATACAGAGGAATCCATTGCCAAGTATCACAAGGCATATTCGGATGCCAAGAAGGGTGGGTCTCCACCTAATTGAATATTGTTTAAAGGTATGTATATTCGATACATTAACATACTGTTCTATATATCAAATATAGGAGTGTGTTGCGGATTCAATTTATTTGGAGTCCCGTGAGGGTTTTGTGGTAGTCGCGGATCATATGCATTATGACATCTGTGCACGTCGCTTCCTCACAATAATAAAACATGTGAAGTTATCTAGTTGTGTGGCTGACAATTGACGAGAGGCGATGTGTTGTGTTTACATTGTGCAAATGAATATCATTGCACCTCTGTACACTGCACCTCCACTGTCATGTCACTACTCATTATTTATTAATTATCTATGCAATAGGGAAATATATAAATAACTAAGTTAACTAGCAAACATACAGTCTCTTCAAGCATTACATAGCCATAGCAATCACAAGTACCTCAGATCGCAGAGGGTGTCTATTGTATTTCAACAGTGTGCCTCCTACAACTTTTATCACCCTATGGTTGCGAAAATAAATTTGTCTTGCTGTTATGGCAGGCACACAAATAATAATAACATGATTTTAGATCAGAAATAATGAACAACTAACTATCTCATTTGAAACAGTTGCAGAGGACAACACCAGATGGGTAGGGTACACTAACATCCATATAGTGTACTAGAACATTGTGTTTCCCTCCTACCATCCCTCATAGTTCCTCATTACCTGTCTAAAGTAATTTATCTCACAAATTCTCCAGTGGAGTTTGGTTATTGGAATATTAAACAACTTTCAATAATAAGATTATGAATAACTTCTACTTAGGTTCTAGAACCAGCATGGTGCACCAAAATCCAACCAGGGGTGAACCAAGGGTTAAAATAGACATAAAAGAACCCAAAATGCATACGTTGCAAAGATATTTGAGATGCTACCACGCCCATATACCACCAAGTATGCTGAGTCCCAAATAAAATTAATCTGACTCATAGAAGTTTTGGATTCTATCATTGCTTCAGGTAACCATACATATATTTGGGGTGTCATGGGTCAAAACCGAACGCTATTAAAACACACAATTTCTCTAAGTGCCAAGTGCGCGTGTAATCAAGGCCATGATGCACCATCAATACATACCAAACAACCTTGAGAGATCATAATCGTTCACCCACAAGACAAGAAAAATAGCTTTCTCATTAGTGGTGGACGATTTTGGTGTCAAATATGAAAACAAAGAAGATATGGATCATTTAGTAGAAACACTTGGTGATCGATACCCTATAAAAGTAGATCTGAAAGCAGAATTTTATCTGGGCATCACAATCAAGTGGGATTATGTCAACAGAACAGCAACATTATCAATGCCAGGTTACGTCAAGGAAGCGCTATTAGAGTTTCAACATCCTGGTACAAATGAAATCAAATTTAATTCACCATCGCCGTATACACCACCAGTATATGGTAGAAAACAACAAATGGCAAAAATCGACGAAACCAATCCAATAAACAAAAGGGAAACAAAATTATTACAACAGGTGTGTGGAAAATTTTTATATTATGCAAGAGCAATCGATACAACAATGTTACATGCCCTGAATGATTTAGCAACACAAACAACAGAAGGTACTGAAAAGACTATGGAAGCACTAGCCCATTTTCTTAATTACTGTGCCACTCATCCTGACGCCGAAATAATATTCAGAGCAAGCGACATGGTAATCCATAACCACTCCGATGCAGCCTACTTAGTAGCATCAGAAGCAAGAAGCAGAGCAGGCGGATTTACATACATGGGAAACCACAAAGGAAACCTACAAATAATCAACGGTGCAATATTAGTCATTGCAAAAATAATCAAATCAGTAATGTCCTCCGCAGCAGAAGCCGAAATCGGAGCATTATTTATGAATGCCAAAGCAATTATACCATTAAGAATAACATGTGAGGAATTAGGACACAAACAACCAGCAACACCAATGAGAACAGATAACAATACAGCAGAAGGCATCATGAATGGTACAATTAAACAAAATCGAAGTAAAGCAATCGATATGCGCTTTTATTGGTTGAAGGACAGAAGCGAGCAGGGACAATTCAGAATCTATCTGAGTTCTTATTAACTGTGTTATATTTAGATTATGAGGATCTCTATTGCTATTGTAATTGGGTTTGCTTTCATTCCGATGATAGGCTTTTTAGCTATCGTATATTGGATGGATGTGAGTTGTGCTTAGTCACTGACTCACCGTCTGGCCTACGCGCGTGCCATGCAACTATTGCTTAGGGCTGTAGGGAGGTTAAGAAGGTGTCAGGGTGTGCTAAGCACCAAAAAGGGTCATTTAGGCCCCCAAACAGGTTTTCCTCCTTTGGCGCCCACATCAGCATGGTCCTGCTCATAGCTCGCCAAGTTTATATTCCCTTTGGTGTATATGGTCAATCCCACGTGCTTAATTTGGGACAATTCATCTTTTTTGTGTATATTAGGTCACATCCCCCCCCCCCCCCCAAATGGGCCATTTTTCCATGTCCTAGGCTGCATCACACCCTTTACCACCTTCCAGTGTGAAGAACACATCCCTAGCACCCCAAAGTCCGGTCCAGGTATCCACCCTATGCATATTAAGCTCCAATTATACTATCTGACTGGGACTTTATACATGCTACTTGAAGTAAGTATATGAAGATACCAAGAATAAAATGTGAACTACTTTAAATATATCTTAAGAGGATAGAGACAATGAAGAGAAGCAGTATGGTATGGTATGGGTACCAGATTAGATGTGGTGCATATGTATTGATTTATTTTTGATTATGAAACAGTTTGATTCAGCAGCACAAATGTACCACTTTCAGATTCTTATCTTATGCGATACTGTATGGATCTACACTACTCTATTACATAGAGTTGACTAACTATTATATTAGAGCCAGAAAAAAGAGGTTTTTGGGATGTTGTTTTGCAATCATCGCAGAGCCTGTATAATATTATGAAATTATGATATTATGTACACTTTCTTCGAGAAGTAGTTCCATTTCCAAAAAAACTAATAAAAACTTTACACACCATCTTTCTCTGTGTATGCTGCTGTGCTACAACATATCTATTTAGTCCAGTTCGCTGTTATAATGAATACATATTATTATTTCTTATTTATGTTCTTACTGTAATCGTTCTCTTTGTAGTATATGCTCTTGTGCGAGAGACTTTTCCTCAAACTTCATCTTTTTCAACCTGATATTTCAAATTCCATTGGATCAGTTCCTGGCTTTTTTGGGTACCAGTCTAATTCTAACCAAAATGTTTGTGCGATTAATTCTCCAACATCTAATTGATCTGATGATAATGAATAAATACCTTCATCTTCCACAACATCTGCGGCACCATCCTCGTCGTCACTACCACCATTACCATTACTATTACCACTACCACCACCACCACTACTACTGAATGAATCTGCTTCTTGTAATGCCGTTTGTAAATCAAATATATCATCCAAATTGTATACCTTTTTATTTTCATGAAACGAGTTATCTTTCTTCTTTTTATTTTTCTTGTTCTTCTTTTTACCTTTAGTGTTGTTACTTTCTTCTACGTCCTCCTCCTCTTGTATCTGTTTTTCTGTCGATGTATTAATACCACCATTCAATTTTTCATAATTACTTTCAACTGGTCGTATAATAGCATACACAGGAATTTCTACATCCACTTCAAATTCTTCATTTGTACGGACACATGTTTGTGTTAACTGTGCCTCAATCATCCCCTCAGCCTCAACAGGGAAACTACCACCATACCCTAATTCTGCTAATCCATCTTGTGCTGGACGGAAATTTAATTCTGCAGTTAATTTTGTTATTCCCTTTAAATCAAATCGTTCGGCTAATGCTGTCCTTTCCTTTTCATCCGCTTTTACAGTCACAACATGATCACGTTGGGATTGATTTAATGCTCTTCTACGATTTGAAAATATTCGATCAATATTTATAATGCGTGAAAATTCATTTCGTATAAAGGCAGAATTTCTTATTGTTGTTGATGCTGATTTCTCTTCATCAGTATTATTGATATCATCGTTGTTATCACTATTACTACTATCGGCGGCGGAGGCGAAGAGTCGTGATTCATAGTACTTGTTATCATTGTTGTCGTTTCGGAAAAGGAAATTGCTCTGCTGCTGCTGCGTTCTTTCATGATTGTTGTGACATAAATTAAATGCGTATGCGCTAGTAGAATAGCAGGTCAACGCTACCAAACATGAACCATAATACGATGTTCGTTGTCTCAACATAATGGTACTGTATACGGATGTATGAAGTGGGTGTGAATGTGAATGTGTTTAGGATCGAAGATCAGTCTAGTCAGCTAGACAGTAGCGCACCAAGTAAGTTACCTAGGTGTAAGGATAAATAATGTTCGACAGTACAGTATGATGAGCTGTCAAGATTTGCTAATACCGGTATGTATGTTTATGTTTGTGATGGATCGATTGATCGATGAAAAAGAAATATTACTTTTTGATTGATGGCGCCTCGAAGTAAAACGTACATCTGGTTAGACTAAAACATAGTTATTAATAGTACATATACATCATATCATCATAGTAAAATTTTGCACGCCTGCTTCACTAAATAAAATAATAATAATGAGGTCTTCTTTGCTCGCAGCGCACCAGGGGATGCGAAAATAACGACAAAATTATTATTGCCCATGTATCTCACACACACAAAAAAACAACGGAAAAAGATTACATACCATTTAAATTCTCGAATCTTCGAAAGAAAGGCCTCTATACTTCTCGCATCGAGCAGACAAAGAAAAAACGAGAAGGAAGGAAGTGACATCAACACCGGACACCTATATTAGGTAGAAATCAGAAGACAACATAACCTATGCCAGCTTTAAATTCGGACAGGTAGCACAGCAACCAGGCTACATACATCGTTGTAAAATGAAAATGTGGTCTTTCATGTCATCATCATCGTCGTCGTTGCCATCAATAGTTACGCCAAAAACAAAATCAAATACTCCAGATACCATCCGATGGATATTTGTTATAATAACAGTGTTATGTGTCCTTCAGCAACTAACGGTGATGTCAAATTACTTGAAACAAAGCTTGTTGGCGAACAATTCGACAACGAGGGAGATGTCAATCGTCCCAACGATAATGGACGAGCCATTCGTCAACATCAACAATATTAACAGTAGTTCAGACACAGTCAAGGCAAGCAACAGCATAATTAAGAGCAGCATTGTAAGTCGTAGCAAAAACTATTCTGACAAATTCGATAACAAACAACGAGCCTTGGTCATCCTATGCTTGGGAGAAAGTGCTATCAATTCCAATTATGTTGAACGTTTTGTTTGGTCTGCTAGGAATGTTGGAAGATTTCCTGGTTGGATTGTACTCATATCTGATGCTCCAGACGATCGATACAAGGAACTATTAGATTGGACTGGTAACAATAAATTCACGATAGTGCGTCCGGACGAAGAACATTACATACGGCATTATGCGAAGGGACCTGCTATGGTATATAAACAATTCAAAACTTACGTCTTGCAATATCTATCAAAAGATTCAAGATTAGACGACATCGAATTAGTATATTATCTTGATGTAGATATCGTATTTGGAAATTCAGTCTGGCCACTATTTCACGATTTGGAACGAAGGTATCAAATCGGTTCTTCTGCGATTGACAATAATAATAATAGCAATGAAAACAAGAACCAATCTTCTGTTGCAGCAAAGATGTGGATGTTTGAAGGAAATTACAAACAAACGAAGATCCAGGGTGGACAAATGATCTTAGACCGAACGACGTCTCAACCGTGTTTGGAACGACTCCGCTCCTTGATGGATCCTGAGACGACGACGATTGATCAAGTACTTTTGATGCAAATGCTCGATGATCAGAAAAAAGCCGCCAAAACAAAGGACAATTCTTTGTTGAAGTGTGAAATTGTTATCATGCCACAAGAAGAACGGCATATTCTCTTCCCTACTCGAACGTATATGAAAGAAATTGCTGGTCGGCCTATAAAGAACGAAGATCATACGACCAATAACGATAACAAGTCATATGACTCAATTCCCGTCTTAAACCACATCAAAAATACAGGCGGGGATCTAAAAAAGTTATCGCCGGAGGATTTAGAGGCATACCTTCGATTCGTAATGCGATTCGAACGCGGTCAAGAAGATGTGTTAGGAATCACAACAAAGACGTACCTCGATGAAGGTCAAAGAGATAAAGGAAAGAAGAAGCAAAATTTAGAAGCAAAAGAAGTATTCGTTTCAAAGGAAAACCAATCCACTATTATCGAGCTACAACCAGGCAATCAACAGGAGGAGAATTCGCCCACCTCATCTATCGGTGAAGTTGGTGTGACTATAAATGATGGTAATGATGGTGACGGCGATGGCGACACGAACAATGAAGTAGTAATTGTCGACCAAATGGCAACCCTTAGTAGGGCAGAGGTGGGAGCGAAGATGAAAGAGTTAGACTACGTAGACGATATCGGAAGAGCTTTCGTTGTTATTAGTATGGGAGAAATAGCCGCTGAAACTAAAACCGTCGAAAGATTTGTCTATTCTGCAAGAAACGCGGGAAAATATCCTGGTTGGATCGTTGTAATAACCGATGCTCCTCCCGATCGTTATTCTGATATTTCCAATTGGGCGGACAACGTTATTATTATGGAACCGGAAAGGGAGCATATTAAAACTCACTACAAAACTTCCAACATGATATATAAACGATTCAAAACTCTAGTGATAGAATATGTAGGGAAAGATTCTCGTTTAGACGCTGTGGAACTCGTCTATTATCTCGATGTTGACATCGTCTTTGGTAGTTCGATGTGGCCAGCTTTTCATGGTCTAGAAGAAACGTATAGAATCGGCCCTCAGTACGCGAAAAATGACACTATCGTCGTAAATAGCTTGCCTGTAGCTGTGCCACGTGGTAGAATGTTTATGTTTAAAGGAAATTCCAACAAATGGCAAATCCAAGGTGGGCAGATGGTATTAGATCGATCCTTATCTCCTCCTTGTTTGGATTTATGGCGGACAAAATTTGACGCCGAAAAGACTAAAAAGATTGGGAAGGATCAATATCTCTTAATGGCGATGTTGAAGGAACAACAGGATGCTAAAAATGCAACCTTGCCATACGATTGCGAGATTGTTTCGATGAGTCAATATCCTTACATCGAATTTCCATTAGTTAAAATGATCAAAGAAAGATCAAAGGCTTTACGAAAACATCCAAGAAGGACATATCCCACTTCTCCTATGGTTCATGTTCGAAATGATGGTGGTACTGCTGATATGACTGAGGGGATGATACGACCGTATATGACAAATTTATTAAGATTCAAACAGAATCAAAAGGATCCTTTAGGAATACTGAAAAAGGTCGAAATGGAGCATGAGAGAATGGGAAAAAAGAAAAAGAAAAGCTAATCAATAAATAATGTAGAAATAGAATCAAATCGCTAGTTCAATACATATGTTAATTACCGTACACTATTCAATATTACTATTGACTACTTTTTCTAACTTTAACCGTATGATGCATTCATGCACTGGTAATTTTTCTTCCTTCCAATCGATTCCAAGTCGCTGGGGATCACGGTTGGCCTCAAGGTCACACTCACGGCATGACGGCACCCTAGAAGGGCATCATCAAAAATGTTACGGTAATGATGATTTATGGTTTGTGTGGCTTAGCTAATGCGGCTCCAAGAGAGCTAATGCGCGAAGTTGGGCGTGTTTCCTTCTTGGAATAGGGATCACATAACAATTTGTAGCGACTCCATCGTTGCAGTCTGGTAGATACGTTGTGTAGTATTGGTGTTTAGCTAGGTCATGATCGAGTACGTCATTTTTGATTACTGCGCTTCTTCTAATAATTCCGATTCCTTTTCTCCTCCTAGTTCGATTCCCGCCTCACTGAGTTTGTTGAGCATCATGATCCTTCCCAGAGCATCTTGGACTTCCTTGTCGGGCGTTGAGGCACCACTCGTCACGCCGACGCGAAGCAGATTTTTCGTTTTTTCGCCAGTTACCTGATCGGTCGACCATAGCATATCCTCCGTCAGGAAGGGACCCTCGTCCTCGATGACCTCCCCAGCGACGGTTCGATGTCGAATTTTGTTCTCTGCCTGGATGCAGTCGGCGGCGTTGATGTGATAGGACGTCACGCCCCGCATCTGTGGAATTTCCAGAAGATGACACGTGTTGGAAGAATCGAATCCTCCCACCACCAGTATAAAATCGAGAGAGGGCTGCTGTGCATCATCGTGCATATTACACAATTCGTCGACGGCGTCTTGTCGGACCTGTGTCGCGTCACAAATTGTATCGAACTCGTAGTAATGCTCGTTGATCAGGTCCGGTCCGAATTTCGACATGATGGTCTTTTGCAACAACTGACCGATCGCTCTCGTCTCCTTCTTGTACATCGTCGTTTGATTGGCGAGACCAATCTTTTGCAAATGTTTGTGAGGATCAAAATGGGAACTGCAAGATTTGGAAAACTTTTCCATGAATTCTTTCTTGCGACCGTCGTCTCCCTCCTCGGCGGTCAGGATGAAATCGGCGAGGTACTCAGCCTCTTCGACATCTTTGACGCAGATATAGGTCTCGGCCATGGACTTCGTAGCCATGGTTTCCTCGTGGGCGTACTTGCCGTGGATGACAGATGTCAGGCCACGAACTTGATGCGTATGGACGGTGTTCCAAACCTTGGCTACCCAAGGGCACGTTGTGTCGACCACCTTGACATTTTTCTCATCCAATAACCTACAAAAAACGATCAAGACAAGACAAGATATCAGAAATTATATCTACATTATTGAATTCATTCATTCCATACAGTTAGTTTGCCGGTGGTGGCAAACAACAAAAAAGAAAACTTACTTCATCTCGTCCAGCGTGGCTCCGAACGCCGGCAACATCACAACATCACCTTCTTGGATCTGCGTAAAGTCCTTGTTGTTATCTTCGTCCTTTTGTATGAAGTTCACATTCTTGCTATGCAACCGATCATTGACCATCGGGTTGTGAATTAATTCATTCGTGATGTGCACTTTGGACTCGGGGAATGTTTCCACCGCACTGTAGGCTAAATTGATCGATCGTTCTACGCCCCAACAAAAACCATGATCTTTGGCGAGGAAAAATTCCACTCCATCCCGTTCGACCATGTAATTTGGTGTATCTTTCATTTCGTTCATCATTTCGGAATCGAATTGTTGTCTCATATCTTCCGTGACTTCCGCCTTGACGTTTCGGAACACACCGGACCCACGTAAAAAGTCTTTCTTTTTGGCAATATTCTCTCGCTCATTTTTGATGTAGAAGCGCTTTTCCTTCTTCACCACCTTTGGCACAACCGCGGCGGCGGCTATCGGTGTCGCATCTTGGTCGTCGGTGGTCGAAGAGCGCAAGGACGTTACTCTTGTAGGCGCATTATTACAACTGCTTCCAACACGAAATGCTTCTGCAACATTTGCAACAAGAAGCAAATGAAGGATGTTTTGCTGGATCTTTATTCTCATACTGTTTTATCTGTTGAGAACTATGTCTTTCAGTTGTGTTTACTAGCTAGCACAAAAGATTATTGCTTGTCGATTCTTGGTTTGTCGATTTGTCTGCTTTTCGATTTCCGATGGTGTGTGAATCTCTCAAGTGATGGATCTCCTGATTTTCAACACATCATGAAAGCATGAATCAATCGTATCCGTAAGCAGCAGAACACACACCTCAGAGTTCAACAAGCGCGTACTGTAGCTGATTCCACCTGGTAGGTTTCATGGTCAGTAAAGTAGTCGATCTAATCATAATATTATTATATTAGTGTTATTGAATCTTACTCCTTTCGAAGGGCACTTTGAACGCATGGAAGGCACGAATTTTATGTTTTACAGATATATATTATGCCTCATTAGTCGAGCGATTATATACGAGACTAACAAATACTAGTAAAATTTGGGCATGATTTAGTTTCTATATTGGCATGATTTAGGTTTTATATATTGAATGAACATGAAAGAGTTTTTGGGGCAGAAACACACAAATCAAGTATCGACAATGGATGCTCAACTGCATTTATAGTACTAGTATTAATTTGGATTGTCACAGCATTGACACATGGCTCTCATTCATGCCTTCCTTCGTCAACCAATGATCACTACATCATGTAATCACCGCAGTGGGGGCACAACCAGGAGTGAATGAATCCAACGATATGCATGTCGTAAGAGAATTACAAAGACGACATCGACGTTTCGTCATGTTTTTCTTGGTTACAACGACGACGACAGCGACCGCCTATTACTACCTACTATTACTTACTACTATTATCGTTTACTTATTCTCCTTTATGGACGTGGTTTTTTTTATTTTTTTTTATTTCGATGTTTTTGTTGTTTCGAATCACCAGTACCATCATCATCACCACTAGTAGTAGTATTAGAGAAAATACTTGTTGTTACGATAAGAATAATTCCGAAAACTCCCGCTATAATCGTACCCACCTGCAAGGCAGCACCCATCCCAGTACTATCAGTAGTAGTGGCAGTTTTTATTTTTTCTTCTTCCTTCAAGTCTGTGGCTGTAGTATTAGTATTAGTAGTAGTAGTAGTAGTATGTGCTTTTTTATGATGTTGTTGATGTTTTGGTGATGATGGTCCACTTCCTCTTCCTCCATCATCATCTATATCTTCATAACTACTTGTATTACCACCAGTAGTAAAGTCGTCGTCATCTGCAAACATTCGACTTCCAATACTCTCGAACGTTGATCGATCATACCAGCAGGACTCATCATTATTATCATCATCATCATCATCATCATCAATAGTTTCATTAGTTCTTTTACTATCAATTATTTGATGCTGTTGTTCTTGATGTTGCCGTGCTTTCCGTTGATGTTGATGTTCGACTTCCTCTTCTTCTTCTTCTTCTGATGATGATAATGCTATTGATCTTGTTGGTGTTGTTGCTACTTCAAAAAGTGAACTATCCAACATAGATGGAGTCAAAGACAAGAATGAATCTTCATCTTCATCTTCATTTTCATCTTCATCTGCATCAATTTCTTGTTGTTTTTCTTGTTCCTGTGATTCTAATTCTGATTCTTGTGATATCGCAGATAATAAAGATGATGTATCATGAACTGAATACTCTGAATGAACCGATGATAAGATACTAGCTTCTGGACTAGCAATAGTATTATTATTATCATCAACATTAACTTCGTTTTGTTTCGGTACGCAATTACCATCTTGTACTTCTTCTTCTTCTTCTCTCGTCCTGCTATTCCTCATCATCGCTGCTGCTGATGCTGTTGTCGTCGTCGTCATCGTTTTATTACTTTTTGTTGCCATCGCAATAGCATTCTTCAAATATTCTTTGTAATTTGGTCTTGACGTCGGCAACGATGATGACGACGACGACGACGACGGCGTCATATTCTCTTTTCTTCTTCTTTCGTTCCTCAGTTCCTCCGTTCCTCTCCACTATTTACCTAGACTATCTATTCAATTAGTTGCATTCTACCTTAATGCCATAGCTACCGGTATGATTTTATCAGTATGAGACACTATATTGTTCTACGATGATGACATGATACTGTACGTACAGGATGCAGCTGTCTCATCATCATTGCCTCTTTGTTTGATGTTTTCCATTCACAAAAGAGATTTCTTCAAATTCTGTATGGGCGACGCGTAACTTACTGTATGGGCGTTGCGTGCATAAACGATATAAGATTTAGTCGTGAACTTTCAACACGACTCATTGAAGAAAGACTGCACAGCTAATACGGTAGCTAATAAAGATCTTTTGTGCGGTAACTTACTGCGTATCGTGGAATGTAAACCAAACCTTTTTGTTTTTTCATAAAAATTAACAAACGAAGTCCGTATAACGACAAATCTTTCAATACACGGTACTACCTATCAACGCCACACTAACTTACAAAGACAAGAAACTTGGGTAGAAAAATGACATCGGACGCAAGATATATAAATGCCAACGCACAACAACAGCAACAGCAGCAACAGCAGCAACAAAATCCTGGTGTAGCGGTTGCAGTTGCAGTAAATAATGCAACAACAACAACACCAACAACAACTCCACCAGGATATAATTCAGGACGTCGATCTATTGCACGGTATATATTATGGTTAGTGGTATTGACATTAATGAGTGGAAAGTATCTACCCTCCGGACTATTATCAGCACTATCCATTATTATATTAAAAGAGGGTACACTATTTTCCGGAAAGAATATCAAATGGATGATATTATCCATGATCTCCTTCCTATCCAGTTTGATCGCTTATGCTTTTTTTCGTGGGTCACAACAAATTGATGATGAACGTGCCTATACCTTATATATCACATTTTGGTTAGCATCCAAATCAATACAACTGATTTGGGGTATCGTACTTGGTTTATTTTTATTTTCAGCAGCAACCTCCGACCCATCCTCCTCATCATTTGATCCAACAACTGCTGCTGCAACAGCAACAACAGCATCATTGGCACCAAGTGATAATAATAACAACAACAACAACAACAACAACATCAGGAAGATAGATTAAAGATAGAGATAGATCTCACACCATACCGGCAAAAAGTGGCAATACAGTACTTTCGAAAGAAAGAAAGAAAAAAATAGCAGCAACATCCGACCCATCCTCCTCATCATTTGATCCAACAACTGCTGCTGCAACAACAACAGCATCATTGGCACCAAGTGATAATAATAATAACAACAACAGCAACATCAAGAAGATAGAGTAAAGATAGAGATAGATCTCACACCATACCGGCAAAAAGTGGCAATATAGTACTTTCGAAAGAAAGAAAAAAATCTTTATGTTTGTGATTATGTATTAATTATATTATTAGATAATATTCAATAGTAATAATTATCCAAATTTAACACAAAGACTGTCCGTATTTTTTCATTAGAGTAGATACGTGTATGACGGTTTACGTATGTATTTAAACCGTACCAAATGCTTTTGATTTTCACTATTTCTTTCTTCTTATTTTTATGCCATTTCACTGTATTATTTAAGTTAGTCCCTGCCTAGACACTTTATTATTATCTCGATCGGTAAATTATTATAACTAATGCCACGAAATGCCATAATATACCGGTAAGGAAAGCACATACAATATTAAACTGAGGCGAATAAGATAAGTCGTACCTCGAGGTATTATCATTCAATAGATCTATATCGAAAGCGTGGTCGTACACAACGAGAGAATCTTTCATATAGCTTTGTGCCGTCCAAAAGGTAAAGAATAAAGAAAATAATTTTAACCATCCATTGTATTTGATCATAGCACCACTAAATAACATAATTAATACCAAACAGGAAATCAAATGGACGATACCACGATTGGTTGCTGGAAGTAATAGTGAAACGATATGTCCAACTCCCGAAAATCCAATCATTGACGTCCACACCACAAGCCAGAATGATGATATCAGAATTGGAAGTGGTCTGAATATATCGGCAACGACAACATACAGGGCAGAATAAAGTGGTAACCACAAACCTGCTTCCAATGTTTTCGCAAACCAATACTATTGCGATACCAATGAATGAAAGGGGGAGAGAGAGTCAAACGGAAACAAAATTTTGAGAAGGATTATACAACAATAACAACAACTAATATGCAGATATGAAAAGGGAAATAGACACGTTAAGGTGGAGAAAACTTACAGATGTAGGGTTTGTACCACTAAATGCTTCTCGCAGAAAAACCGCTTTTTCTAAGCCGAAAGTATTGATTGATACGATACAAACAAGCATTATGGTCAATGCAGTGAGTAGCCACACTTGCGGAATCGCATTGTTGGGAGGTACTGGGTGATTTGACATAAATTGACTTGCGGCGTTAAATCTATCGGTGGACACAATTGGAATACCGTAATAATACACTAGAATTGTTTGAGTATAGTATCCAATCAAGACTGCAGCAGAAGCGCTGAGAATTAAAGGTATGAGTGTATTCCTTGGTACACGGCATCGTTGTAAGATAGCGCGCTTCATGAGGAGGTATGTTTGTCCCACAATACCAGGCGTCGTTCGATACTTCTTCTGCCGTCCCTTTTTAAGATTACCGAAAGTCTTTTTAAGATTACCGAAAGCCTTCTCAGCTTTTCCCTTCATCTTTTGAGGAACAGTATCATTCTCGTTATTGCCGTCATCTACTTCGAGATTCGAACCTGGGTTCTCGGGTGAATTATTCCATAAATCGAATAGTTCTTCCTTCTTAAAGTTAGGATTATTCTCGCAGGGGATTATGCCAGCGATGACGTCCATGTAGTAGTCAGCAGGATTCATTTGAGACGGTAACGGAAATCCGATTCCTGTAAAGTAATCCGTCATGTTTTTAGTAGGACCCATATAAACAGTCTTGCCGCCTACACCTAAAAGGAGTACATTAGTAAACTTTTCTAATATTTCAATCTTAGGTTGATGGATAACAGCGGCAACGTTAACCCCGCCTGCCAATGCAAGCTGACAGAGAGTCTCGCACAGCTTAGACGATGTAGTAGAATCCAATCCCGATGTTGGCTCGTCAAGCGCCAGTAGAGAAGGATCGGCAACAAGTTCCATAGCGACATTCACTCGTTTACGTTGTCCACCAGAGATTCCTCTAACAATTTCATCACCGATGATGCTATTCCTGATATGTAGAAGGTCTAAACTTTCCATCACCTGATAGACTCGATCCATTTTTTCTTCATGTGACAATCCTGTTGGTAGACGCATTAACGCAGAATGTCGAATATTTTCTTCTACAGTCAACTCACGAAGCATGATGTCTTCCTGTGGAACAAACCCAACAAGTTCACGAAAATCCTTGAGTGATGCCTCCTCTCCATTCACAGTTAGTTTACCTCCGGTAGGTTCTGTCTTACCAGAAAGTAGGGACAAAAAGGTACTATTTTAGAGGAGAAAAAGAAGATAGAGGAAGAATTAAGAGAAAGTAAGCGACGGAAAGGAGAAATCAGATAAACGAGGTCTGTCGGAGTCGTATTGTTGATTGCTAGCGTAATATGTTCTAAATCTAAAAAAATTACCTCTTTCCAGCCCCCGACGGTCCCATGATTGCTGTAAATTGACCTCCTTGCAATTCTCCAGTAACACCCTGCATGATACATATTCCATTCGGTAAAGTAAGTTGCAAGTTGTTGAACTGTACATCGATTGTAAAACTTTGTTTAGGTGTAGTAAGCGTAGATGGTTGTCGCAACAGATTGAACTCTTCCTCCTCGGCTGCTCTAGATTGTCTAACTAGCCTCTCAGACATCGTTGGCGTGTTGAAAGTAGAAGTAACATGACCAGAAACAGAACCAGGTGCATTATTCACGAGATTTTCAGCATCTTCTTCTCCTCCTCCTCCTCCTCCGTCTTCTTCTTCCTTTTTCTGAAAGGGAAACAACTTGTTCAAGAAACGGTACGTGATTACCACAAATCCAAAGGCGACAAATACAATGACGAGGATTATAATAAGATACCAATGAGGCAATGGATTACTCATTCCTTCCTCGTTACATAGTTGTAATCCACTACATTCTATGGGCTCGGTACTACCCTGCACACAGTAAGACCCAACAGGACAAGTGAATTCCTTATCTGGATGCGGACAATAATTGCCTTCGTTACATAGTCTAGGACATATATAGTTCCCTCCTTCCCGTCCAGGACAATGCAGTGTGTCACTACATTTAAAGTAATTATCTGGAAATTTTGAAGCCCATCCAGTGTAGACTACTGCTTTGCCCGGAGTAGATTGATTCGTTATTGGATCGATGACGGGTTCGGCAGTTGTATAACGACCAGCCCAAAAGTTATTATCTGTATCATTAGATGGTCTGCATCGTTCACCTTTTTTCGGATCTGAGCATCCACACCAGTACCCAGGATCACAATAGGTAGGATTGTAGTTAAAATTACCCACAGATGGACAGAGATTCACAGTGTTGAGCACTTGTGTGGCTTGATCAACCTTGTCACAAAAACCGGGTAAGGTGTCGTTTACCGAGAAATCAGGAATGTTATCATTTAATTCATTCATTACTCCACCGAAGTAAGAATTGTTGAATACCGAATCCATCGTGGAAACAGCATCCTCGATGTCAAAATCACTAACATTTAAGGAATCCGTAAAGTCCTCCTCGTTATCTTTATAAACATCACAAATCTCTTGAACGGATTCAAGCTGTTCACGAGCTGTAAAGATTTCGTTCTCAATAATGGCATCAGAACCGGAGGTTGAGTTCATCTTGCCTCAGAGATACAGAAGAATGGCGAAGATAACGATATCACAATTGTATTTTGGAGGAGACGGTTGAGAGGGACCAAAGTAAGGGATGGTTGTTGTTATTGTCGAGCAACAGGAGTTTGATTTTATGAACATAGTGTTTTATGTTTGTTACTTCCTCCAGCGAACGTAAAATGCAAGCGTACTATCGTTTTGAACTATTAGACGATAAAACCACCTTTAGTCCTTAAAATCTTCATAAAAGCTTCGCTTATTTTTATTGTTTTGTACATTTCGCATTTTGTGGGTAGATTTTTGGTTTCAACAGATTTTTATCGACGAATTATTTCATACGATAGCGCGCATGCATTTTGCGTTCGCTGGAGGAAGTAGTACAATGATGTGAAGAACTTGCTGTTCGCATTTGAAATTTTCAAAAGTGTCAAACACGATTAAAATGTTTTGATTAAAGTGATACAAAAAAAATTCAAATCGACGCAAGGTACTAAGTTAGTAGCATAAAATATGAATACTTGAAGAAGGAGTCTGTGGTTTCATTCCTTTTTTTGTCTCATTTAACTTCATGTTATATTGTTACTTTACTACTTACTGTACTTCATTCTTGTCACAGGGAATTTGTTTCTGTTACGATTTCACGCACGATAATGATTGCTAGACCAAAGATAAGGATAATGATTTTGGTCTTCACCGGATCCTTCAAGCATTGATTGATTCCGATGCAACTCCTGAAGCTATTCGTGTCGCTGCGATTAGTGCAGTAAAATCGACACAGGCACAATTAGAACAGAATCACGAACAGGATCAGAAGGAAGCAAGAGAACGTGCAAAACAAAAAGGCAGCTCAAGACGCTGGCGAAGATATGGGAAGTTCAAGTGCACAAAACTATAAGAAATTTACAAGTCAAGTTGATCAAGTTAAAACAATTAATGGATTAGTCACATCTGGAGTTTTGTCTAAAATCTTGGATGAACAAAAGATTCAAAAAATTCTTGGTATTAAAAACGGTAATCCTGGATGCAACAAAGATAGAACCGCTACTGTGTACCCATTGAAAGGGTGTTGTAAGTATGCACCTTGTCTATTCCCAGACGGATGCTGTCTGGATGGGTGTTGTCCAGATGTAGTGTAAATGAAATATTATCTAATTTTTATTCTACCTTCGTATCTGCTAGTTTAGTTAAATCCTATCCAATTTTACATCGAGAAAAGAAGTGATTTGTGTAAGCACTTCATTCGTCGAAAAGTGCTAATTATGCTGCAGGATTCGACGTTGTCTGTTTATTCGTTAATGATACCGCTGATGCAGAAACCTCTCTAGTGACGGTGTTGTTGTCATTACTCCTCTCGTGCTCTTCGTCTTCGTGATGAAGATCTTCTTTTATTGCGTTTTCTTCTTGTTGCACTTCTTCTCGTTCTCCTTTTAATTTTTTTTCTTTCCTTATCCCTTCAAGCATACGTTTCAATATCAAAATAGCTTTGAGACGTCGACGAGCACGTTGAAAGATTAGATAGTGTTTCAATTCTAGTTCGGCCAAATCCATCGCAGCAGTACCATCGACGTGTGATAATCTTGTAGATCGACGTTGTTCAAAACTAAGTGCTTTGAATTCATTATCATTTATATTGGTCTCCAATCGTTTAAATCCATTTGGATACTGATTATATACGTCATCAATACGTTCACGGATACCAGATTCCCGTGGGTACCAACACTGTAAGGAATCTTGTACATTCGGTCGATTGCTTTTCATTAATTGATTGTAAACGTTCTTCCAACCTGGATCACAAAGAATCCATTTTGGATTTAATGGGAACGTATATCCAACTTTGATTTTTTCTAAAAGAATTTCTTGTAAATCAAACTGATCGACATACGCCCAATTACGACCTTCATATTTTTCCGGTAATTCATCTGAAATTACTAATAACTTATCATCAAGTTCTTGGGGGAAATAATAATTGAAACATTCCGCACCATGACGGACACACCCGGTAGAACTTAATCTTTCAATAGCATGATCAAATATGAATTGAGTTTTTGGATCACTGTACCCACCCGGTGGTATTTTCGGTTGGAATCCCTTACTAGCACATTCCTTTAGTCCGTCCAACCAGCGTTCCGTCCATGAATCGGTACTTTCATTTGCAAGAATTTTTTCTGTTTCGTTGACACCCCATTTTAATATATCAAGTTGTTCTTCAGGAACTTGTTCTTTGTACTTTACACCACGACTACCAACCATGAAACAATCAAAATCACTTACACAAGGGATGACCCTTAAACGTTGTATGTTTGGATTATTTTCTTCATACGCCATAACAAGATTTAATGGACACATCGGATCATTGTCATCATCATCATCATCATCATCATCATTATTATTACCGTTATTATCTGATGGTGAACGATATTGCAGAATAACAGCACGAGTATTATCATCACCTAATATACCAGCAGATTTTGCACGTAATGATGTAAAATTCATATCTTGAAAACTTGGCATAGATGTTCGTCCTGTATAATTCGGAGTACCAATTTGTCTTGTTATGTTTTGACGTGTTACCATCCCTTCCCAAAATAATCGTTCCTGTACAGCAATACCATATTTGTTATCAGTTATTGCATATGTATCAATTATATCAATAGTTGTATCATCCATATCTAATATTAATTTTTCCATAGCATTTTCAGTTGTTGTTTCATCATACAAATTTAAATCTCTTTTACTATTACTAATTTCTTTTGCTTCTTTCACAGTTTGTTGTAATTCTAATGCTAATGCATTTAATTTTGTAACAACTGTATTACGATCCTTTTTTGTACTAAAAAAGATTCGTATTTTACTATCTTTACGTAATGTACGTACTTTTGATTTATGTTCATCCTTATTGATTTGTAGAAATGGTACTAATGCCGATAATATACCACATTTTGCTGATTTTCCTTTTATATCTAATCCTTTACCAACCCCCTCCCCAACCATCATACGTCGGATTGCATCCATACTTGTTGGTCTCCATACAGTAAATACTGATGATCTATTAAAGAATTTTAATAATGGACTAATATGATCTCTTTTAAAAGTTGAATCCCCTGTTGCTCCCTCATTGGCGACATCATTAAAGAATTTTAATATTTTATATCGTGGATCACATGTTACAAATGCTTTTAACCATTCTTTTATCTTTTCATTTAATACAAATTTTGAAAAATCTGGATTAAATTCCATTGATCTTGTGGAGGACCACATGCTTCTTTCACTCTCACTTGGCTTGATACATAATGCACTTGTCCGTGCACTATTATCTTTACGTCTAAGTTGAAACATGCCAGTAGATCTAGAACTATTAGGGTCGATACCGTTACTATTTTGATAACTGCTGTCATTGTCATTGTCATTGTCATCGTCGTGACCGTGACCACCATCGTCATCATCACTGTTACTGCTACTGCTATTATTGCCGAGACTTTTGATACTGATACTGCGTATACAACTATTACTGTTCAATGCATTATTATTCTGTTGTTGTTCTTCTTCAAAATTAATATTATCTTGCTCTTCTAGATCATCCCAAGTTATTCGCATTACTGATCGTGATTTTATTGTACTAGATTCTTTATAATAATCATTGGCACGTAACATAACATTAAATGATGGTGTTCTTGACCCGGCAAGTAGAGACTTTCTTGATTCTTTCAAGTAATTAGTATTAATACTTGTAGTAGTAGTATTACTACTATTCCTATTAGTTATACTATCGGGTTTCTTGTTTTTGTTGAACCATTGCGCCAGGGTTGGGGTTGGGGTATCATCACCATCTTCTTCTTCTTCTTCATCTTCGTCACCATCGTCTTCATCGTCTTCATCGTCGTCTTCATCATCGCCTTCATCATCGTCTTCATCATCGTCTTCATCTTCATTACTACTATCACCTCCTTCATCATCAGCATCGGCATTCACATGATCATTTCTGTTGTTTTTCAGCAGATTTCTTTCATCTTCTTCTTCTTCTTTTTTTTGTTTCTTTTTTAGTGCCCTTCGTTTCTTTAAAAGATATTTACCTAAGTTAGCAAACGATACTTCCATTTTGATGGCGCTTCCGCTTTCGCTTTCTATTTCTCTTCTTCCACTACTCCTAGGTAATTGCATTATTCTACTACCACTTCCACTACTACTACAAGTACTACTACTTCTTCTACTATTATAATTATTATTATTCATAATAATATTACGAACGACGTTAGTTGTAGTTAAATACTTATTATTGTTTGCCGTTGTTGTCTTCTTACTATCTATGGACTATGTTGAAATCTTTACTTGACTATCCTGTATATATGAAGCGGTGGCGGTAGTAGCGGTGCTATTATTATTATTATTATTATTATTGTTGTTACTATGGTTGCTGTCGCTGTGTTTGTTATCGTTGTTGTCGTTGCTGTCGTTATTCCTTCCGCGAACCTTACTACTAGCAAGGAAAAAGGGAAGACTTTGTCGTTGAACAGAATCCGAAGTACAGTACACCGTATCCAGATGCAGGGGTAATAAAGTTTCAAGATGGCAGATTCGATTCAAATACTACTACTACTTCGCGACAAATACTAGATTCAAACTTCGCTCCAGATTTGACTGACTGACTCTCTCTTTGTTTTCTCTTTTCAGAAAACGGGTCGAGGTTTTGTTCTCTTTTCAGAAACGAGTCTAGGATTGCGATAATTAAATACCGCCCTTATTTATTAGTATTAGGATCATTAGGCTTTATATATAAGCCTGTTTATCACATTAATATTATAGTTAAAATTTCTTTTTTCTGTATCATGATGTTCAAAATTATAAATAAATGTAAGTTCTCGTAAATACCGTAGGCCTAAATAGGGCATTCTTAATATATTGTATGCGATGTATCAGAAGTCACCCAGGCTGGAATTGTGTATGCGATGTCTTAGCAAATTCGTACAATTATGAAATTAATTTGCCAACAAGTAGCGCCCGATTAATGCAGTAGCCAAGCAAGCTAGCGCCAAGCAAGCTTCGGGAAGAGAAAAACGTTTTTATATAAAGGCTGCTATTTAATTATTCCCCCAAACAAGTGCCCACAGACATGATCGAAAACAAGGGAACGTGTGGAACTCGTGTATTTTTACTTAGAGGCCGTTCGTTGGTACACTGAACTTTATTCAGCGCGTCAGTTCATTTTTAGAGCATACAATAGCCTAAATTTTTTAGAGAAAATGGACTCAATCAATCCCACGCAATGTTCTACAAAAATCAAACGAAGTAAGAACTATGACTTCGTCACTATTCTAACTTATCGTTCATAGCACTTTCAGAAAGAAGGATCGGATACTTGTTCTACTCTTCGTCACTTTTGGAAGTCACGGCATTTCATTACAGTACACCTTTTTAAAAAACAAAACACAATACAATACAAACAAGAAGCACCATACAAACAAATCATAATAATAAGAATAACACCCGACCATCGTGCTCTCAGTTTTTCAAAACTAACTCCAACTATCACTACTGTACGCACGAATCGGAAAGAAGTGATCGAAAGTTATTATAATCAAAAATCAAAATGAATCAACTCCCTTCATTACCAGTAAGGAATAGCTTGACACCGCCACGATCGCCACACCCATTAAGCGATACAACGTGTACTACCGATGACGACGAAACTATCGTAGCTATGTTAGCTCCTGTCGCAGCAAAGAACAGCAACAGCAAGAACGATGTTGCGAAAACAGTAGTCGACGACGACGCTGGTATTAATGAAAATGAGAATGAGAATGAGAATGACGATAGTTCTATTGAGGATGACTTGGATTTTATTAACCAGATGTATGGTAGTAGTAGTAGTGACGAAGAAGAAGAAGAAGAAGAATTAGAATTGAAAGGAGATGATACATTTGCCGCCCCCACTCCTGCTTCCACTACCGGTAGTCCTACTGCCATTCCTCCTCCTTCTCGTTCTTCTCCTCCTCCTACTACTACAAGGCGTAAAAGTCAAAATTCCACAAGTTTAAGTGGACAAAAATATGATTACAATCCAACACGAATACCAAGACGGTCCTCTTTAAAACAGCCACCAGGCAATAATAACAGTAACAATAACAATGATACTAGTAGTAGTAGTAGTAGTAGAGGACGATCATCAATTGCTGTTTCTCCTACACGTAATGTAGTACGTTATAATAGTGCTGATAGTGTAGATAAACGACGTGGATCAATATCAGCTGGTGGTCGTGGTGGTACCGTACATTCGGTACGGATGAGAGGATCAGTCTATCCCGTGCAACGTCGTCGATCGATTGAATTTGAAGAATGTGTGAAGATACAAGAAGTTCGAAGGATGACTGAATTGAATGTGCAAGATGATACTACCAGTGTCACTCATCGTGATTTATGGATCCAACCCGATGAGGTGGCAGAAATGAAAGATCGTCGACGCACTTTATTGAAAAAATATAAAGAACGAGAAGAATTAAAAAAAGAACAACAAAAACAAATTGAATTACAAGAAAAGGAAGACAAAAAAATTCAACAACAAGAACAAAAATTAATTAAAAAACAAAAAATGAAACAAAAATTATTAAATATTAATATTAATGGGAAGCACATTTTCAAAAACAACAACAAATTACAATCATCATCCACAACAGGAGGAGGAAGAAAAGAACAACGACGATCCATGTCACCGAAAAAGAATGTACCAAATAATGGAGGAACTAAAAAAGCCAGTCGTCGATTATCTTTGACTAATTTTAAGATCAGTTCACCCAAAAGAAAAGAATTATATAAACAATTATTGTTATCCTCAAAATCCTCTTCAAAATCCCCACCGCCGCCGCCGCCGCCACCACCACCGATGCCGTCAACTACAAATACACAGAATTTGGATTCGAATTCGTATCATCTACCAATTGCTCGTGAATCATCATCATCATCAACATCATCATTTGTATCGATTAATAATGGTAGCTTTTCTGGTTCCTTTGGTGCGGATAGTTTTCGTGGATTAGAAAAATATGTGGATCGATCTGGTCGGCATCAAAAACATATGGTAAGATATTATTATATTAAAAAGAATGAATAAGTAGGAAAAAGAAAAATGAAAACAATCATGCTGTCTTTTGTGTGTTTGTGTCGTTTTGTGTCGTTTCGAATGATTTCATTGATTGTCACCATTATAGATAAATAATAGAGTCACTCACTCAATCAATTTTTCTTTTCTCTCTCTCTTTCTACCCAAAAAAAATCTTTTTGAAGGCATGGGATACTGTACTTATAGAGCAAGATGAACAGGAACAATTTGGATACTATGATGATGAAAGGATTGCAAAATTATATCAAGATTGTCAGAATGAACATAATGGACAACAAAAGGTATTAGATCGTGCCGAAAAAGATCGACAATTTGCAAATGATTATTTATTGACACCACGTACCATGAAACTTGTGAAGAAATCAATACCAACCACCATGCAAATGCAAATGATGACGGCGAATATTGATCTTAATAATAGTTGCCACAGTATTAATATCAAAGAACAACTTAAGGAGGAGGAGGAGGAGGAGGAGGAAAGTAGCGGTGGTGACGGTGATGATGCTACTACAAACGAAATACAACATGAGAACGAAAAATCAGCGGTGGAACAACATTCACCGGCACCGGCAGGAGATAGCGGTTACCGTAGATATGCGCGGCGATTGTCTTGTTGAATGGGCATGCATCCCGTTTGTTTTCATAACCGATATATTCTGCTGAGACGTAAGTTCTTTTGAGTGTACAACATGTCGTCAGATTAGAGGAGGTGCATAGCAGTGTATAAGAAAAAGCAAAAATAAATAAAGAAATAATAACTAAAATGATGATATAGTATTATTTCTTACTATTTGATTATTATTATTATGTAGTGTAGATTTTCTTTTGAAATTATATCGCTGTAGATTTACTATTTGAATGTACTCCACTATCTAGCTAGTAGGAGTCGTAGGTACTTTCGTAACAACCAACAGATTATTATTTCTTTAACTTTTGTTTTATTGTCTGCTTTACTTGAATTGAAATTATTTATTTTATTCTAGAAACGAATCTAAATACCATTCGTAGCAGTTGTCATTTCTATCCCGCTCATCATCGTACGGTCGGTACTCAAACCACAACAAATGCAGCACCACTAAAAGAACGATCATACACTGTTGTTAGTTCGAGCGCATCGATATTGATACACTAGTATTGTGTGGTTCTGGTTCGATGGATCCTTGTAAAAGATTTTTTCGTTTTTTCTGGAGATTTTCGGACGTACAGTCCTCACATCACACGCAGAGAAGCTGTGTGTGTGTGGGGGGGGGGGGGGTGTCGAGGTAGACAATTACTGTTGTTCTACCTCGGTGGTGGCAATGACAATCGATAAAAAGGGTGATGAGAATAAAACGACACAAAGGAGAGTGATTTTATTCCGGTTCTGATGATCCTCCTGCGATAAAAGTAACTGCTGTAGGGACACAATAAAATTGCCGCTGAGTGTCACGCAAAAAAGAAGGATTATAAAAGTGACGCCGCTTCACCACTTTCTGTGGTTGTGTATGCGTTTATTCCTCCTCCCCCCGGTCACCATAGTACTGGGAGGGGGTCAAGATCTTCTTAACGAGATCACGTCGATGGCATGATTGTATTTGTAGTATGTTCTAAACTAAAACAAACATTCTCCACTCGAGAAATTATTCCGTTGGAGGATTTCAAATACAGTATAATAATGTTGTTTGCCTGTGTTGCCGCCTGCCTTTTGCGCGAGAAAAAAATCAACAAGTTGTTAATTAAAGCCAATAGTAGTCATAAATTTTTATATTATGACCAACCCCCTCTAATTAATTCCACTCGAACTAATTAATTAGGGAGGTCCTACGGTATTTTGATATTCTTTCAAGATTATATTATACAACTAACGTTACGCGACGTTTTTATAGGAGCCACGATCTAAATAAATCTAGTTATCGTCTTTTCTTTCTCGTCTACCACATCTTCTATTACATATATTGATTGCTTTAACACTTTTCCCAAGCCAACGCCTACCGTATTGCTTGCCGACAGCAAAATAAACCTAACAGCAAGACACCAAGAACAAAAGAAATCCTTTCCAACACAGGATAGACATATCAACTCAAATTGAATCTTTTTCCTCTTTCTTTCCTTAAAATCAAATCATGATGGTGCGTCGTAGTTTTCATCTATTTTTTTCTTCACTTATTGCATATTGCATTACTAGTATATGCATTATTAGTATTAACAATAACAACGTCATCGTTGTTAATGCCGCCGAAACTGAGGATGCCGTCAAAGTTGATGAGAATAATGCTGGCGATGATGGCGATGAGTATGCTGGCGATGCTGGTGGCGATGTAGTAGTACCATTTATGAATGAAGAAATTTTATCCTGTATTGATTCGACAGTGAATTTTTTTCTAGATAATCCAGATATTGAAAATGAATGTGATAAATATGCTGATACCTATTCACAAATTGATAATGACCAACAAGATTCGGATGGAAATACTATAATGGTATTAGGATATCCAGAGGAATCATTAACAGCATTAGAATCAATTTGTAGTACGAACAATGGCTATTGGATCACAACTACGACTAAATTAGAATTTACCTGTATTGTAATGGAAATGGAAACCATTAAAGTGATTGTGAATAATTATGGTGAATGTTTAGCGAATACCAAGGAATGTCGTAATACAAATATCAGTATATTAATGGAAGGGATGTTTGCGGATATGGATTTTGCCTGTTATGAGGGTGACGTGCCACCAAATAATTTCAATGATTTGGTAGAAGAAATTGATTCCAATTATTTTAAAGATGATGATATATTTGGTCCTGGTGATGATGATGATGATAATGATGATGAATTTGGTACTTTTGATGACGATTATGAAGTAGATGATCTTTTTACTTTTGATGGAGATGATCTTACTGCATTTAATGATGATACTAATGATGAATTTATGGAAGAATTAAGAGACGGTCTACCAGAAGAGGAGAAAGAAAATGAAAATGAAAATGAAGCAACAAGACCACCCGCTACCACTAGTAGCAATACAGTAGAAACGCCACCAGTAGAGGAGGAGGAGTCTTCGTCTGCATTAAATGCTGGTGGTACTGGTGATGAATCAAGATTAGACAGTACCAATAAAGATACGAACGATAGTAATGGTAGTAGTAGTAGTAGTAGTAGTGCAAGTACAAGCGCAGATTCGTCTTATTCTATGATAGTTATAGTAATGATTTCATGTATTGTGATTGCAACAGTTGGATTCATTGCAAAATCACATTATTCTAAAAACAATAAACGACGTACAGGTAGTGGTGGTGGTAAAGGAGGGAGACGAGGTGGAGGACGACATGCAAAATTATCACAACAAATTGGTTATGAAATGACAGATATATCGTCGTCTGGTGAAAATAATCTGCAATTTGAATCCTCTGGAAATTTAACTTGATAATGAGTACAGTAGAAGAAATAGAATCAAAATTATCTGGAGAGCGATCTAGAGAGGAACGAAAAATATGTCAACAACAAATATTTGAGCTTCAATAACAGCTGAAGAAGCAAAGCAGCATGTTGAAGAGAGACAGAAATAGAAACAACAACAAAATATGATGCAACAACAACGACAACAGCAACAATTGAAGTAATAATGGCACGATGATGAACATGAAAACTACTACATAAAGTAAAATAAGATAAATTTTGTTGTTGCTATTCTATTCATACGTTGGGTTAGAAAAAAAAGACATTGCATTTGATTTTTTTTTAAATTCAAATTCTTATTAACTTTTTTCTCTAGCTAGCTATCTAGAGGTGCGTGATCCATATTATTTATTATTAAAGTTCTTCCGTACTATCTTGTTGCTGCTTTTTCTGTGCTTGTTGTACTTCTTCTGCTGCTGCTTCTGCTTGCGCTTGTTTTGTTTTTTGGACCCGTTTTTTATAATTTTTATATAATGGATTACGTAATGACTCGTCATTGTATAATGGTTTATAAACATCCGGTAAATAGTCGGATTCTGATCCACTCATTGTCGTCATAACATTCACTTGTAATATACCAACCTCCACCTCATCGACACTTTCATTTTCAATCTTATTACTATTTCCCCATTTTTCCACCATTGTTACTTTTAATTCATGATTTGATTTCGGTATTTCAACTGTTGTTGCATCATTGTCATTGTCATTGTCGTTTAAAATAACATGAAAAATATGTGAACCATCTAAATCATTTATTGAACTGTCATTCTCAGCAAGACAGATTACAGCTCGTTCAATTGCTTTTGACATTATTTCAGTATCTGATATTGAAGAAGAAGATAAAAGTTGTTCCCATTTTTCGGTTTCAGCTTTGCCTTCATCATCATTTTCGTCATCATTATCATTTTCATTTTCATCTTCATTATCACTATTACTTTTTCCTTTATTCTTTTTAGATGAAACACGTAATTCATAACGATTATAATCACCCATACTATTCACGAATCCAAAATCGACCCATGTATAGGCACGTGGTACAGAACACATACCACGATTACGATGTTGATTACCATCATAACTAATATCTAATGCAGGAAAGACATGTCGTATTGAACCATTACGAATATGTATTCCCAACGCTAATTTCATTTTTGGACGTATTAAATCAATTGGTTGCCATAAACTATCAATGGATGTGGGTGTCACAAATCCATTATCTTCGTCACTACTATCAGGTATTCTTTCTAATGAACCATCTGTTTCCAGGACCCATGTTGGCCAATTATCAATAAATGATGCAGGTAAAGATTGTGCTTGAACATTTAAACTAGTAATTTCAATAAAGTTTCGTTCTGTTTGTTCTTGCTGTAGCTGAGGTTCAACACCACCATCATCACCGATGCTATTAACACTACTACTTCTAGCACTGCTGTTATTGTTATCATTACTAGTACTTCCAACAGAAAATGCATTGACATTCACAATAGTTACCGTTCCAATAACGGAAATTATAGCTAGGAATCGACGAATAGAATAAGAAAGCATCATGATTATCTATTTTTACACGCAAAAACACAGTAACTTGGTGTCGTCGACTTGATCAATATTAAAAACAGTGGTGGTGCAATGTGGAAGAATTTGTAAGTCGATGATGATGATGATGATTCATCGTTTGATTCGATTGATTCGCCTTTCTGCTTGTTGTCTTGTGAAGTCGATGATATTGTACAAATAAAAAGATGATGATGTGTGATCGATGACGATTGGTTTAATGATTGTTCATACTGAATACGGTAGGGCGCAAGACGGCAGATTTTATTTTTGAGAATTATATAATATGAATTATGCTTGCTACATCATACCTTACATACCTTGAATACCTGCTACTGTACAACTCTCATCTGAAACCTATCTGTGAGGTTGATTGATTCCATTGTAGTATGATATCCTTCTGATTTGCCTGCAAGTACAGGAGCGCCCTGCCCTCTCGTTGGATTGTGTGGACCACTTTTTGGGTTGTGGTATCAGTTAATCATCAATCATCAAAGAGATTTCAAAGAAAGCAGTAATACCAGCACCACCAATCTGTGGAATGATCCACACAGAACTAGCCATTACAAAGTGGGAAAAATAGACAGAACATGGAGTGAGGTCATTTGTAGGATGGATTCAAGAGTATAAACGATACAAACGATGTAGCACTAGACAGAATTCACACAGTACAGAGAGATAATTTACTAGGAGATGGAAGGAAGGAAGAAAGAAAGAACACAAAGAAACACTGACAACGATCGATCCAGGACAAATACCATGAACAGACTTGAATAAGAATAACAGACAGTACCAGTAAACATATAGATAGGTGGGGCCCTCATAGGTCCTGCGGTTTGGTGATCGGCTGTTGGTCTTAGTAACAGCTACTCGACTCAAGTACATTATAAATCAAATATTATTATACTATATTTTACTGTGATTGTTGTTGATGATTTTAAAGCAGGAATGTGCAAGTTGTGCAAGTCAAGTCAAACAATATAGTCTTTCAATATGAATTATAGAAGTATAGTAGAGACAAAGCTGTCAATAACTTCCTTCTCGTCCCTCTCAACTTCTTCCTCAACAACATCTATCTGAACACACTGCATCCATTGCATTATTGATCAATAAATAAACTACCTTTGTGCAAGTCAAGTCAAACAATATAGTCGTTCAATATGAATTATAGAAGATATAGTAGAGACAAAGCTATCAATAACTTCCTTCTTGTCCCTCTCAACTTCTTCCTCAACAACATCTATCTGAACACACTGCATCCATTGCATTATTGATCAGTAAATAAACTACCGGGAGTGGTCGACTAGCTGGATTTAAATTGGGGGTGGGGGGGGGGGGGGGGGTTCTCAATTTATATTTTGTTTGCGCGGCGGCGATAAAGCAAAGATTTCGGATTTTATTTTTGGGAATGAATGAATGAATGAATCGAATCTTTTTGCTTTTTGCTTGTCGACATTGCGTACAGTATTGCGCTGACGTACGACTTCAGTAGCGTTCACATTAAAATCGATGATCACACCATCATCACCAACCCGAACAGCATATCGAGTATCCCTATCGTACCCATTTTACCTACCTATTAACAAATTTGCAAGGTCGAAACGTTAAAGTGTGTCTATTTAAACTTCTTCTGAGACTACTTACTGTGTCAATCTTCATTATTCGATACCCATCTCTCGTCAAAAAAAAACGCCGTTAAATCAAGGACAACCAGCATATCATAATTCAATTACTACTAGTACTACTAAGTTAGTATGGCGATAATTATCATGAAACAGATCGTCATCGCGATCATTAGTATTGCAGTTGTTACTATTACTCTCCTTGTCGATGAATCTGCATCTTTTGTTTTAAAACACCAACCACCACATACCCATCATCATAAGAATATTATTCGCAATGATCGATCTACTATTATGACAATGATGTCCGCACTATCCTCTCCTCCTGCAGTTCCTGTCGACAAGGTTATTGTATTGGAGGATGCGGAAGCAGTTGGTAAGCTACAAATACATACTACGCCCATATACTGTTGTATAATAATTTGTGTGCTTGAATTGAATTGAATGAATCATACTGTAGTAGATTTATTTTTGTTTTGTCTCCGTCTTCGTCTGTCTTATTTTCATTATATCAAAAATAATGAAAGCTTTTTCCTAATCATTTTCTACATTATATGTCATTAACATTCTAATGATGTATGTATTTCCATAATAATAATAATAATATTAATAAACAGGTCAGGCAATTCGTGATATCGTAACGGAGGCAGCAAAAAAAGCTATTGAGGAACGTGGATATTTTGCATTAGCGATCCCCGGTGGTTCTATCTTAAAAATGCTATCCGGTGATATTCCAAACAAAGAAGAATGGACGACAAGGACAATAATTGCTTATGTCAATCATAAATGTGTTCCAATGAATAATATTGAATTAGCCACACATGCCAAAGCAAAACAACTCTTTTTAGATTCCTGGGGTGTGGAGGATTATGATGATGATGAGATCGATGATGGTCTGAATGTACTCGTTCTGGATGGCACTAATGATGGAATACAGGAAGCAACATCGTATGAAACAAAATTAAAGTTGTTGAGTATTGATAAATTACCAATAGATACAACGACAGGATTACCAATTTTTGATTTAGCATTAATTGGTGTCGGTGATGATGGACATATCGGATCCTTATATCCGAATCGTGAGGAGGTATTAGTCGGATCTGCTGATGGTAGTACAACAAGATCCTGTCCATGGGTATTACCAGTAGAAATGAAAGAACCGCCCTCGATTACATTAAGTTTACCCGTCATGCAAAATGCCAGACAAATAGTGGTTGCGGCATGTGGTGTCTCTGATAAATATCCACAAGGGAAATCAGCTGGTATGAAAAGAGCTGTTAGTTCCACAGATGAAACACTACAAACTTTCCCAGCGGTTGGATTACGTGAAAGTGCTACATGGGTCATGGATAAGGCTGCTGCCTCCGCTCTTGGGGAGGAATATAACAATTAAGTCAAAAATCTAAGATATGTATATATATATAATGTAGCAATGCCAACAGTAATGAATGAATTCAATTTGAAAAAAAGAAGAAGAAAACGGGTGACTCTAGACTCTCGTTACATTGTTCGTCACGCTTCCATTCGATAATGAATCAATCGCACATTGAACAAACGAACCAACCTATCCTTAGCGATTCTATACGACGACGACTCTACTAGTATTATGTATAGCTAGTAATCAAACTATAATGTAATCGTTTCATTGTGTCTCGATATAATATAGACTACTTACAATACAATTTAAAATAGCAGTCGTAAAATTTGTATTCTTCGTTTTCTTTTTCGTCTGCATTAAACGTCCCCCCTCATAAGTTAGTCGATCGATGGACTTGCACGTTTCATCTATTTTCCCCTTCCTTCATTCCTTCGTAGATTCTCTTTCTCGTCTCTAAAAGACCAAACAATCCTCGTCATCAGTGTCGTAGTATTCATCACCAAGATCACGCCAGCCACCATTACCATCGCCATCAAAATCTTCATTATTATCAATGCGGTCGCCTTCTTCTGCACGGTAACAACTGTAACTACCGACTCTATTATCACTACCGTCACCGTCCTCGCTGTTGTTGCTACTGGTCTTGCTTCTTCCGAGCAGCAGATCATCATCGTTGTGTTCAATTTGCTGTTCGTCGTCGACATAAACTACGGTTTCTACAGGAGGAAGTTCTAGGATAGGAAGGGGGATAGCAACAGCTACAACTTCGTTGGCGCCGAGAACATTACTATCACTATCGTCGTCATCGTTGTCGTTGATGTTGTTCTTGCTGCTGCTGCTGCTGCTGCTGCTGCTGCTGGTATTCTTCTCTCCGAACAGCTGATCATCACCGTCGTGTTCTATTCGCTGTTCTTCGTCGACAGCAACTACTGCGACGTCATTTAGCAACGAAAGGCCCGCAGGAATGGGTCTTATTTCCTCCAGTGACTGAGTATTGTGCCATTTAAAACCAAGCTTTTCTAATGCACGAATTCGGACTTTCGTCATGAAGCTCTTTTTGCCTTCTTTGCAGCGCTTGTATTCAGTTCTCTGGTAACTAACCCACTGTCCAAGGCTCTTGTATTCTTTAGACGTACAAGGAACATTACAGTCGCCATTCTTTTGCTTGTAATCAGCAAGCTGTGTCAATCGTTCCTCAAAAGTAAGTTGCAATTTCCATTTAAAATCAAGCTTTTCCAACGCACGAATTCGGACTTTCGTCATCGAGCTCTTTTTGCTTTCTTTATATCTCTTGTATTCTGTTCTCTGGGAACTAACCCACTTTCCAAGGGTCGTGTATTCTTCAAAGTCTCTAGGAACATTGCAGTCGCCATATTTTTTCTTGTAATCAGCAAGCTGTGTCAATCGGTCCTCAAAAGTAATAAACAATTTCACTTTCCATTTAAAATCAAGCTCTTCCAATACACGAATTCGAACTTTTGTCATCGAGCTCTTTTTGCTTTCTTTATATTTCTTGTATTCATCTCTCTGAGTATTAACCCACCTTCCAAGGGACGTGTATTCTTTAGATCTTTGAGGAACATTACAGTCGCCATGTTTTTTCTTGTAATCAGCAAGATGTGTCAATCGTTCTTCAAATGTATAGTCAGAAATTTTGTTCTCGACACCGATCCCACACTGTTGGTCAACGATATCCGTCATCTCTTGAGGACACGGATTCGGTAACTGTTTTTCCTTTGAAGATACCGTTACTTCGTAAATACATCTCTTCTTCATAGGAGGGATATTCGTATCTATTGCTTCGCGGTTGTTACCATCATCTCCATCACAGGCGCTTCTTTTGTTTCTTTTGTTACACCGTATTGATGGCACTTGTTGATGTGGACTTGGCTCGTGTAACGCTTGTAACGTCTTGTCAATAGCTTCCTCATTCGGAACCACCGTCCAGTAATTTGATGGTAACAATAACTTGAGGAATCTTCCGTGCGGTACTCGTTGATGAACAGCTTGAACAATAGCTTTTGCGATCGCTGGCTTCTCATCGTCGGTAGACGATCGGTCCTTTTCAATCAATTGACGGTACCATTCATTTCCACTATGATTCAATTTATCCCAGTTTAGTACAACGTCGTGCGAATGCAATTTAAATCTCCCCCGAATAGATAGATTAGGCGGAGGAGACGAAGATAAACTTGTCTCAACGAACCGCCTTTCCGATGATACAGGTGGGTGTTTTTTAGTTGCTGACGACAATAACGCTAACTTCGACGAAAGTCTTTGCTGCTGCTGCTGCTGCTGCTGCTGCTAGAGTTTTTGTAATTTTTGATCAATGCAAGCTGATGAGGTGACCGGTATAATAAATTAGTAGATATAAAATAAAGAGGATGCTTGCTGGGAACTTACCGATGGGGTGGTGTGACTAAAACTTGTCTCAGCCAACCTCCTTTCCGATGATACAGGTGGGTCGATGAGGTGATTAGCAGCCGCACTGTATGTATCATCGTTTGGTTCATTTTGACTCGATGCTGCAGTCGAAAACGAAGATTGTTTTCGAGATGAATTCGTTTTGGTATGGAGTTGTGATACGATATTGGGTTGCGATATCATCGTTTGAAGTTGTGATTGCGATGCACAGTTGGAAGCAGATCCGACGACAATATCATCATTAATTAACACAACCGCCTCTTGTGGTAACGATTGTACCTTCGCCGAAGACTTTGATGTACCTGTATTAACAGATAATGGATGAGCGACTGTGATCTCCTCCTTCTCCTGCTGCTGCAGCTGCTGCAGTTTCTGTTTCGTAGCGTCGAGAAAGGAAAAATCAAACGATGCGCGTAGTCCCTTGTATTTTTGCTGCAGAGTCACCGTCGTTGCATCCCGAGCTTTTTTTGAGACAATATCCAGTTGTTCATTGATGATGGCTAACTTTGTTTGTAGTTCTCGAGCTATTTTCGTGTGGACTGACAATGATGACGAGGAATGCAGTTGCGAGAATATTCCTTGATTGATCATCGAAGGCGATGAAGCCAATACTGTCGGGATTTGAATATTGAAAGTTCTCGCTGCTGCCTTTTCCTCTACTTCTTCGGCTGTTGCTTTTCTTCTAAGTTCTTCTACGGCATGAAGATATTTACATTCTTTTTCTTCGCCATAACATAAACAATTGTTATCATTATTCATAGCATTATTGTTATTGATGCAATATCCATTCGCATGCGCATTCGTATTCACATTCACATTCACATTCACGGCGGAGACGCTACTACTACTACTACTGTTACGCCCGTCATTTTTGTTGTCGCAGTCCATTGTTCCTTTTTTAAGATTTCGAATTGCCTTGGAAGGTTTACTTTTCAGTTCTGTGCGGACAATGTGCTTGAGTAAATCTCGTCGACCCATTTCAAAGAAAGGATGTTTCCATGACTTTCCTCCAAAAGATTCGTTGGTAATTTTGTTCATCCCCCGCGGGGGATGCACCGTTTCGAATGACCAGTACTTAATTTGTCGGTCGAAACTTCTGAGGGTATTGTGACCGAAGTACTTTGGTAATAACTCAGAAGCAAATCGTTTGTGGTTATTAATAACGAAAACTTTCCCATCGGATGACCACGAAACCACATCTTGAGACGATGCATCTCCAGTCGAGGTCGTGTTGTCCACCATGAGATCATATAATTTGTATGGGAAAGTATACGTCTTTGAATGAACCTGTGACGTACTCAATATCGACGATGGTGGCGAAGATGACGATGACGATGACGAAGAAGGCAGAATATGACTGTTGACATTCTTGGCAGGAGTAGCAGTAGCTCGTAACGGTGATGACATCGACGTCGTCATCATACAGACTTAGCGTTGACGGTTGTTCTAGTGTGCTATTGTTATATTGCTATTGCTGTTGCTGTTGCTGCACTGATACATTTTTGTCGCTGATGATAATGGAAGTCAAATAAGCGAAGTACAGTATGCGAGAAATGATGGTGAAGTTATTGGATGACTCTCATGTTGAAGTTCTCTCCGATATTTATTTATTATTTATTAAACAACTTGTATGCAGTTTTTGACGTCACATTGATTTTTATTTATTAAACTACTTATGCATTTTAAATAATGAAAAAAGAAAGAGAAACATTTATGCGAAAATCAACTCAATCACACTTTAAATTGAACTTGATGCACATTTAGTTTTGTGTGTTTTGAACTTTTTAGAAAAGAATAACAACAATATCAAATCTTGTATTGCTCTAATCAAAGTTGAACTTGGCTCCATTTTTTGACCAAGAAAAAAATCAGAAGGTGAAGATTTGTTTGTTTGCTTCTTTTCAAGACTGAAACAACAACAACAACAACAACACCATGATTTGACGCCCCAACATCAAGCCTCCTCCTCATATGAGTCAAGAGATATACTCTACAGGAGCATACATCAGAGTTGATCCATCTCCATCAAGTCAGGATTGTGTTGGTTTTGTTGCAGCAGTTTATACAGAAGAAACGTTGATGTCAATCATATTGAAAATTCTATTGGTACTGTCAATTTCTCTCCTTTCATTGATGAGGGAAGATTACATGCTCAATCATTTGATCTATTAGAACGTGGTGGTGATGGTTTTACTACTCGAAGTGGTTGTTGTCGTTGTTTTGAATTTAGAGTAGAGGAGTATTGACAGCAGCAGTATTATCACCACCACCACCAACAGTCCGTCCTCAGAAAAGATAGTGACCAAGGAATATCTACCATCGATAGGAGGTCCCCATCCAGTACTAAAGCATCTAAAAGAAGGGAAGGATAAAAAGGAAGCAGGATGGATGCGGCAGGAGGCGAAGAAAGCATTGAAACTTCCATCCACACCAATCAGTCAGTAAAAATCACCTGAAAAGCGACTTTTTTCTACAACTAAAATTACTAGTTCTGCCCTTACTCCAAGCAAGATAAAAGGACTCATTCAATTTGTTATCGGATTATGCTCATGCATGGGGTAAATCTATGTCTACAATTAACAAGATTGATATACAAACTTTAGCTGATGCTACATCAACTGCCTCTACTAAGGAGCGGACTGATGTTGGTAAATCTGTTTTCACGTGTGAAACAAAAAGAAAGCAAGTATATACTGCTATTGATTACTACAAGTGATGGGGAAGGCTTCATCATCCGGAACCATTTAATGAGGCAGATATTCGAAATGAATACCTAGTAGTAGAGCTATAAGTACAGGAGCAGATTCCATATTAACAAGGCCCTAGATCTCTTCAAATCGGGTTGCCACTGCATCTGAGGATATCAAAGCTGTACTTCTCAAGACAAATGGGGCTGTCACATAGAGAGAGAGAGAGATCTCAAGTCAACTTGCCGGGGTTGGGGTATCGGTTGTTGCTCCAAATACTATCCATACTTATGTAATGGCTTTGCCAAAATCTGAGTATGAAACTACCCGTATGCGGCCAATGCTTAATGCACAGCACCAAATGAGACGATACAAATGGGCCCGTATGTTTCATATTCTATGGCATGGAGGTAAGATGGTGGTAGATAAGGTTCAGTTTGTCACCCTTCAGTCTGATGAAAAGTGGTTCTTTTGTCTTGTAAGAAAGAAGGAGATTTCTGAAATTAGTTCCTACCTTTGGTTGCTCCCCTGTGGATCATAAAGTTCATCATAAAAGTCATATTGATAAGTTTATGGTATTTGCAATGTCAGAATTTGTCCTGAATGATAATAACTGGATGAAAGGTGGTGAATCATTCAAAGTTATTCTTCAAAGGATCAGTTTTTGATTGAGCAAAGATTGCTAATTTGCATGTTCATCATCATCAAATGGTAAATGCAGTGATTGAATGGAAGGGTGGGGATGGGTTTGCAACTGCATCTCAAGCTCTTCATTGTGGTGTATGAAAGGTAGTTGTTCCAGTTTATAGAAATGGGGAGGAATCTACAGAACTAATTTAAGAACCATGTGGTGTTGAAGTGATAGAAAGTTTGAATGAGGTAGGAGGATTTGATAGTCTTAGATATGACACACCGGATGTGATGACAGAATTCAAAAGAGATGGAGAACTACTACCAGAACATAAATACAATCCACAAAAACTACTCTCAGATGATATAATATATGAACTATTTGTCCAAGAAGGTAGTGTCAATCATCCTAATTATGAATATTTTACAGGTGGAATTGATGATGAATTTGATCAGATCTGGAAGGAAGATGAATAATTCCAGGCGTGGTACTGGGAGTTGGATTAATAATTAGTATACAAACACAACAATATACATGATAATCTAATCTATTATGGGGAGGAATGGGTGAATCAACAAAAGGAAGGGTGAATCAATGAATGAGATATTCAACAAATGGATCCTATGGATCTATATATACGGGGAGGAATGGGTGATTCAACAACTGGATCCTACCTATATTATGGGGAGCAATGCAAACACAACAATACACATGATAATCTAATAATATATTATGGGAAGGAGGGTGCAACGAGAAAACCTACCTTTTCCAACGAAATTTTGTTAATTTTTTGAACAATAACAGCTTTCAATTTGAAGTTGAGATTTTCGCGAACACGTCAAAAACTGCATACTGATACAAGTCGTAGTTCAGTAAGTAAATAAATAAATAGATAGCGGAGAGAACTTCAAGCAAGAGCTTTTAGATTCCAAGAGCAGGAATTACTGTTATTAATTTCATTTTTTCCGCGGAAAAACGTCGGTATCAAGAGTTTTGTACGGTATTATTTATTTCATTATTTGAGTATTATTTCTCTTTTTCTCATAAAATTATTGTTTGTTGTGGTTGTGGTTCTCATCGTCAACTAATTATACAGGATACAATGGTAAATCCTCATCAGTGTTCTTTAGAACAAATGCACGAATTTTACGTGGCACGTCTTAATCCTCATCGGCATCAGGATGCGTTGAAAGATGCTCTTTTAGCGTGTTCTTTGGAACAAATGCACGAATTTTACGTGGAGAATAAGCCTTTTTTTGAGGCAGTCGGTGTCACTAAAAATTTCGTAACGTTAGATGATATCAAAAACAATGGGGTAGCGGCTCGAAAGAAGATGGCAACGCAACTGAACACTCACTTGAAAGTACGTCCATATCCCGCATCTTACGGACAAATGATTCGAGGCCAGCTTCCTGGGATGAGTGGGATTAAAATAACTTTATGCGGAGATAAAGGAAAATACTTCGCTTACACATGTGGGTTTACTGAAGTTCGTGGTCACGAACTGCTAATGGAAGGTATCCATCGTTCGATGGTACGTCACGTAAAAAGGATGTTTAACTTTTTGTACACACGGCACCTGGATGGGCATCCATTGCGCCATTGCTCTACGGTAGAAGTTCAAGGTCTTGCGTGCATTGTAGTATCGCCGGATGATTCTATTGAAGATACTTTCAAGAAGTGTACTAGAACGCTTGAACCAACACGCTTGTATGGAATTGCTGGTTACAAAATTCTTCTCATCAAACCTGTCGGTGTCAAAAATGCTGGTGCAACAGCATTGACCAATAACCGTTCGGCAAATCTAGAAGTACTCGGACTTGCGTTTGGGAAGAAAACGGCTGCTTTTACGAAGTTGGGTGGCACGACGAAGAAAGTGGAATCCTGTCATTATTGTCACGTTGTGCAGGACAAGACTCGTTCCTCACAGTGTCTCTTAAAATGCGCGGGTTGCAAGATGGTGTACTATTGTTGCAAGGATCATCAACGTAAAGACTGGCCGCTTCACAAGAAGTTCTGTAAAGACAAAAAAAACGAGTTTGCAAAGACGAAAGCCGAACAGTACGAGTTTGTTCTTGGTCGACGTCCTTCGCCACGAGAGTTGAAGGAATGGGAGGATTGCTGCGAAACTCTAGCTAGATAGATACAAGTCGCAGAGGGGATCGATACCGTACGTACTGCAGAAATATTCATACGATACGATATGTTCGTACGTGAGTTATGCATTTTCAAGTGGTGAGTTGTTCCAGATTTCTCTCGTTAATCACTCACACAGGATAATGAAATACACAATAGTAAAAGTAATTTAGTTGTCAATTGTTATAGTAGTATTTGAATAGTTACGTTCCAACGAGAGCATAATAACTTATAGTCTTCGTTTGAATTAATTAAAATTGTCCCCGGCAAGCGTTTCACTTTTTTACTTCTCTCTCACGAAGAATTGATTTTTGCGCAATCCAATTTACTGTCTTATGTGTGGATAGAACAAAATACTGATTAACACACGGGTCTTCTTTCGGAGAAGTTGATAGTCGGCTGGATACTCGTACGATTTAAACGGTTCCTACGTATTCTAGTTCCTGCATAAAAGTTGTAGCCTAGTAGTTGATGCTGAATCATACCTAGGCAAATTCCAATCTATAATGAAAGAAGAAAGTTGAAGTCCTCTCGATATTTGTTGTTGTTGTTTTGTGTACCAATTTGCGTTGCGCCGTCAAGAGAATTTAATTTGACTTGACTTGATGTGCAACTAATTGAATCCAACTAGCTTGGAACTGTTTATTATCTATCTATCTATACTTAATCCAATCTTTACTGGATAGAATAGTCATTAGAGCTGCTAGCTGCTGCTACTACGGTACTACCAAAAGAAAGATTTACGACAAGAAGAGAGAAGCTTGTTGTTGCAAATACATACCGTAATATCATTTTTCTTACGACCTGCCTGCTTTAGAAGGGTAATTTCAGTCTTATTGTGTATTCGTGAAACGAAGTTTTTTTTGGCGTTCGTCCGACTGGTTTCGGAGTTTCAGTTTCACTACCGGTAACTAGTGTTGTGGTGGCGTGTCGCGCGTACTGTCGCGTGTACAGTATTACTACTAGTAGAAATGAATTGTTCACGAGGCTCCTTTTACCTTCGGGTTCCTCAAAATAAATTCTTCCAAAAAAAAACAGCAAGCAAGGTCATCGGCAGGGCTCGTTCTCACAGGGAAAGGCAAAACTACAGCACATTAGTTGTAATACCGTACACATTCCCGGTAGCGACAAAGAAAAAGAAGAGGGAAGAAAAGATCGACAAGCAGAATCGACAAAGAACAGAAGAAGAGATCCATCCAACGAAGACATCAAAATAGAATAGACAAGAGCAAGAGCAAGAGCAAAAGTCAAGACCAAAATCAAAACCAATATACAGTAAGCACAACACAACACAAAGATGAGCGATGGTGATGGCGATGATGGTAGTGGAACAATGGATCATTTAATTATTGCCAGTATGGCAGTATTTATTGGATCCATTGTGGAAGGTATATTAGGATTTGGTTGTTCGTTAGTTTGGATGTCCTTTTTTCCCTTATTTACCTCTATACAAGATGCGGTGGGTGTCTTACAACCCATGCATCTCGCATTAAATTTATTTATAGTATGTCACATCTATAAATCATGTACACCCTCGGAATTACAACCATTACTTATGACTGCACCATTTGGTATACTATTTGGATTATGGATTGTCACATCCTGGTCGTCCAATGCCATTGATTGCGTGTTAGGTATATTTTTAATTGTTTATACGATGATAAAAAGTAAAAATGATAATGATGATGACAACGATGACCAAAATAGAAATGAGAGCAGCAAAATGAAAATGAAAAGCAGTAACCATAGCCATAATGATCGCAGCGATATAATAGGCCAAGAAGCAACAGCTGCTGCTGGTGTAATAAACAATAGAAATAACTACAAAAACCAAATTAAACGAAAAACAAGTGACATAGAATTAGAGTCAATATTAGATATTGAAAACGGTGATGACAACATTGAAGAGAAAAAAGATGATTCTACTCAACCCTCTTCACCGATTTCTGCTAATATACCATGTGCAGAATCACAATTATCACCGTTGACACATCGGTATAATACACATAATAATAATAATAATAATAATAGTCTCGCCGTACCAAATCTTAATTCTAATCATCATGCAACAACGAAAACGACGACGAAAACGACGACGACAATAACAAGCAGTAAAAATAGTAAACATAATATGACACGTAATCCAACAGCTATAGTAGCTGGATTTGTGGGTGGTGCATTAATGGGTGCATTTGGTACAGGTGGGCCAGCATTTTTAATTTATGCCAAAGAAGCTGGATGGCAAAAACAACCTGAAATTTTTAGAGCGAATATGCAATTATTATTTTTTGTAGTTAATGTACCAGTGATTATTTCTCAATACTATGAAGGGATCATTACCTTCGAACGTTGTCAGGCTTCTCTGTATTTATTACCAGCATTAATGCTAGGTGGACATCTGGGTGGTCTATTAGCGACCAAAGTTCCACGTGATAAATTTCAATTATTAGTAGTAAATGGATTACGAATTATGGGTGTTATGTTTCTGATTGAAGCCACACGATGATGAATTAAAAAAAAAGCGACCGACCGACCGAACGAGGCGATCTAAGCGATTGAAAAAAAAAGAAACAATTATATATAGAAGTAAGACTATACAGTCAGTCCCCCACATACCATGCCGTGCGTACGGTACGGTATGGTATGGTACGGCATAATACTGCATGATATTATACCAAATATCAGGGTGGAATGAATGAAACGGAAAGAATTATTTTGCAGTATATTATTTTAGATGATAATTAATTTTTGACTTGATAATATTATTAGATCACATATTAAACTACTATTGTATATTATAACTTTCTAGACACTGCTACTACTACTACGTCGTTTTAATAGTTCATATTCCTCTTGGACCCAACCTAAAAATTTATCGGCATCGGGGACGGCATATTCTTCCGCTGTTACCGTTAATGTGATTTCATTATTGTACGAACCCACCACCAATCCAATTGGTACACCGGCAGGTAATGGTAAAAATCCTAAAAAGGCACGTATTGATCGTCCCTCTAAATGCACACAGGATTCTGGTCCACGTACATTCGTGACCACGACACTGGCATTGGCATGGGCCTTTCGGAATAACCAGGGCGTCCATGACGACGACGAGGAACCAACAGAATATGTACTACTACTACTTGTATCATCATCAACATTATTGTTACCAGAAGCTGATGCTGATGCCGATGCCGATGATGGTGATATGCGTCCCATTATACCAGCTGCCAAGTATGAAAGAACAGCGGCAGGGGTTTGTTTGCGTTCATTTAATACCCGATGGACTTGAATCAATCGTTCTTGTGCTAATATTGCGGGATCATTATGTTCATTATCATTGACATCATCGTCATGTCCAAGATTTTCTCCTGGTATTCGTGATACCATTGCACCGATTTTATTTCCCATACTTTGACCTAGAGGAGTAGAGGTAATATAGATATTGTTTGTGTTAGGTGTACGTTGTTTGTGAATTGCAAATTCAGATTACTTTATTTTCATTCCATTATCAGAGTCTACAACAATTCGTTCTACTTACCTGGGAGTAAGATCCCACCCTGAAGATGTACCGGCATGATTAAATTCATATACGGTAACGACAGTTGTTTCTTCGAGTTAGAGTTCGACGATGATGATGCCAACTCGGGATTTACTGATCGATGATATTTTAGTTGTTTAATGATAGCGGCGCTAACGCAACTACAAAATACATCGTTGATAGTTATTCGAGAGGACTTTTTTTTGCTGCCGCCGTTATCCTGCTGCTGCTGTCGAGAATAAAAGTCGGCTACTTTTTTAACTTCATCAACGGGTGCTACTGTCGCCCATGACAAACTTCGTGGTGGATGCTGTTGCTGTTGTTGTTGTTGTTGCTGCGATCGTTTTTGTTGTTGTTTTTCGTCATAAATTGTTTGTAATACCACCCACGGATCGTCGTGTGGAGACATCCATCCCTCATACCAAGATATACTAAACAAATATACTTGATACATCAAAGCTTGGATTGTACCCCAAATCCAATAATACAATCCAAATAATAGTCTTTTCCACCATGGCGTCTTTTTCTTCTTTTGTTTGAAAATTTTGATCTGTCGTTTAATTTTTTCTTGAAATTCTGGTCCTTCATCCATAAGGTCACCAAATAGTGCTCCAAGTGATACCCCGTCCGCCATACAATGATGAGCACGAAATAATAACAATGATTCAACATCATTCTCGTCATGCGGTTTTCCTTCTCCTTTTTGTTGTGATGTTATAGCACCTGATTGTCCAATAGATCCTCCTGTTGCCGTCCACGCTTCCCATAGCCGTATATTCAAATCGAGGGGTTCGTATAATGCTGCATCGTTAATCCTATCTTTCAATTCTGCAATGGGTATTGCTGGAAATAAAAGTTCACGGACATTGTCCTTCTTTACAACTGACGCTCTTCTACCACCATAATATACAATCTCATTGTTATCGTTCGTTTCGCGATCATCATCGTCGCCGTTGTCGTCATTATTACTATTATTATCAAAGACGAAATGTGTTTTTGTGGAATCTAATCGTGCTGCAAATCTTGGATGTTTTTCGGATACTTTTTTTTGTTGATACAAACGACGAAAGTCCTCTGACTTCAATGGTTTGCCCGTCATGGCTAATACTAAAACAGGAACAGATGGATTACGTGCAGTTTCACTAACTAAAGAAAACCGTCCAACATTCGTCATCCGACGTCGATTCTTATTTCGAATAGTATTAATCTTATTATTATTATTACTGTTATTGCGTTGTTGTTGCTGATCACGCCGTTCATCGCCGTCGTTGATGTTATTACTTTTAGTTGGCGCTTCGCACAAAGTTGTAGATGCGTCGACATATGATGTCATGTTGTGCATCCAATTTTTCAATAGGGATAGATGAGGAAAGAAAACATAGTTATGCGAATCAGAATGAAAACTTTGTTGTTGCTGTTTCCCTAGTAGTTTGTTTGCTCTTTTTGTTTCTACTTCATTGTAATCTTTTCTTTCCTCATCCTCGCCCGCCGAAGACGACTGCGATGACGATAACAAATTCAACGATGAAGAAGAAGATGCAGCACCTAGGAGTAGCAACGTCGCCGCGATGGATCCTATTCCTATTCCTATTTCTCCTCTACTGCGTGCTTGATCACCAGCTAATACGCTGCTGCTGCATCCTACACTATTGCTACTACCAACTGCCAATGCTGCTGCTGCTGCTGCTGCCGTTGTCGAAGAAGAAGAAGAAGAAGAAGAGGAGGAGGAGGAGGAGGAAGAAGAAGAAACGGCGCTTGGTGAAGCAGATGTGCTAGTAGCACTTGCAGTGCTACTACGTAGCAACCTTGCCGTCGTCGTGCCGAGGAGACGGAACGACATGGATCAATAATATGTATGTGGTTACGCTAATCTTTCGTTAATTAATTGATCCTTATGCATGGGTGATTGCTCTTGGCTGTGCCGGGGGGGGGGGGGGGTATGTTGACAAAAAGTTTTATCGGCAATCGGCGAAATGTACGGTAGAGATTACCGGTAATTGATATTGATTCATTCATTCAGATGATCATGTTGTGAAGAGAGAAAAGATATTGAGAGTGAAAATGATTTTGATTCGAATGAGTCAAGTCAAAAATGTTGGAATCACTCAAAAAAATTCAAAATCAAAGCGAAGAACAATGAGACACGGTTGACAGCACAAAACAACGTATTCTTTCTGGGGCACGTACTAACTAAAGTACCGGTACTTGATATCCTTTCATTTTTAGAATTTTATCTTTCATCGCTCATACTGTAAGTTAGATGCATTAATTCTTTAATGCAATGATAAGTATTTTGTTTTTGTAATGCTACCATTTATGTATTTTATTTAACAACTATTTTTCAGGTCTTACAACTTCGTCGATTTTTTCAGAATTTGTTTTTAGAATTTTCCGAATTTGTTGATGCAGCCAGAACTTCGGAATTTACGCCTGCTGTTTGGTCATTTTTTTTCGTCGGTGGTCCGCTTTTTTTTTGGGACTAAAGATAAGTTCACGTTCACTTGATGTGATTAATTCCTGATCGAATTGAGAATTAGGAAGCACTTCAAATAATTAATTATACGGAATTCGTTGATCTTCAAGGTATATGAAAGGAAGCGATCGATTGATTCTGTTGGCACGAAAGTAGTTGTGTTATTCTTTGTAGCAGTCAGTGACGGATGTTCCATCCATTGTACATTGTAGGCCATACTAAATCACAATTCGTCAGATCATCTTCGTTCCGCTCAAACAAAATAACATTGATAGCCAAACACTGCTCAACCTTTTTGATACTGCTAGCATCATATACGCCGTTGTACTAGTACATCCTGCAGTTGCAATACGATCTATATTTATGCTCATCTCTTTCCGTCTAATCATCAAACCTACAATAACGCCTAACATAACGAAGTAAAACCCATACAATAATAAACTAAGATATAATAATAGTAATAATAATAATAATAATAATACTAATAGCAACAAGATGAGAAGAGTAACAAGCACGCCGGAGATACGACGACTTCATGAATCATCATTATCACGAAATTTTCCGATGCAAATTAGTGAAATCAGTAACTTAGAAACACACCATGAACACGAACACGAACACGAACACGACGATGATGATGAAGAAGAAGGAGTACACGGAGTTGATGATGAATGTGAAGATCACAAGGAAGGTAATCCATCTCGTGCAGTGGAAAATACTCCCACAGAACACACTGTGGAAGAAGATCCAGATGATTTTGGATTCTTTAATATCGATGACGAAGATGAGGACTATAAAAATAATGATGATAATAATGATGATAGTGTCCAATTCCAAGAAGGATCATCCGACTATGAACAGGCAGAAAAAAAAGAAAAAAATAGACAGAAAGAACTTCGAGAACAAGAGCAAGTAGCATTATTAGAAGATAAGAATAGTGAAGCGCTCGCTGCTGCTGTTAGAAGACGATCGTCTGGAAACAACAACAACGGCGGCAAGAAATCTTCATTACGAAGAGGATCGGCGTATGGTAAGAAGGACGTAGGGATACCACTTGATTTCGAACGAAAAGAATACAATCGTGTACTACCAAAACCTGATATTTTTTCAAAAGCAGTAGGTGATGGTACTGGTACTGGTGGAGGAGGTATGAAAAAGTCCACTAGTAGAGGACTATTTCGTGTATCATCGGAACCAGTTTTTGTCCGTCCTGTTTATCTTGAGAATGAAGTAGAAGTAGTAGAAGAAGAAGAAAAACAGCCTGTTGTTGCAGCAACAACTACTACTACTGCGAAATTTGCTAATGAAAAAGAAAGTGAAAATTCATCTTCCTCCAGTTTTGTGGGAGGTGCGATGAAGAGACGTATATCATTTGGTACAATTAAAATCCGTGAACATAGTCAAACAATGGGTGATAATCCATCCTGTACCTATGGTACTCCGGTTCAATTGGATTGGGATTATGAAGAATTAGCAGATATCAAGGTAGAAGATTATGAAAATTTCCGTCCCTCCACACGAACAAGACAACAATTCCATTTAAATCATTTCCAACGTCGTAATTTATTAAAATTAAATGGCTTTACCTCCGCTGATATCAATAAAACAAAAAAACAAGTATCGAAAATAAGAAGTCAACGGGAACGTACCAAGTTCTTTGTATTAAATTATCCGGCATTAAATGCAGTGGAAGATGCATTTGAATCCGGTGCTAGAAAAGTGAAACGTGCTGTATTGAAAGCTGCTAATAATAAAGGGAGTGGTAATGGTAGTGGAATAGAAAACGATAGAACTGATGAATAATAAGAATGTTTCGATTGCATCCTCTCCGTTTCAGTTACAAAATTTACGCAGCGTCCTACTACTACAGCTACTACTGCTACTGTACTATTGCCTTCCTTTCTTCCATGCACGTCGTCATCTTTATTCAAAGAAGAAATCTACAGTGAAGAAATTAATACATCTAATTTACTATTATTTACAATCCATCAACATAACATATATATTATTTGCTTTTTAACCTAAGTATTTCATATTGTCGAACCAATATTCTTGGTACACTCGTTGTTCCTCTGGCCGTGTCAATCCGGAGATATCTGGTGGAATTGGTCGTTGCTCTCCACGAGAATCTTCTGACTTCTTTTGTTGGGCTTCGCGTTGTGCATTAATACTACGCCTAGCGTTTTCACGAGCCACTTCCCGATCCCGATCTTTGCGTTTCGATTTGGTCGCCCGACGTTTCGATTTGATTTTCTTTGTTGGTGGTGGTGACACTACCGGTGATGTCACTGCTGAAGCTGAAGTCCGACCATTGTCAACAGTTTTTGTAGCACTGGTGATGGCACTTGCCGTTACCGTCCTCGAATATAGAAGCCACCCCATGCATGCCACGATGGAACATGCAAATGAAATACATAACAGATTGAAGACCATTGGAAAAACTACTTGGAAGATGTAGGGAATGACTACTGTCCAAACATAATAAGCGAACATGCCTATCATCGTCACACCGAAGAAACATAGATAAGGTTTAAATTTATCAAAGATGGTTTTGTTTTGTTGTCGTCGTTGCTGCTCTCGAGTGTTATCATTGTACTTTCCCTCGTCCTCAGGTATTGCAACAGGATGATGTCCATAACGACGACGCATCGTATTAGTACTATTGTAAGGATCGCGTTGGTCATCTTGGCCACGATTGACTTGTTGATATTCATTTCGATGATTATTTCGCCCCTGATGAGCGTCATGATTCTGACTATGATAATCAAATGAACCATCATGTCGTTTTGGTTCAACGTAGTAATCGATACATGGATGGTCCTGTGTTGGGGCAGTCAAAGTAGTCATCGTCCCGAAGTGCGATGACGAGCGGTGTTGAGCTGCGGATGTAGTAGTGTCACGGGGTATCATCGTGGAATATGAAGATTGCTGTTGCTGTTGTCGGCGCTGCTGGTCAAAGCTGTTGCTGTTGCAGAAAGTCGGTCTCTGAGGTGGCGGATGTTGTTGCATCGGGAAATTGAATGATCCTTGATGGGTCGACAGACAGTGGGTTGTTTAAGAAGTATTGCAAAGAGGCTGATTGATTGATTCGATTCGATTGATTCGTATTATATTATTAGATACCTTTTCGAATTTGAAAGAAATAAAACTATGAATACACACAAGTCCTTCCTTTCATGACATGTATGTTACCGTACCCACGACGGGGTTCTGGGTTTTTACTTGTCATCATCGCAATGCTTAGGCGACTAGCGAAACGACTAAACCTGATTGTATACTAGCCGTTACCCACGATGCTGAGAGATCGCCAAGTTGTTCTCATCACGGTGGATTTTTTTTTCTGTTGTCGGTTTCTTGTGTTGTTTTTATGTGTAAAAGTGTGAAGCAGTCCTGGATCGATACATTGCACCGCTAACTTTACCACGCGCTACTATGGTGAAAATTTTAACACGCTTCAAATGAACGCTAAAACACGCACCTTTTTGCGGGAAACGAAAGGTTAGTGAAAAATAATGAAGAAATAATAATAGTGAAATGAACGAGACACGAAACACTAGTGAATGAACACTAAAAATGAAGGGGACAAGATATTTCATACAAAAATATTGTTCATGTACTACAGTAGTAGTATTTGGAAGGGTTGCAGAGGACAGCACCAGATAGGTCGGGTGCACTAGAACATTGTGTTTGTCTCCTGACACTTTTCTGTTCCTGTGGTTGAGGAATAAACTTCGTTTCACTCCTGATGAATGCACAAAAAACATGATTTTGGATCAGAAACGAACCACGAAAATATCTCATATGAAAGGGTTGCAGAGGACAACACCAAATATGTTGGGTACACAAACATTCACATAGTGTACTAGAACATTGTGTTTATCTCCTAGCACTTTCCTGTTCCTGTGGTTGAGGAATAATTTTTTGGCAGGCACACACACACAAACATGATTTTGGATTAGAAATGAACCATAAAGATATCTCATTTGAAAGGATTGCAGACAACAATACCAGATGGGTCGGGTGCATTAACATTCACATAGTGTACTAGAATATTGTGTTCGCCTCCCACATCTTTTCTGTTCCTGTGGTTGAGGAATAAAATTCATTACAATGCTGTTATGGCAGGCGGCACACAAACAACATGATCTTGGATCAGAAATAATGAACAACAAAATTTCTCATTTGAAACAGTTACAGAGGACAACACCAAATGGGCCGGGTGCACAAACATCCACGTAGTGTACTAGAACATTGTGTTTGCCTCCTACCATCCCTGGTGGTTCATTATCACTTGACTAAAGTACTTCTGATTGGTATCAATTTTATCTCACAAATTCTCCAGTGGACAACTTTGAATAAAAAGATGAATATCTTTTTCCTAGGTCCTAGAACCAGCATGGTGCACCAAAATACAACCTAGTCATCCATCCCATACCCATAGGGGATGAACCAAGGGTCATGATTCCTCATGCTTACCTTATTCCTTGCCTCCAGAACACAAACATTGCATTTTGGACAACATGTCATATTTCCATGCGCAAAAGTATCATTCAGAAAAAGGCTGCCACAACATCAAAAAAAGGAATTGGACCATGGTCTGAACACCCAGATACCTTCCATATATGCATATTATGGTCAAAATACACCAACAATACCTGGAACATCTGCCATATTGGTGGTGGGTGGGGTGGGGAACACTAGAATAGACATAAAATAGCCCAAAATGCACACATTGCAAAGACTATTTTAGATGCTATTGTGCCCATACCAGGTATGCTGAGTCCCAGATAAAATAGCTAGGCATCAACCTAACTCATAAAGGTTTTGAGTCATATCATTGCTTTAGGTAACCATACATATATTTGGGGTGCCACGGGTTAAAAATGACCGCTATTAAAACACACAATTTCTTTAAGTGCCAAGAGCGCGTGTAATCAAGGCCGTGATGCACCATCAATACAGAACTAGTAACCTTGAAGGATTATATGGAGCTCAACATTATACCTATGGGTACAAGAAGGTACAACTATTGCTGAGGGCTATAGGGAGGTTAGGAAGGTGTCAGGGTGCACTAAGCCCCAAAGGGTCATTTATGCCCCAAAACAGGTTCTCCCCCTTTAGCACCCACATGGTCCTGCCCATAGCTCGCCCAGTTTGTCTTTTGCCTTTGGTGTATATGGTCAACCCCATGTGCTTATTTTGGGATGTGTACTAGGTCACCCCCCCCCCCCCCCAAATGAGCCATTTTCCCATGTCCTAGACTGCATCACGCCCTTTACCACCTTCAAGTGTGAAGAAGAACACATGCCTAGTGCCCCAAAGTCCAGTCTTAATATATATTGAACAGAGTTTGGACTTTGGGCTTGCTGGGAAAGATTGGAACTTGCCTAAGGGTTTACTGGGTGAGGGCATGTTTTCTCAGGTTCCAAAGACCTTGTAAAATTTACTACTACTGAAGCTAACATAGCATAGAGAGGTCACTTATCATGGATATGATATACTATGGATGCATATTTTTCTTCGTTTTGTGTGTTGTGTAACATGTTGTGTGTAATGATTGTGTGGTACTACTGTACTGGCAGCACAAGAATCATTGAAGCCATTTGTTTGATACTACTTCAACAACAAGAACCATTACCAACAAGCCCTTTCCACATATTGAAAACCTTCTTCATTATTACCATCCATCACACCTTCACACATCCATCAAATTCTGCATAGCTCTAAGTATAATATACACAACAGATTCAAATCCCCAAGCTTGTACACAAAGTTAACACACTCAACACATAATGTGGTGTGGTGCGGCATCTAACTTTCTTTTGGAGGTAAAACTTCTGGAGGATATATTGTAATATAAACCATTTATTCCTGTTCAGTTGCTTGGGCATAATCTAGATTAACAAATGCAGTATCTATCTGAAGATGTCCCTTGTATGGCATTGTTCTACACAACTGCAATTGGTGTGACAATGCAATTTCGTACTGAAATTTGATACTATAGTATATTTATCTGGAGGAACCTACCTGTGCTTTGTATATATTATGATATGCAGCTGCTATTATTGAATAGCACACATCAATGATGCTTTGTGATATGATCTAATGAGCCATTCCACTATGGGTGGGGCACTATGCTATAGCAATAGTGATGATAAAAAGGGAGGGCATTTGACATCTCTGATAATCCATGAAACCGGTGTGCTTGCATCATGGGAATAGCTGACATGACATGATGCATACCATCACATAATCAAAGCAGGTTCTTACTTACATGTATTCATGTACTATAGTATCTGCTGCACCAAGATTCTACAAGTTCTGGGTCTAATCCTGTTGATCTTTGTATGCTATGCAGGTATTGAAAATAAAGTAATCAATAATTTGTGATGTGGGCCAGGTGGAATGAATGGCATGTTAGTGTTCACTTCTGACGACCGGCTGAGCTGATCACTTCTATATTCTCACCCCATTCTTTGCAAAACTTCCCCTCAATCAACTGCCTGGCTAGACAATTAATGTGTTACTTTTATGACTACAGTAGCTACAGTACATCAGCTGGTACAATATATATATATATATATGCATATATATATGATGATGATGATGTTCATTATTTCATGATGGTTTTAAATGAGAAGGTTCAAATAATGGTGGTACTAGTATAGTAGGCAGTAGCGCGCTTTACGCGCTAATACCTTTTCTAATACGCAACCGGGTAGTGCTAGTAAAACGAATGAGTCGACTTCAATATAAAATTCTGCACAGGGGTAATAATTTTTTTGACTTCGTGCATACCGTTTATTTTATTATTATTTAATGCGAACAAACCATCATGCATGCTCTACTAACGTTATTAGCTAGCTACTGAAGATTAGAAGTTAAAAGGCAGCAGTACTGTAATCAAAACATTATGAGCTCGGCCGTTTAGAACAGCTTAGTACGTGTGTTTCAGGCATGTAGTGGCTCCACCCTCCGCTGGGTGCTTTTTGCCTCTCTCTTTATCTCTAAAAAGATTACTAGAAAAAAACATGAATAATCAATCAGGCCGCACATTTATTTTATTCATACATGATATGCATATATTCTGTCGAACAAACAAACAAACGAACAAAGTCAACACAAATCATACATACTGAATTCGATTTGAATTTGAATTTGATCTAAACATATAGATATTTCAACACTTTCAGACTGACTGCTGACTGCTGACTGCTGAACGATTACTTTATTTCTTTCTACAATCTAAAAATAGAACGGAACAGAACTAAACGGAACAGAACGGAACGAATAAACAACCCTAACGGATAAACGAAAGGTACATCGAACCATGCCTAGAGTTGCTAAGAACTTTGATAAGTATCTGCTGACAAAGGAAGTACCTGATTCACCAAACGGTACAGGAATTACCAAGAAGAATATAGAACATATCCGAGTACAATGGGATTATGAATTAGAAGATACAACAAGAGTAATCTATCATCGATTTAGAAATCAAACAGAGTATGAAAAATATCATAATAATAAGGTCAGTCAAGGTGTTCGAAAAAGAAATGGATTATATGAGACTGGACAAAAATTAAGAAAAAAGAAGAAAAAAGAGGATGATGACGAAAACATGACGACGGATGGTACTACTACTACTACTACGACTAAAATCGGATCGACGGTGGCGGCGGTGGCTGTGGCTGTGGCGGAAAAGCCTTCATCAACATCTTCATTATTGTCATTGAAGAAAAAGGCATCGGCATTGGCATCAGCGGCGGTTGGTACTACCACGATGACGGACACAATGATAATGCGGGTGTATCAACATACGAGGATGGTATTGATGCTGGTCTGCCGTCCACTACCTCCTACCATTGTCAACCAATTGTTGGGACAAGACTTGTTATTACTCCCTCTAATATTCCTCTCCTCCTTCTCCTCCTCTTCAAAAGAACATGATACCATGGAAGCAACAACCACAGGATCTCCTCCTCCTCCTCCTCCTCCTCTAGGGAAGACTATCATTCAGACCACACATAAGGATGGTAATGATGATGAAGTAGTTGTAGTAGAAGAACCGGCAAAAACAGCATCCCCATCAGCTTTATCAACATCAACAACAACAGCAGCAACAACAGCAGCAACAAACAGCAACAGCAACGTCTCTAATAATCGATCTAACAATTGATGATGATCCCGATAACGATGTGGTCGGAGGAAGTCTTGTCCCTGCGCGGGCAGTTGAATCAAAAGGTAAACCAAAAATGAAAAGAGCTAAGAGACAAATGTTACCATTGAATCGTCGAAAGATGCTCGGAGGAAATCTTGTGGTTGCGACACAAATCCTTCGCCTTCTTCTCAATCATCAAAATTAATAACAATGCCAACCGCCGAGGAATTAAAAGCAGAAAGCATTGTGATTGATGATGTGAATGATCATGATATTCTAATGGGATCAAAGAAATGTAACAAACATCCTGGGAATAAAGTGTATAGGGATATTGTACGAAAATATCAACCACAATTGGGAGACTATAGGTGATAGAGCAATAGTTGCTAGTATGGTTATTGATCATATTCATAATCAAATTGGTGGTCGATTCTTAAAAGTTGATAGTACTAATCAATGGCATGTTGTTCCGCGATTGGATGTCATAACCAAGATTACAAAAGCATTAGTTGAATTGGGAAATCCATCTATTCTTCGTCTCGCCCTCCCAAAATCTGTTCCTACTAGTACCATGTTGGAGTCGATTGGGGAGTCGATTGGACAATCAATTGTTGGGCAAGATAACAAAAGACCTAAGCGAAAATGTACCCTCCCAAAAGTGATAGAGGAACAAGTCGATGATGAACCAATGGAAAAGAAATTTACTAAAACGACGACGATGCGGGAAAGAAGTAGTAGAATCGAGGATGAGAAGATTACAAAAATAGATGATGACGACGCTGAATCCAATAAGAACGACGACAACAATGACGACCATCATCATTTAAGGATGGTGGCAACTGTGGTGGAGGAGGAGGAGGAGAATGGGTTTTCTTCTATTCCCACCACTGCCGCCGCCGCCGTGATGACGAATGCAAATTCTACGGCGGACGCTGATTCCATAATGTAAGTAAAAATCAAAACGAATTCAAAATCGAATTCAAAATCGAATTCAAAATCGAATTCAAATTCAAATTTAAATTCAAATTCAGATTCAAATATCCCGCTGTACTGCATTGGGGGTATTCGTATTCGTATTAAAAATCGTTCCTATTTTTTTAAAATTGATGCATATTCATATCTTTTTCCTTTCTTTTAATAATTTGTATCCCTATTTTTTTGTGCATTCATTAATACTTCGGCCGGCTAAATATATAAATTTATATGATGATAATATTAATAATGACGGAATGTAGTCCTACATCATGGAAGGATTGGGTATCAAGAGTAAATAACTTAGTTGAATCATCACCATCATGTATGGATTACTCCCCTGCTTCTGAAAGATATAAGATTCTCTTAGATTACATTCCGATGGAAGATATTGTATCACAAATACGTTACAAACATATGATGTATCAGATTTTTATATCAGATCGTCCTGGTGATAGAGAATGTATTCATGCATTTCCGAATCAAATAAGTTTTAATTCAATAGAAAAAAAATACAACAAACAGATAAGTAATGGTAAATCTGTTAAGAAAAAAAGAAGTCAATTGCAAATGAAAACGGCGAATGACAAGTATCGTTCGAAAAAAAAAGGAAAACAGATGCATCTGATGCATTCAGGACGACGGTCGGTAGTATTCAAGAAGAACAAGCTGCAAGGGCCACCACCATCACAACTGGTATTGTTCTAGAGGAAAAGAATAACGAATATTTGAAATTATTTACTGCTGCTGCTGCTGCAGCTGATACAACAACAGCAACAGCAACAGCAACAGCAACAGCAACAAAGGAAGTGGCGTGTGAAGAAATTAAAAGGGCTCTTTCGAATGCAGGTATCGCTGCTGTTGCGAAGCAGAATGATACAAATGCTTCTGTGATTACACAAACCCAGAAAGAATACACGCGTCTACCTCCTCACCCTACTTCCGCTGCTCGTAATAATAATAATAACGATAATAACAACAATAATAATGATAACAACAGTACCAAGCATCAGCAGCAGGAACAGCAAAAATCAATGACAGCATCGACAAGGGGGCAGGACGAAGAAACGAATGCAACCCCGGTGTCAAATCAATATCCGATAGCAATCGCCGCCACCGTCGATACTACTAGTCAATTGAAACCCCAAACCAAACCATTGAGTCATATGCAGGGAGCTTATTCCAGTCGTCGTGAAAAGGTCATGGCAAACATTAAAGAACTTCGTTCACAAATTAGTCAAGCAACATTCGATGAAGAAAAGATAGCTTTTGAACAAGCTTTTAAATTAGAAATTGAATCATTAGGACGTTTAAATAAAGATGAAATGAAATCGAAACTTCTCTTCGAAGGCGATAAGATAGATGTTATTGAAGAAGCTGAATTAGTGAACGGATCCAATGCGTCCAATCCCACGACCAACAATGTAAATTTATTGTACCCCCCATATAATCAATTTGGTATGGAGATGATGGCGAACGATTTTGGTTGTGGTGGTAGTGCAAATATTGGCGTAATTGGCGGGATTTCCCATGGATTTGGAGCTAGTGGGAACTTAGGCGCCCCTTATTCGGCATCGTTTTATGCACAACAACAGATGTATCAATACCCCGTGGTGCATCCACATCAAATTGTACATCAGCATCCGTATTTTCAACACCATCATCATAAGCATCAGGCGATTGCAGTGACGAACACTGATCGACCCGACGATCCATTTATAATGATGGACCCAGCTATACCCGACGGTAGTAGCGACAAGAACAAAAGAGAACAGAATGAAAATGAAAATCGAGGAGGATGTACTGCTGTTACTGCTGATATCGCTACCCATTCTCTTCCCCTCAGTGAAGAACACACCGTAGCCCAACAGGATATTGCTCAAGATGACAGCATCATTAGCGATGCCGTCGACGGCAAAAATACCACCGGGTCTGATGGTAATGCCGATGCCAATTTCAATGCCAATACTAAACCTACTGCAACAACAAAAGGAAAATGGACGCCCGAAGAGCATGAAGAAGTTGCGAAGGCAATGGCCAAATACGGACCTAGAGTAAGTGGGAAACAAATTTCAATTGAATTTGTTAAGGGTCGGACCCCCCTACAACTCAATAGCTATATAAATCGCAAAAAAAGTGAGTTATTAGCGACATGTAAAAAGTATAAACAAGACTACTGTGACGAGAGCGAGGATGACGACGACGGTGGCACCATTAGAGGATTGAAGTTTCACCAAACAAGATCTTGTGATCGTGATGGGGATGACAAAAAAACAACTAATACCGACGTCGAGAAGAATGTGCAGTACCGAAATGCGGAACGAGAACTACGTCGAACCAAAGATGGTTGTCTTCTTCCGAAAGGCGGAAAAGAAAAGTATTTGAAGGATGATGGAACATATAGGCGCCCTGATGGAGCAAGGTAAGTCTTCCAAAACTACTATATACATGACTTCCATATTTTCTTTATCTGAAATTACTCATCCTTTCTAACTTTCTAAATTTTGAATTAAATCAAACCACCGTCACATCATACACACATAGACCCTTTGGATTATCTTGGCACAAAATTCGAGGTTTATGGGTACCATCTGAACGTTTAGAAGATAATGATGAGAACAACTACGACGACAACATCAACAAATCGGGCTACACGAACTATAGTAGCGGCGATACCATCGCAAAAGCGACATCTTCCAATTGCGAGCAATCATATGATAGAAGTGCTTTACCAAGAGGCCTGAAAACGCATATCCGTGACCCTGTCGGAGGTTGCTACTGGACCCCTTTAGGTTCAAGAAGGAAACTAACTGCAAAAGAGGCTTCACGCAAGTCCAAGAAAAGAAAGCCAGGGCGTCAAAGTGCAGGAGCCAAAACGAAGGAGAAGGAGACGAGAGCGTTGGCGTACGTAACACCTCTCGAAATACTTCAGGGGAAAAAACCAACTCCGTCTAATCTTTTCCTTTCTTTGCACAGTGTCATTCCTGAAGCGGCGATGAATGAAAACTTTAAGGACGACGATGATGATGATGACGATGACGAAGGATACGAATCTTGGACGAGTGGCTCGTGGTGTTTACTTCAAGCTCAAAGGGATGCTTCGGCATCGGCAGTAGCAGAATCAGAAGCGAAAAAGTCTGCCCCCGACGAGGAAGAACAACAAGTACGCAAATGCAAATCTATTGCAGCCGAGGCCAAAGCTAAAGAGCGCGAGCGTATTGGAGCTACCTGTACCGGAAATCAGAAAGACGAGTCCGCGAATTGTGGGGATGATAGTAGCCAAGATAGTAGCAAACGCCGACGGCTGAGCATATGTGAGCAATCTCGTATCATTAATCCTGTTCAGAAAATTAATGTTCAGAGAAAAAAGAAGAAAAGTTTCTTGAAAGCAAAACAAGATGCTCGTGACTATATGTTGGCCAAGTACGGTCAAGGGAATGAGGAAGAAGAAATTGTAATGGTGTAAGAAAGAAAGAAAGAACGAAAGAAAGAAAGAAAGAGAGAGAGAGAGAATGATGGAAATCAAGATTATTTTTATGTAAAACGAAAAGTGAACTGAAGTATTTTCCAATTATACGACGTTGTTCTAGAAAACATGAGTAATAGCATGAATAAATGCAATGGTATTTGAAGAAAATATAAAGAAATGGATTAAGAAACTAAATACAACAATATTTAATACCAAACATCCACAATAGTAGCCTTAGGTTCAGGGTGACATAGGATTCGTTGCCTAGTAACAATAGTAGTTTAGTGTGGATAATTTTCCCATGATCTGACTTGCCTCTTGCTGTCCCAGAAATATTGGAATATCGCTGAATGATCCTGTGCCTTGTAAGTCCACCGATTAGTAGCATCAATGAACTATGTGCCTATTTGACCGAAAGTGGACTGTAGTACAGGTGATAAAATGATAAAATGATACATTCCATGTATGGCTACCATTATTCTGCAGACTCTCAAAGAGAGATATCCATCAGTGAAAATAGAGAGGAGGGAATCTATGCAGTACTATCTGCCCTGCTATTGTTAACTTTAGGTATGTTCTAATGTGAACGGGGGACTCCTCCAAACAATCTTAGTCTGTTATTCGAAAGCTACCCTGGGCTTTTACATTTATATTAGAATAAATGAACATAGATTTTTATAATGTTATTGTTGTTAAAGTGCCCATTTTCTTTGGTAAGTAGATATCACCAAGATACTGATCATGGCATGAGTTACTTTTACTAGATCTCCTGACCAATTGGTCTCTAGTGTTGCTATCATCATCTCACAATATACCCCAACACCACAGTAGGTAAAAGCAAATGCTTTGTTTTAGCTATACATATTATATGCAAGAGAATACGATAGGCCCATATCCGCTCTATTGAAGCTTGAAGCATCAGAAATTGGGTGGGGGCTTACTATGGGCTTCTACTCTCTCTAAAGCATCTAGGGAGGTAGATGCAGGGGTAAAGGTACTAGAGGTATGATGTCTAGTTTTTCCACACACAAAGCGAATTTCCATTCACGCGCGACTCACTTTTTGTAGTTGATCGTGAAGAACAAAGGAATTGCGTATTTGGATTCTTGAAAGAACATCTGTTCTTTGGGCTTCAAGTCGCACGAAATCTTTTTTTATTAGATAAAAATGAGAATGCGTTGAAATCGTTATTCACAATCTACACTTATTATTACGAACTTTACGAAAAGACTTCTTACTGCGTTTTATGTGGGTGTGATTTGGCGTATCACCATACAGTACGATCTTGAAAATTGCACACAGCTTTGTGCGGTTCTTGGAGCGTTAGTTGTGTAGTTAGTTGTACCAGGTCATATCTAGCTAACTTAGCTTTGTTGAATTTCTATCAAACGACATCACCGTCATCTATCATCAAAATCTTCAAACATGACTGATACTGATACCAGTAGTACTAGTTGGCGTGATACACTTTATATTTGGGATGGGATTGTTTCCTGTGGAATTCCAGATCCAGATGCAAAGAAGACTAGTACTACTACTCCATTAAGTTGGGAAGGTACATGGGTTCCCGTAACGAATGTACCAGATGCAACGAATGCAGAAGTACCAAAACGTAATGCATTTAAAGAATTTGTTGATTCTGATTGTAAATTTTTGATTTCAGGAACAGCTGTGGAAGACGAATCATTATCAAAAGGTAACAGAAAAACGAAGGACCAAGATGAAGAAAAAAAGGATGATAATAATGATGACGATGAACATTTTTACATTGCAAAATTAACACAAGGTGAAGGTTGGGATATGAAAGACGATGAAGAAAACGAAAACGGAGGCAACGCCGAATCCACAAAGACTAAGAAGTATCAAGATGAAACACATGACGTGTTAGTAAAGACATTACGATGGTCTGGTAATCAACGTGATCAAAGAGAATTTTTGATTGTTGCGAAAGGTAAAAATGAATTTGGTCCATTTATATCTGTTGGATGGCAAAGACCTGGTTGCCGGTGGACGTTAGCTCGAAGGTATTTATCGGATGATATCGATGGCAAAGATAACAAAGATCCACGAATTTCATGGTCATTAATGGAATTACATCAAGCTGTTATTAGTGAGACAATTGAAGTCATGAACGATGGTTCAGGACAGAAAATATTAAAAATCCCACCATGGCAATCTAGTATTATGCATGTGGATTATCAAGAACCACCTAAGGATTCCCATATGGGTGGCAGGAGGAAACGTCAAAAGAAAAGTGCTGCCGAGTAGGTATATAGGTAGGTAGGTAAGTGACAATACATTATATGCTGAGGTGGCAAGAGATCCTAGCACGCACAACAACAAAGGTCACCAATGAACAAATGAATAATGAATAAAGCACACAAAAGCTTAAGAGTTAAAACGAGTAGAAGGAATATTATGCGCCCACCGGGGCCGGCGAGTTAAGCTTTTTCCTGTATAGATCACCATGTTAACATCACCTTTAGATGTCATTTTCTTTTAATTTTCCGTTGCTACTTTGTACTAGCTAGACGAAACGCCAGCTACGTGTAGCTACAGTTGATACTACCACTACCGGTATCAACCCTGTATTATTCTTTATAGTTATCTTATACTTTTATTTCTTTACAATTCATGTAGTATTCTTGTCCTATTTTCAAGCCACCAACTTTCCATCCCATCCTTACTATCTGTCTCATCAGTGTTATCGTTACAAAAAACTTCACGGTATACAGTCGACCAATCCGTTTCTATAAGACCACCTTTCTCACAGGCTTCCTTCATAGAATCTATGAAAATTCTGTAATCATGATCTTTACCATAATAATCTTTTAATTTTACTAAAAAATCCTGATGGGTACGATTGCTTCTATATTCCGGACGTTTTTCTGGTAATTTTAAGTATCGTTCCATATTAACATCTTTGTAGTCCCATAGGAAACTTGTATGATGCAACCAACCTTGACGTCCTGTTATTGCCTGTGCATTACCACCCATTTTTTTGGTTCCATTTAATACATAATCATCTTCACGTAAAGAAAATTTTGGTAGTGTAGTAATTTCTGATGATGACGATGATGCAGATTTAAGTTTTTCATTCATTCTTTCAAATGTTGGACCGTATACAGCATTTGCTGTCCATTCCATAATAGAACGAGGATATGGTTTACAAAAAACCTCGTCGTTATCGTCGTTGTCGTCGTTGTCATCGTGATGATCATGTTTTAGTTTGGGTTTTCGACGACGTCCAGCTATTATTGTGGTCCAGATCGCATTTTCATCCATAACAACTGTTCCACCACCAGAAAATCGTTTTACTACTAATATTTTATCATTTATTACATTTTTAATATTTAATAACTTTTGTGGTTTACCACCAATACCCATTACGATCATCCCATTCGGATTAGGATGATGTTGACCATTGTGATCATCATTACTACCATTATCATTACTACTACTACGCGTAGTAATATATTCTGGTAATATCTTTTGTTGGATTTTATTTCTATTTTATTCTTATTTTGTAAAGACAAATTCTTCATTTTGTTTTCAATATCGTCATCGTCATCGATAGTAGTAGTAGTAGTAGTAGTTGTGATATATTTGTTCGGCCAAACAGTATGCCTACCAACAATAATCCAATTGTCTTGAGTATTTCGTAACAATGCTTCCTCTAATGACAAACGTTCTAACATTGATAATCCGGAACCTTCTAAATCCAACCACCGAAACGTTTTTGTTTTTGTTGCTGAAGTTGCTGCAGTTGCCGAATTTGACGTTGATGCTGATTTTGTTGAAGTTGACATCGACATTGTTGATGTTGACGAGAAAGATCTACGAATGGATGAGGTCGTCGTAGTAGCAGTGGCGGAGTAGTAATGATTCCGTTGAAAACGAGAATATCCTCGTAACAACAATGGGAGTCGGAATAACAGTCGTTTACTACTACCGACATCAGTAAAACTGATCCTAATTCCACTCATTTTGATATGCGTACTACAGTAGCTAATGTATTAATTTATTCACAGGCGAGCGAGCGAGCGAGGTTGAGATCTTGATTATTTATTATATCAGAAGATAATAGATCAGATCAGATCAGATCAGATCAGATGTCAGCGGTGGACGACGACGGTGGGTCGAATGAATGGTGTTCGAGTCGACGTGAGTCGAGTGAGTCTTTCAATTGTCCAAGTCTCAAATTAATTCGTGTAAGTGCCCGCACAGTCTTCGTCCTACTGTAATCAGAATCAAGGGGATATTCTCCTTTCCGTACCACAATTATACTAGTAGTAATGTCTCTAGTATCTAGCTAGTGTATGGTAGGCGAGAGAATTATTTTTTGGGATGTGCAGGTAATTGTTGGCATTTGCTTGATCTAGTAGCTTGATGCGTTACTGTACGTTTTGATATAAGTGGTAAAAGAAATTTCCTAAAAATTGAAAAGCTCCTATTAAGAAACTAAACAATGTCTGGCCCTGTTTGATTTTTTACTATCCAAGACTCGTTAGTCCCTCTTCTGTACAGGTGATGACGATGATTGGCATTTAGAATTGTTGCTTTGTTTTCGTGTATCTTTTTTCTTTTGCTTTCCTCATTCCTCCATACCGGTACCACATTATATCAGGTACAATAAAGTAACAGATGATGAATTTTCTTACTTCTAGTAGAACTAACAACGATAGAAGAATCATGATGACGCCGCTCTTTTTAAGATTGGCTACCACTATGGTAGTAATACTATTATTAACGTTGACATCGTTAACGACGACGATATCAGCAATGACTACAACTATGACGTCATCTACATCTAGTTCACAACTATCCGGAAAAGGTCGAGTTGCTGTCGTGACAGGTGCAAGTCGTGGAATTGGACGAGGCATTGCATTGGAACTTGGTTCTGCTGGATATACTGTGTATTGTTTAGGTCGATCCACTTCTTCTTCTTCTTCAACAACAACAACACAAGACGACGACGAAAACGAAACCACCACTGTTATTAAATTTCAACGTCCTGTGGGAGAGAATTTAGATTTAACAGTAGAATCAGCTGCAACAGAAATCACAAATCGTGGTGGTATTGGTATACCTATACCATGTGATTTAAGTCAAGATGGTGTTATCGAAGATATATTATCAAATCTTCAAATAGTAGAAAAAAGATTAGATGTATTAGTATGCTCAGCGTATACGACACCCCCCACGGGGATACGGGGGGAGTTTTGGAAACAAGATTTAGATATGTGGGATTATGTGAATGGTGTTGGATTACGACAAGTATATGCAGCTTGTCGTTCTGCGTCACCAATCATGATTGAAACTGCTGCTGCGAAAACGAAAAAAAACTTACCACCACCATTAATTTGTTTAGTATCATCCTTTGGTGGTAAATCATATACCTTTAATGTTGCATATGGTGTTGGTAAAGCAGCCATTGATCGTTTATCCACTGATATCAGTTATCAATTATCCAAATATGGTGTAGCAACCACGACATTATATCCTGGATTAGTTCAAACAGAAGCTAATTTACAAATGGACGTAGATGGTATCTGGGAGGAACAATCGGGTGGATTAGATTTATCAGTAGGTGAAACACCATCATTTAGTGGCAAGGCTGTGGTTCAATTAGCATCATTATCCAAAGACAAAATGATGGAACGATCGGGACAAGTAGAAGTTGTTGCTGAATTAGCGAAAGAATTTGACTTTTATGATAATGATGATGATAAACATCGTCCATCATCAATACGATCATTAAATATTTATTACCAAATTTTGTGTTTCCAACAATAGAAAAAGAAAATGGTGGTACACCAATTCCAAATTGGATTAAAAAGAATGTCCCTGATTTATTAGTTCCATGGTCAATATTTTCATCAGGACCGCCACCTGATATGGATTCACGATAGATAAATTATAATAGTAATAATAACAATGATGATGAAGAAAATTTAAATGGCAAACCGAAGTAGTGGCTACGATAGACGCCGTGCATGGATCTTTTATCGTAACGACCTTGCTTATCATATCAATCCGTTCGTATAAAGCAATATTCTATATAATTGTAAAGCAATCAGTAAGTTCGTGCAGTTTGTTTTCTGTAAGATATGCTAATACTATTACTACTACTTCTATATTCGTATTTTGGACTCGTGTTTTCGTAGGAAGGTTATGCATTTTATCAGCGAAAACAAAGATTTGTCATCCTGATTGACTCATCGCGCCGCATCGTTATTCATCCCTCTACCATTGCGCGTTCCTTCAAACAGGATTGATTGAAGTCGGTATTGCTACAATACTAATTTCTATCACTTTCAATAAAGAAAAATCGCACCTGTATTGCTTCCACTAGCACCATCAGGAAAGCTGTCCTCGCAGCCTAAAGAGTCGCATCGTTGTGCGTCTAAATTCTGCAGTAAATCTTTAGAAAGTACTGCATTTAAGAAATACACTTGACATTGACATGCGATCATGTATTCAAGAGAGACAGCAACCAAGGGCATTATCTCCCACCAGTTCCACGTCAAGTACAGGGTCGTTCCTTCTTCTGGTTCAGTGAAGCTCCCCAGCAATAGCATTGCATGTAACCCATGGACCTCATCATCCATATCCGCTCTCTATCTATTGAAATCCTTTTGTCGTTTTCTTTCTTTCTGCATCATTCTTTGTCGCATTCCTTTCTTTCATGTTCTTTTGACTCATGCCATTGGTGGATACTACTGGTAGTATTATTTGTCGAATGCATGTCGAATCTCTGTCGAAAATATCTAAATCAGGCCATTATAGTTCTAAAAAAAAATATCACAACAAGCGACTTAATCTGAGTCCCGGTTATAAAGAAAAGTTTTCCATTCGTGGCGCGCCTTCACACCTCAAGGGCATAGGAATTTGTATGTGACAACTGCATTCACGTGCCTAAATGAACCAATATCTTCAACAAAAATTCACTCTATCAAAAGAAACTTCTTTCTTTCTTCTTGATTGCGAACATGATCTGTAGGCCTTGACGCTAGCGCCGAAATTGTATCCTACGTTGAAAAAATCCCACATAGTTTGGATTTGAGTTGTACCCGCCGGTTTTCATTATTAAGGAATGTTGAGTGGAACATTCTTCTCATATCACAAATTCACAATCAATACAGCATGGTCCTACTATTTTCTAATAAAATGAGAGTGGTTGCTATTCTTACTAGTAGCGCCTTCGTCGTCGTCGTTGGATCACTTCTTCTTTTGCCAGTCGCTGTGACAGGTCAGCAGCAGAAAGAAGCTTCTATCTTTCCTGATCAACTTCCATTTATCGGTGATTTGATATCGAATGCATTCCCTACATGGTGCATCGATGACGATGAAAGACGTGTCTATGACATTGATACATGTGATGAGGATGGAACTGGATCTAAAATTAATGGTCGATTTACACCATTATATTTTTCAAAACAATTCAGTGGTATGGATCCAGATTTAGGTGGGTATCCGACCGATATTGATATCCAGTATGCATTCTATTATGCAGCACCATTCTTGGGTCAAGCATGTGCTGGTACACCACATCATTGTACCGAAGACTTTGATGGTGGAGAGGAGAATTGCGGATCATGTCCAAAGGTAAAGACCGATGATGACTCTGGACCGAATGGACCTGGCCATATTCCTCCTCATATAGCTCTTGCTGCGTTGACAAGGTTAGTTGATTGTACCGTAATAATGTAGTTTTTCATTTCTTTCTCTCCTTTTGTTTTTGTTTTTTTGGCAACGTGAAATTGAACATAACATCTTACCTTCGTCTTCGTCGTCGTCTTCTTCTTAATATACAATTCGTTCTTTTTCTAATATCTAATTATTTAATACTATCACAGGACTTATAATGAAATCGCGGAAGAATCTAACATAACAGCGAGTGATTACTTTGTGGAAGCGTTCAATTATGAACAAAATGCCTGTCGAATTTTACCCGGTACTCTCCTTTCAATGATCCGAGAATATTATCCCCGTGATGAAGAAACAGGAGAGGCATCATATCCTCCACCATTCAGCGACGTATGTATAATATAACATCTTATGTCAAATAATACTCGATAATGGCATGCAATTTTTTTTGTCCCTAACATTTCTCCTTTCTTTTTGTTTTCATTCCTTTTCTTTTCTTATATACTGCTAGGCCGGTGGAGCATACCCATACGAGTTCATTAACGTTGCCGGTGATTCCTGCGAGAAAGAAAAGGCGGTCAACCCGGACGTTGGAGAATTAATTTGCTTTGAAGAACATTCCGGAAACGCAACAGAATTGTATCCTCAATATTTGGAGATCGGACATGGTTCACCACACTACTGTTCCAAGGATGCAAAAGTTGCAGATACATATAACGACTTTTGTCCCTACATCTTTTTTGGACCGAATCGTGGTCAATATCGACATCCACACATTGCATTCGCATCGGTTGAAACGTATTTGGCTAATCTTGTTATGCCTGATAAGTGTGGAATAACATGGGATGATTCAAACTAGTGAGTATGACATGTTTTTTTCCTTTTGATTCTATTGATTCTGTTGATGACGATGATGATGATGATGATGAGGAAGAAGAAGAATTTGAGAATCGAATTCGAGTACCGTGATTTGGAATACTGGCTAGTAGTTTAAGTGATCGAGGATAAATAACGTGAATTCTTCTCACGATATCACCATTGTTTTCCCCTTTTTATCTTCTTTTCGTTCTGTATAATCTTGTTGCTGGATATCCAGTCCCCCGAATGTTGATACTAGCATCGCATTTCCATTCATGAAAGAAATTGATAATTTCGCACCTGACCAGCCTCTCATTGACGAAGGGAGATTTCTCTGGCCAGGACCAGAAGGGACAAAGAAAAAGTCAGTTGATGGTACCTTCGCCACTGGCTTGTACGTCGTAGATCCACCGATCGATCCTCCCATTCTTGGTTCTTCATACTGTACATACAGTCCTGATATGGATTGCTTCACCACAGGGTGGCCTGCTTGCTGCGGTAATGATTCAATCGAATGTCCAGACGAGCAGCCTGTATGCGAGGTACCTTCTATTGATGGATCTTCCTACTGTACATACAGTCCAGATACGGATTGCTTCACCACCGGATGGCCTGCTTGCTGCGGCGATGATTCAATCGAATGTCCAGATGAACAGCCTTTATGCGAGGTAACTCCCATTGTTGGATCTTCTTACTGTACATACAGTCCTGATATTGATTGCTTCGCCACAGGATGGCCTGCTTGCTGTGGTGATGATTCAATCGAATGTCCAGATGAACAGCCTCTATGCGAGATAACTCCCATTGTACCTCCGATTGTTGGATCATCATATTGCACGTACTCTCCGGACTATTCCTGTTATGATTCTGGTTGGCCGGAATGTTGTGGAAGCGATTCAAAAGAATGTCCCGCCGAAGAAAGTGAGCAGCCTGAATGTGATATAAGTCCCATTACTGGTGAATCATATTGCGTATATGCACCTAATCCTGAATGTTACATCAATTGGTGGCCTGCGTGCTGTAGCGATGATTTAATTGAATGTCCCAAGGAGAAACCTACATGTGAAATTGCTCCAATTTTTCCTGTTATTCCAGGTTCTTCATATTGTACCTACGGTCCTGAATATTCTTGTTATGATTCTGGTTGGCCTGAATGTTGTGGTGACGATTTAATTGAATGCCCAAAAGAACAACCATCTTGTGAAATCGCATGTAAGACTCTTGGTAAGTAGAAACGCATCCGGATTTGTAACAGGTACCATATGCCGACGACGATGATTACGACAGCTTTGTTTTGGTAAATATATTAATTCTCACTATGCTATCTCCTTTATCCTTATTAATAAACAAACAGCTGATATCGTTTGTGAAACACCAGATTTATCCGAACTTTGTCAATTAGTTGAAAGGGCAGGACTGAAGGATAGTTTATCCAAGGGATCATTGACACTATTTGCACCACGGAATGGTGGGTTTGATAGCATCCCTATCGACGAATTTAGTAAAGATCGATTAAAACGATTAATACTTTTCCATATCGTTGCAAATGAGGAATTATATTCATCCGATTTGAGTTGTACCTCAACAGATAATCTTATCATAATGTCCAATGGCTTCGAAAGTCGAACAAGGTGCGAGAATGGTATCCCAACCTACCAAAAAGGTCGTGATAATAGTAGCAATAGTCCACCTATTATCGTCCAAGATAACATCGAGGCATGCAACGGTGTGGCTCATGTACTAAGTGAGGTCATGCTTTACAAGCAATACGACTAGAAGAAACATGATGTGTGTTTGTACGTGCAAAAGAGAGAGAAGTTTATACACATTAAACAAAGTTGATGACGCTTCTCATTAGATTTAAATTTAGTTCATCCTTTCTAAAGAAAAAGTTCGATCGATATACATACACTTAAGCTACGTGTATCGATAGAGAATTTGTTTCTTATATCAGTATTTCATAATATTATTCATAACAAATACCAACCAAAGTATTATATATAATTCATAACCAATAATTGATTAATAAATTTTTGTTACTCAATAAATGGATATTTTTCTAGTGTACCAATACGTCGAGTCCCTTTTGGTTTTCTGCCTTGTATTGTCCTCCTCCCGATTTTGAAAGGGGGTAATCGCATCAGCATCTTATATCTAAGTGGTACCTACAAGACAATCTTTGCATGTTTGCACGATTTTTTGCAATACTCCGTAGGTTTCGGGTGTTAACATTTTTGTTTCACCTCATCTAGTGTATAACTATTGGTACTGGCGGCGGAAATGCTAACTTTCACAGCACAACAAACAAGAATAATTGATTGCCGCTTCATTTATTTGTGATTGCATAATTACCCATAACATCCACTTGCACTTGCACTTGCTGCCACTGGACCTGCAAATAATGACGATTCTTTACTGTTCTCTTTGCTTAGGTACATATGATCTTCTTTGTATCGGGAGGTACTGGAAATGCCTTCGTTGCGTTTCTTGTTGTGGCTGTGGCAGACGTTTTTCTAACAATGCTGAAAAATGCTGCAGATGATCCTTCATCCTGCTGATATGATAGCGATCAAGAATCGTCGTAGTCGTCATCGGGGTGCAGTCGTAGCAAGAACAAGAACTGTCCGCGGCACAGGTAGACCTTTAAAGTACATCACGTATATGTCTTGATGAAAGATGATAAGTGAAGAAGAGAGAAGAGAGAAGAGTAAAAAGTAGAAAACTGCCGGTATGTTCTTGTTTCAAAAGTAGCAGCGTGAAATAATGTGAAGGAGAGAGATCTTTTGTAACTTTTTGATTTATGGCGCGGAGTAAATATTGACGCATGACAGACGGGCCCATACGTGATCTTAAACATTAAAGTTTCTTGATTCTTGACTTCTTTGTTACAACAACTTGAAACTTACAAGAGCGAGCGACAGCCTTTCCACAAGGAAGAATTCAGAGAACGGCCGATCGGGTTCAGATTTCAAGAGATTGTGCTACACCGATACTCACTAAAGGCATCGGCAGAAGAATAGAGCACCTAAAACTCGAAAGTGGAGTAAAGTTGCGAGAGAGAGAGAGAGAGAAACCCCATTCTTCTCTCATCATCTTGCTAACAAAGTGTGTGACATTCTGCAAGACAATGCGTATTAATGAGACTCCTAGACAACGACGGCATAATAACACCAGCAACAACAGCAACAACAACAACTCGTCACAACAAACTGGTGATGATTATTACGCCGCCCATGATGACGACAAGATTGAAGACAATAACGAAAAAGATAACGACTTCAACGACGACGACGATAAGAAGATCCTTGATCATAAAAATCAACGACAACGACGATTGACGTATGTTTTCATCTTGAAGAAATCAGTTCTATTCTTTTTCGTCTTTGTTGTAACTAGAAATTTATTGAATAAGTATAGCTATAGTAGCCAAGAAAAATCCCATCCGGTAGCAGAACCGATAATAGTAACAAAAACATCATCATTGTCGCAGCAACTACAGAATCAAAATCAGAATCAGAATCCACAACATGAAAATGGAAACGAAGACAAATCATTACCTCTTTATCAACGATCAACAACTTTACCTCAATGGATGAAAGACTATTTTGATTGGCATAGAAATCAAACATCAACATTAAATGAAACAAATTGGTTTTTACCAGATCGACCAAAATATTTATTACTGAGATGTTCAAGATCTAGTTCCAGATGTGGTGGATTAAGTGATAGATTAAAACCTTTACCATTGTTTGTTGCTGCTGCTGCATTATCTAAACCAAAACCACGATTGCTTTGGATATTATGGGAACGTCCAGCACCATTAGAAGAATTTTTAGTACCTAATGAAATTAATTGGACTGTTCCCTTATACGTACGTAATTATTTAAAACCAGATAGGAATTTAGATTTAATTAATATTAAGAACAAAGGTAGAAAAAGCAATAACAAAAAAGAAAATGAACGATTAGGTAAGCTACAGAGATTACGTCGATTAAAGAATATTACTTTAGATAATACTATAACTGAATCATTAGTTAATGGGTTGTATAGAGCTAATAATCAGCCATCGTATGATGATAGAACGATTGTCGAATGTCGTATCCAGAATAGTGATGGTGGTGCTAGAGCATATCAAATGATTATTGAATATGAATTTGGTCAAAGTAAAAATCAAAGTAGTAGTAGTAGCACTGGTGGTTTATTGAACTATCAAGAAAAAGATATAGAGTTTAATGATATTGTAGGTGCACTGATTGAACCATTGGAAATACGTGGTGATCAATCCTATCGTAAATTTTATCATGATTTATTTCGTGTTTTCTTTACACCATCAAAATCAATACAAAATTTAGTTGATGCAAAACTAAAGGCTGGAAATTTAATACCAGGTCAATTTATTGGTAGTCATTATCGTGGATTATATGCACGCCAACAAAAGGAAGCAAAGGAACAAATTAATAATGATAAAAGTCAAGTAATAGAAACAAAAGAATCCTATACAGAGAAAGAACGTATACGTGAGGAGGCAATCCGTACCGTCTTTGATTGTGCTACAAGATTAATACAACAGCAACCAACTGCGGGATCAATAATGCAACCACCCCCTGCGATATATTTTGCAAGTGATTCCGATACAGCATTAGAAGCCGTTCAATCCTACACTCTAGATGATAAGAATCTTCCGAAAGTGATAACTTTTCGACAGGAAAAAGTATCCTCATCATCGTCATCAGCGTTAGCAGGCAAGAATAATGTACATATTGACGATACAAAAGACTGGGAGAAAAGACCAGTATCTGATTTTTATCCAGCATTTGTTGATTTATTAGTTATGGCAGAATCTATGTGTCAATTATATGGTGTTGGTGGATTTGGTTCATTTGCATCACTTTTGAACCATAATTCAACATGTTATTACAATACAAAATCATCACTGAAACGACGTAAAAAGAAAACAAATGATAATACTATGATATCATCATCCTCATTATCATCAAGGAAGAAAGACGATGTGTGGATCCGTACCGGAAAATGTTCTACGAGTGAAACTGATGGAAGAATTCCAAAAAGCTGCTGTATTTGAATAATGCAATGGTAATGAATGTTAGGATAATATACTTTTTATTTTTCAAACTTTTTTTGATATCTTAGAGAACTTACTAGTTGGATTATACAATACCACTTCCCCTTTCCAAAACTTTCCATTACAGTATCAAACACCGACTTCCCACTTTGAACGTGTGTCATGAGTAGGATAACGTCTACTTTGTTGCGGTGGTAGTGTCTTCTTCTGCTTCATCTGCTACTACTTCTAGTTGCTTCGTAGTAGCAGATGGAGGCTGATCATGACCATCCTTGCGTTGTTTCTTTTTACGCCGACCACATAACGCACTTAAAACATCTTCCACACATTAAGCAACTTCAGGTAATTGACCTCGTGTTCTGCGACTTTACGTTCTGGATGTTTACGTACTGGCATTATTAGTTGCTCTATTAATACTACTATAGTTGCTAACGATGATTCGATTCTCTGTGAAGGATTTGGTTCGCACGTACTCACCAAGAACTCTTGATAGAGTATTATTTCAATGCAATGCGATAATTGATTCGATTCGATGAATTCCTTCATTCGGTCCTTGTGAAATAATACGCTGCGCGTTGAGCTTAGGGCACGAATGAGTCAAAACCTAAACAGTGTTCTCGCTGACATCGTCTCCAACCATGAATCGATGAACCAACCACAAAAAAAGCACAACAACGACGTCAATAATGTCTTGCAAACTATCCCATAAGAGACGCATTCACGACAGCGCATCCTTACTTTTAAGGTCTCACCAACTATAGTGCACCATGTATGTCGAATAATAAATTGTCATTGGAACAAGCGCTATCAGCTTGCTTTTTTTCTCTTTTTGTGATCCTTTCGAAATAATCCTTTCGAAATAAAAGGAAACAGATCAATCAATCAGCTCAGCAACATCGTCGGCATGGCATTTATCTTTGGAGTTTCTTTAAATTGATTGAAAATTGAAATGCGAGGAGGCCGGGGGAATCTAGTTACATGTTTTGTTAAAATTTGTTTTTGTGATTTTCATTCGTGGATCGGGTGGGTGGTCAGAGAAAATATACATTTTTTCAATTTTGAGTTTGGGTCAGCCCAAAAAAAAAAGAACATCGAAGCAAAAGTAAATTTGAACATTGTACAGTAGACAACAGCATCAATACACCTACTATTAACAAACAACACAAACAAAGCAAATCAACAAACCCATAACATCAATATCAGTGATGACGAAGGAAGAAGGGCCTGGTAGCTCCGATGGCAGCGGCGGCAATAAGAATCCTCATTTCTTGTCATCGGTAGCAGGATCATCATTATCATCATCGAAACAACAACAGAAATCAGCGACATCGATGTTGTATCATCCATCTATTTTTAGATATACCTGTACCGGTCGACTTAGTTTGGATTCCAGGAATGGTGGTAATCGAACAGCATCTTCTGGTATCTGTCATGGTATCCAATCCAATTTAGAACATATTGATCATTGGAGATTATCCACACGTGATGACGCTATCAAACATTTTGAATATGCCTCCGCCATGGGTAGTAGTGGTGATATGGCTGGTGGTGAAAAGTCGTCACCATCGGATCAAGAAGGTGGTGGTGGTTCTGCTACTGCTCATGCTCAACAAGCTGTCTATCTTTCCAATGTATTATTATATCCACTAGATGATGATGATAATATAGAAAATAATGACGATGATGATGATGAGAAAGACAACAATAATGAGAAGACTAAGAAGAAGAAAAAACAAGAGATGATTGTTTCCAGGAAGAATACGGATGGATCCACTACAATCACACCCCAACAAGAAACATGGTCCTGTTATGGTTCGACTGAAATTGATTTATTAGTATTACGACCACAAAATGAAAAAGAAGAAAGTATTGCCTGTGTTTCGTCCTATTGTGCACCAGGAATGACGGTACGTGATTTAGCAGTGAACAATGTCAATGTCGGAACAGGAATAGCAGAAGATGGAACAAGAGAACGAACCACGACTATCCGTCTTGGTATATTAGAAATTGTTTACGCTACCACCGTTGAAGGAGATGATAATACTACTAATAATATTAATAAAAGGATTGGTAGTAAGGATAAGGATCAGGTTGATGATGAAGATAAAGACACCACGACGGCATCCGGTAGTGGTGGTATATTCGGTGGTCTTGCAACAACAGCACCAGATAAAGTTCTACATTCTGGTAAAAATATAGTCAAACATATGAAGATCAATGGTCAACTATTATATCAATCAGTACAGGAAGATTATCCGACACGTACTTATGAGGCAAGTCAACGTATCACAAATGAATTTAGTAAAACATTTCATCGTACCACTAAATTAATGAAAAAGGTCTATAATTATATTGCGGATGAGGATGACGATGATGAATGATGATTCTTAGGATAATAAAGATGGCAAAAAATAAATAATACAGATAGTGAATATAAATAAACAACAATATCTACCACCTAACTAAGTTACTAGTAAAATTTTGAGAAAAACTTAGACGACAACAACATGGAACAAAAAAAAAGACAAACGACGGCAATAATAATAATTTTAAGAATCATGATAATAATAATAAAGTATAGGCGATCCATTCCATGATAGTCACTAAAGTAATCTAATTATCATTTTAATCCGCCGTTCCTATTTCAAATTCAATACTCCTGCTGTACGGGTACATTTATACTTTACATTTATCTTATTCAGCGTCGAGTCTTTTCTTGGCTTTATTATTACTTCCTTCAGCGAGCGCTAAACGCGCAGGGGTCTATGGGTTGAAAAATTAATAGCGCTAAAGCAAGCTAAAACTTTCAAAATCTCAATTTTATTTTTTTAATTTCCTGTCGATTGAATAGATTTTAAGGTTTTAGTGTCCTTTTGCGCGTATTAATTTTTCAAACGATAGACCGCTGTGCGTTTAGCGCTCGCTGGAGGAAGTATTATTATCATCATCCATCACCTTTTTTATTTCTTTTCTTACGTGCATCATTCGAACGTGTATAGAAATTTTTATTGGTGGTATCGACACTATCTAATGATGTACAATTTCCATCAAATCTTGCACCATTAAAATCAATTCCACTAATAATTTTTTCATCAAATTTTTGACAATCACCTAATTTCATCCAGGTCCATTTTGAATCCTCCTCACCATCCATGGATCGATATATCATATTATTATCTTTTAATAACGTATCAAATTCAATTTCAATTTCATTCATATTATGTTTTTCACACCATGGATAGGAATGCTGTGCTGCATTAGTTTGATATTCTGTGACATTACAACCATGTAGTCGCAATCGATTATATTTTGACATTTGTAGTCCACAACATTGTCTTATTAATTGATATTTGGACATGTACAATTTTAAGATAGTAATTTCATGGGTGGATAAATCAAATATAGGTTTATAATAATTATCAATTTCACATAATGAACAATTACGAAATTCATTTGATTTCATTATTTGTTGATGTGCATTATAACCAATATCATAATTCAAATTATACTTTTTAAGTCCATCAATATTTTTAGTATTATCACTAACAACTGAATTGAACACTGCAATATGATTTTGTTTCTTCAGTTTTTCTAATTCACATAAAGTTTTCTCAATCCAAACACTATCATGTGATTTTTGTACAAATCCATTATGAATAATTTGTTGAAAGAAATCTTTCCCTTGATATATTTGATTTGTACGATGTTTTTCATTTTCTTTTACATTCTTATTTGCCTTCTGTTGTTTTTTCATATTTGGATTAGGTGAATTTCGAAATAGTACTGTATTTGTATTTGTACTATTTGAACTTGTACTAGCAGAAGTTTCACTAGTTCCTTTACTTTTTAAATCTGTGATTGCCATCAATAATTGTGCTTGGAATGTTGATCCTGATCGTGGTTCACCTATCTGTAATATATAATAGGGTGGTCGTAATGGCAATTGTAAATTCGATCCTTCTTCCTTTATTGTTGATGTTGTTGTTCCTCCCATTTGATTTTCCTTGATATTACATCCATCATCAGCATCATCATCATCCAGTTCTTGTTCTATTGTTGCTATTGCTGTTGCTTTTCCATTTCGTCCGGATTTCGTGTTTTTTCTACTATTATTACTATTGATTTTATTCTTAGTAGATTCTCTACCTTTGTTTTCAGATTGTGTGGTAGTGACGGCGTCGTCAGCAACGGCGACGGTGGCGGTGGCGGAGGAAATAGATTTTTCTACTTCTTTGTTCTCGTTTTTGTTCTCGTTCTCGTTCTTGATGTTGTTATTGTTATTGTTGTTGTTGTTGTTGTTGTTGTTGTTGTTTTTGTTGTTGTTGGTCTTGAAGTTGTTCTCGTTCTCGTTCTTGTTGTTATTGTTGAACGTCACAGAATCTGGTTCTTCGTCTTCGGTAGTAACTATTAGTCGTCCTCCAGCGCTTACTTTATTTTGAATAATAATATTTTTTCTGCCTGTTGTTGTTATTGGTGGCGATGACGATGATGACGATGATGATGACGAGAAGGAAATTATTAGACTATTATTCATTACAATCACACTTGCTATCGAAACGATAACAGCTGTGAAAAATATAAACGCTACAGTCGGAATAGCTTTATTGCTAGCATTGTTATTACTGCTACTATTATCGCTGTTTTTAGACGATGATGATGAGCGGGTGGGCATGATTGTGAGCTGGCGCGTTGGGCCGGGGTATGGAATGCACTAATAGATGATGTGATTACTGTAGTTACGTTGCCTCGTCCTCGTTATAATACAGTACGGGATCTAGTATCTACGTTTACTGTCAAACTGATATTTGTTGTACAAAGTTTAAATTTAAAAATTTAAGTTAATCTCAAGTTTGCTTTTTTATAAAAATGTATATTCGATTCACTATAAACACTTCTTCAGTACCAGTTCCCGTTCAGTACGGTTGATCCAGCGCTGACGTACTTTGCATTATAATAAATGTGCACTTTACCGTAGCAAAACTTGCTTGTGTGCTGGAATACTTGAAGTATTATGATATAATGATGGTCGTAATTTACCGAGTAGTCATTGCAGTGTTTCGTCTTTGTTATTATCGTATTGTATTGTATCACAGATAAGTCAAAAGAGAGTTTAAGACGACAAACAGGAAGAGACAACCAATAGTACTTGCTCTGGCACGGGCTGCCGAGGCAGTAGGAGTATCGCTCACTTGGCTCGTCGATACAACGTCAGTATTGTTTTCGTTCTCAACAGTCGATACAACGCCAGTATTGTTTTCGTTCTCAATAGCAGCGGTGGGACATACTTCCTGGCAGGACCATGTCCCTGGACGAGGTCCATCCATGGAAAAGTAGCCAATATCTACGTCCTTAGTATTCAAGAATGCCAAAAATGTATCTTGATCCATGCAATCACTATCTTCCGGAAACCCCCCTCTATCGTTAAAGACGGTTATCGGAACACCATTGAGTATACCTTGAGCTACATAAGATACGTGGCTGCGCGAAGCATAATAACATAATATAACTTAATACTGAGTAAATATATAATATCATTATATAATAAATCTCCAGACGTGACTACATATCACATACGTCGTACACATGAAATCATTGAAACTGACATCTTTTCCATCACACTATTGTGGTTATGTGAAGTTAAGGAATACTATACTAGATTTGGGGAAGATCGATACATGGACTTCAGGGGTAACTTTAGGTGGATTTCCATTTAGGGGAATTATCAACTTTTGTTACAATAACACAACCCTTTTGAAGTGTAATCTCCCGTGAACTGTCAGCAATGACGAGAGTGGAGGACCCAGCCTAGATGCTTTGTTAAATCATCAACAGGATTAGTAACACCAGGAATGTTTATCAGCTCAATACAACCCCATTCTCTTTCTTCAAGTATAGAACATAAAAAAGAGAGCAATCTTGGCAAACAAAACTACTACAAGGAACTCTGCTTTCAGTGGAACTAATAGTTGTGATACTTTGTGTTCTAGATTTATAAGCAATTGCACCACCGCAGTAGATGAACACAAAACCCGTCGTAGAGCGTTGTTTGTTAGCAGTATTCGCGTATGAAGCGTACAAGAAGGCCATCAACTTTGGCTGGTTATTATCTGCTGTAAACTCAGAAAGGGTGATTTTGAAAGAGATCACGCTATATCTGATTGTCGATCGATTCATTCCAAAAAGGAACTCAAAGATTTACCATTATTGGAATGGAAGGACTTAGCTTCATTTATACACTCTTCTTTAAAACAGAATAATAGTAGACAAGATGCACTTTTGATCGTCTAAAGTATCTTGGGCGTATAATGTAATATTATCTATCATATCATATCACATGTGCAGTTAGTTTTCAGGTAAGTGTATCTAAGTTAGTAGGTGCTTCGGATAGTAGAATAATTTTGTTTCTTGATCTTGATTTCATTGTTGGTAATATATAATTATACAACGTACGTAACCATGGATGGATTGGTCCAATATATATACGATATATACGTGTTGGATATCCTTTTTGCATCAATTCAACCATACCACGTATTGCTGATAATGGTGGTGGTATGGGCATGGGCAAATAAAAAGAAGCAGATGAATTCATTCTTGACCAAGTATTCCGTCGTTCACGTCCACGTCCTCGTCCATTTCTACTACCACGTATGTTACATCCATTGTTTCGACGACGGCGACGGCGACGATTAGTCGTATCGACACAAACTATTATAGATTCAGAAAGTACTTCTCGATCTTCTTCTTCTTCTTCTTTGTGTATGTTATTATTATCATAATTTTTACTTTTATGGTTACTTCTTCGTATTTGTTCCAATGCTTGTTCTAATACTAATACATGGTATTATAAACCAGCTATTACACCTGTTTTCCACCAATTCAAACGTGACGTATCAGCATATAGAATAAGCATCGTTTCCTTTCTGTTCCCACGTTTTTGTTTTTGTTCGTTCTTATCATTATCGTGATCATTGTCGGCGTGGTGATCGTCGTCTTCATCGTCATCTTTACTATTAATATCAATATCATCAACATCATCATCTATCATCACAACCTCAATAGTTTTATTTCGTTTTATAACAAAGGCACCACTCGCACAAACTTCAATTAATTCCGAGGTTGGAATGAAAGGAGAAGAAAACGATGACGAATTATAATAATAATTACTACTATTAGTATTATCGGTTTGATTTTGATTTTGATTCTGCTGGTCCAAAGGGATAAATATACCGTCATCAGTGTCAAAGTCATCGTCTTCTTCAAAAACTCGTTGATGTTGCTGTTGCTGTTGATAAGTAGTAGTAGTATAAATGAATGCATTACGTAATTTATTAACATTATAGGAATGTCTCCATTGTAATGAATTACGAATTTTTTCATGACATTTTCGTAAGGATCGACCTGGAACATTCATAATTAATTTTATATAACGATTTGAATATAACAATGTATCAATTTCAGGATATTCCTGACGAAGTGAATCACGTATTATTTGAACATTAGTATCATCATCATCACTAATAGTAGGAATGACAGTCGTCGTTGATGCATTTTCATTGTTACTACCATTATTGTTGTTGCTATTGTCATTGTTATTGTCATTGTCATTATTGTTGTTGTTTCGAGTAATATTACATCCATGGTATAATGAATGGTGTTGTGGCGATGATGGCAGCGGTTGTATGGGTGCAATCGAATTGCTCGTAGAAATTCTTGATATCGATATTATTATTATTGCTACAACAATTAAAAATATATTATTATAGTAGATATAGTTTGCCGCTTTTCGTCTTCTCCTCTTGATGATCATCGATTGTTGCTGTTGCTGTTGCTGTTGATGTTGATGTTGATGTTCCATATTGTCTTAATGAAAAAGAATCTGACTCAAAACGCTTTTCACTTCAGAACAATCACAATCGAAATAGAGCTACTGTAATAAATAAAAAAAATTCGTTCCGTTTAGTTTCTTTTCGTCCATTTAGTCTAGTAGCAGGATTTGTAACTATGTTTGCCTTCTTATCGTTTCAATCAATGATGATGGAAGAAAACTAAAACTTGAAACTTGAAACAAGATCGAAAAGTAAACAGCGAGAATTTCATTCACGACCAAGAACAGTCGCGAGATTTCAAGTACACGCCGCGGGACTAAAAAGTAACGATGCAAAACCGACGGAACAATTCGAGGATTGCCTCAGGTAAATTGGTGTATTGATAAAACGACTAGATAGATTATGATTGATTCGAACGAAATCTTCCTTTACAAAGATGTCACGAAATAGAAGATACCATTGAAACAATTTTACCTGATGGTATCTTCAACATTGAAAATAAAAGATGAATCAAAACTCATCTTTTTCTTTTTGTCAATGAATGATTGGCTTAATTTTGCTGACATATTGGTTCAAACAAATATAATCATCAGGTATATAGTAAAAAGTTATAATTTTCATTTTAGTCCCTTTTGTTATTATTATTATTGTTATCATGATTATTTTAGTGTAGTATGTTTATATCCAACGTGATTACTATTGGCTTTCAATACATGCGGTAAGCTACAAATCACAAGAATCTATGGTCGGTGAATAATACAAAATCAAGTGAGACATGTTTTTGCCAGTGGCACTGATACGTTGACATCGTAAGATTGTGATCACGAAGAGAAACTTCTTTTTTTTGCAACTAAAAAAAATCTCAAAAAAGGATGGGAAATATAATGCAATATCAGGAAGTAGTAGTACTAGAAACAGGAGATAATGTTGGCAATCCAGCCGATTCAATATTCTTTTGTTCGAATGCAGCCTTTGTCATTAAGTCTTTGATATCGTAGCCCTTATTTTTAATATTATTACTACTATCATCATCGTCATCGTCATCATCATTAGGACGTTGGACAGCTGATCCATCATCCGCATTCACAATCGGCTTTGCAGCATTTTCATTCGTTCGTTGACGTGGATTTTTATTCTTGTTCCCACCACCACCAAATGATAATTTTGGTGGACTTTTACGATCACCACGGATGATATCATTGGTTCGATATAAAAATTGACCATTCATAAATCCTCTACTGATTGTATTTTACCGTTCCCAATCATATTATTTACTACACGTGGTAATGGTTCCTGTTTCCCCAGCAAACATTTATTTGCTAGTATCCCAGTACAGACAATCTTATACGTTGGTGAACCCTGTGCCTGCTGGTTACTTCTTTTCCAAATTAATTGTATATTCTTTGCTATATCCGAATCGTATGCGATTCCTGATGTAGGTCCGGTAATCAACCCTTGAAAGATTTGTGTGATCTTAATATCTTTATCCACCACATGATGTCGACCACCTGCACCTACAGTTTTTGCTAGAGACTTTTCACCAATAATCAAATTATTATTTTGTCGTTATCGTCGTTGTTGTAATTGTTGTTGTCATCATTACGAGGATGATAATTCAAGAGAAAGAAACTACCCTTCACTACTTTTCCTTTTTGTGAATGATAATTATAGTCTTGTGTGTGTCCAGTTAGGTAGGCAATTAATTGATTCAGATTTTTCAGATCCATGGCACCGGAAATAACAACGTGGCATGACGACGATGTCGATGTCGATGTCGATGCGGACTTCATCTTCTTCTTTTTATTTTCGTAGCAGTAGCAGTAGTAGCAGTAGCAGTAGTAGTGATATCAATAATTTCCAATTGAACATGAGTTTTTGCTCGAAGGGTCAGTTTCGTTTTAGGTAACGCTTTCAAAAAATCACGAAGGTCAACAATCTCAACAGAAGAAGAAGAAGGCGGATTATTCTTCTTCTTCTTGTCATTATTATTAGGATTATTACTACTATCCAAAGTAGTAGTGACGCCGCCGCTGACTGCTGCTGCTGTTGTTGTTGCTGGTATTTTCGCGGCGGCGGCTATTATTGGTGCTGATATTGGCGGTGTTATCGCCTTGCGCTTTTTGTTACCGCCACCACCGCTGTCACTACTTTTGAAAGAAGAAGATGTAGTCATGATGTGATATTATTGCCTTACTGTATCCTATGCTATTATTGTAGGCTTGTGTATTTGTAGTGTATTGATGGTAGATATAATAAAAGTAACGTTCTAGTACGTCACAGTACAGTAGAGTTAGCTACGTAGTTTGCTTCGGTATCTATGCTGAAGAAGCGTGAGAAGAAGAAAAGAACTGAAGTAGAATGTATGGACTAATGTACGCTCTCTATAATAAAAGAGGAAGAAGAAGAAGAAGAAGTAGAGACGAGCTAGTAAGTACAGTAAATACAGTACTAATAGCATACTTGTCTTTGTCGAAAAGGTTAGTGAACACCACCGCAGGCAGGAGCATTTATTTATTTATTTTTGGGCAATGGTTTATGCTTTCCTTCGTCCTTACTTGCAAGATGTTGTTCCCGCCGAAGCGCGCGAAGGATTGGAATCATTTTTTTAATGGCGCGCTCTTCTTTTCGACGGTGGAGGGGCAGGGGCGGGAAAGAGTAGTACAGCCAGACTTGCTCTTGATTCGATCTTCTTCGATTGATTCCTTCCTTTTTTAACACTTCTTGAAAAAAACTATTTCAAGAAAGCAGACGAAAAATAAAGAGAGAAAGGCAAGATAACATAACATAACATAACATAAACCAATCATTATGGCATCTTCCAACAATCCTACTAATGCACTACTAATCATGACAGCTACTATCGATAGTGCATGTACTGATAATACAGCACCTGCACCAGCACCAGCACCAGCATCATTGATTTCTTATTATGAACTAATTTTAGAAGAGTTGCGTCAAGCAGCAGCAGTAGCAGATGTTGATGTTGATGTTGATGATACTAGTGGTAGTAGATTAATTAAATTTCAACAGATATTAGTGAACTATGAGAATAGTACAACAACAAAGAAAAAGATAAAAAGAAAGTCCTCGACAGTAGTAGGGGTAGGAGTAGGCGAAAAGATGATGAATAAGTCACTAGTAGAAAAAAACAAAGAAGGTGTCGACTTTGTCGTCGTCAACACAGTAGTGCTGGAAGTAGTAGCCGCCGATGATGTGGCCGAAACTGAAACTGAAACTGAAACTGAAATCGACTTTTTTGAATTTCAACCAAGTTACTTGACAGATGTGTTAGTAAAAAGGTTATTAGTACCAGTAATACCAGTACCAGTACCAGTATCAGTAGTACCATCGTCGTCATCATCGTCGTCACACAAGAACAGCACAGGAGCTTTAGATTTAGATTTCGCTTCTTCTTCTTCATATTTACAGGTTGCTCAGATACTAATTGAAACAAATCCGGTTTTATATTTACCAACTATTGCTACTAGTGTCGCACAACTTGTTGGTGTTAATGCTGTTGATATTGTTAATGATGATAATAATCCAAAAAATACCAATAATACTAACAATGGTATTATTACGTATGAATCTCTATCGATGGAATTATTACAATTATGGATGGCATTAATTACAAATCCGGTATGTCCAGTCAGTAGTGTCCATGAAAAGTTATCGAATACCTTATTAATTTTATTTCAACGACGTCGACGTCGACAAAGACAAGAACACCAACAACAATATTGGGAACAATTATTAACTAAAATGATGGATTTTTTAGTCAATGATAATTGGAAGAAATATAGTAGTATGAATTCAAATACTTCTTCGTCTATTGCATCCATTCGTTGTGCCACATTTATGATACGTTGTATATCTCATCTGGATAATAATGATGAAGCGGGAGACAAATCATCTTTTGTACTAACACACATACTTAAATCAAAAAAATCAAATGATGGTAATGGTGGTAATGATAATAATGGTGTTGATTTATTAGTACAAATGTTAAATGATTTTACTGATCCATTACAACAATTAAGTTTATTAGATTGTCTTATTGAAGAATTTGATAAAAGTTGTGATACTGATATTAATATTGATGATGTCGTCGCTAATAATGACGATAACAAGAAGAAGAAGAAGAAGAATAGTACAAATGTAATGAATTGGTTATCATCACCAGAAATGATGTCACCAATATTACAATATTTACAGGATCCATTATTATGTGATGGTGCATTACGATATACTGGTATGTTATCTTCAATGAAGTCCAATGAAATTACTATTGTCTTTGATCATATTAAAAGTTTAGGTAAGGTACCAACAAATGAAATGGAACGATTACCAATCATACGTGCATTATCACAAGCAGCAACAATTACTACTAGTAGTAGTGATGAAAGTGAAGATAATAATACCAGTACTGCTCCATTAGATATTATATTAAATGATGCAATTTTACGTCGTTGTTGGTGGGATATATCACGTGTCTCGCAATCGAAATTACAAGCCGCGGTATTGATATCAATTGCATTGACATTGCCAAAAATTAGTAATGCCATTACTACTTCTTCTCCATCCAAAGTAATACAATTATATCAATTAATTGGTTCTGACAATACAAATGACAGATCCACAACATTAGAGTGGTTATTCACAAAGAAATTTATGAAATCCTCCATTATTGAAATCCGTATTGCATCCTATACATTATTAGCATCCATTTTTAGATATGTACCAATAACATGTATTGTAATGGAATTAAACAATACCAATAACAGTAACAATATTACTAAGGATCAGGATCATGTTCATGCAAACAATAGTAAAAAAGAATTAATATTAGAATTACTTTTAAATGATGATCGGGATCGAACATTTAATTCACAAAAAGCAAAATATGATGTATTAGAAAGTTTTATGGCCAATACTATTTTAATGGAGGATGTTGTTACTGATAAGAAAATATTGAAACAATTATATGATAAATTACTACTAGGACCACATGGTCGTAAATCACAACGATATGAAGATATTATGCTAGCGTAGGAAGAAAATAAAATAAACTAAAATGAAATGAAATGGAAAGAAAATGAAATGAATTGAAAAAAATGAAATGAATTGAAAAAAAATGTGAATGTTAGCTATAGCTCTAGTGGACAAATAGTAGGGTATCTTCTCGTCCGTTAACAAAAATGATTAAAAAAAATGCTTAGTAAACACACAAATACAAATAAAAACACAGATACAAAATACAAATACTACCCTTCGAAAACCGGATGGACCGACTTGAGACAAGGAACGCGGGGGATAACCACACACGTAATGTAATGTTATGTAATGTAATGTAATGTAATGTAATGTAACAACAACAGGCGACGATAAATATAAAACATATTACATGAACAAACTTTTAGCTATAAAGTAGTGACGTAAACGCGTATTTACTGTAGAACAATCTAAGTTAATTCTCACATGCAGAGCAGAGCAGAGCAGAGCAGAGCAGATGTGCTATTTTCCTATATTAAACTTTGAATTATGTTATATTATATTGTATAAAATCAGTACCGTTACGGTGCGATGTGATAGATCTTATTCGTTGCTACTGTACTGTTCTTGGCTGTGTACATCCACTCAGTTTGGTTGACCAGCCACCGTGTCGTGTCTTGCTTCTTACGCTGCGTTTGCCGGTACGTGATGTGACGTATGCATGCATTTTTTGGTATGCGTTGTCGTTGTTATTGTTTATTGTTTACTGTTACTGTTACTGTTACTGTTCTTGTTATTCTTGATGTAGATGCAATTTGATACCATTCGAAGGAAGACCACTACTAATTGTTGTTGTCTTTCGCAAATGATTTTTTTCCATTCAGCAGTTTAGCAGGAGCGGTTACAGTAGTAGATGATGATACCGTTGTTGATACCGTTATTGATGTTGATGTTGTTGTTATCCATCCGTATACGCCAGCTAAATACCATTCGGTGAGGTATATACCAGCAAGGATAGGACTACAAGTAAATGAATCATCAAATACTTGTTTTATAATTTCAGATCCATTATTATTATATTCAATATTATCATCTACTAATGGTGGATGGATAGGAACCATTCCAACCTAATTCATGCACTAATCGTATTGACCAGTATTTTATGTTTCCTGTGTGTTTGTTGCATAATACCACCATGCATAGTAGGTATAAGAAATAATTGCTATACCAAGGAATGTTGACACGATTTTAATTGTAGATGAATTTCCCATATATGTATGATTGACTTAACGCTTGAGCTATTGCTTCATCTGTTACGTTTCATAAACGATGGTGAAACAGGATTCCAATAGTCTTACTATTTGGACTGTAAGATTATATTATGAATGTAAGTGCTGTTACTCACTTTTCCTTGGAAGACTACTGCGGTTGTTCTACCATATATCTTATTATTTAAAAAGAATAGAGGTGAATTCCATGAAGGAAAGATACCGGTAGGATACGGCAAGATCAAAGTACATACTATATTTGATGTGAAATACAATGGCAGGCACAAAGCTTGAGTTTTAGCTAACGGCAACCTCACAGATACCCCTCTTGAATCTGTTTATTCAGGTGTTGTTATTACTAGGACTACGCAAATGCATATTCCTAGGATAACTAAACAATATGACCCCGATGGCCTACTGATATTGAAAATGCTTATCTTGAAGCAAAGACCACGGAAAAGGTGTGTATCAAAGCAGGGCCAGAATTTGGGGAGCTACAAGGAAACCTTCTTATCATTGATAAGGCTCTATACAGACTAAGACTTAGTGGAAAAGCATTCAACCAGTTGGTATCTGATTGTCTACGTGATTTTGGATCCTTTCCATCCAAAGCTGAGTCAAGCATTTTCATGAGAAAATGTCCTACAAGAGATGTAAACGAATAAGAGGCTACATATGTCGATGATTTTTCTCTCCTTTTTTCAGGTTGTTTCTGCTATTCTTTTTCTTTTGACTCTATGTGGTGCTCAGGACTAAATTTGGTGCGCCGCTCGGATCAAGACTAGGAACAGAGCTAGGAACATCACATAGCGCAAAGCTTGGAATGGAACTAGGCGCAGCACTAGTCTTCAGGCTTGGACGGGAACTTGGACCTGCACTAGGTACAGCACTAGGTACAGCACTAGGTATTGAACTTGGTACCAAACTTGGGACAAAATTTGGACTGCTACTTGGATCAGCACTAGGAGCACAACTAGGTGCATCACTTGGTGAAAGACTAGACTTCATTTTTGGACTGAAAGTTGGACCAGCACTAGGTACAGCACTGGGTAGAGCACTAGGTAATGAAATTGGTACCAAACTTGGGATGGTGCTTGATTTGCTACTTGGATCAACACAAGGAGCAGAACTAGGTTCATAACTTGGAATGGAACTAGGCGCAGCACTAGGCTTCAGGCTTGGACGGGAATTTTGACCTGCACTAGGTATAAGACTAAGTAATGAACTGGGTACCAAACTTGGAACAGAACTTGGACTGCTATTTGTATCAGCCCTAGGAGTACAACTAGGTACATCACTTGGTGAAAGACTAATCTCCAGGCTGGGACTGGAACTAAGACCAGCACTAGGTACAGCACCAGGAGCAAAGCAGTCTTGTCCAAAATTCTGACACCATGTATCTAATGTTGGATCTTGGTCATTCTTATTTGGACAATCAGATGATTCCAACATGTCTCTTGTGTTCACAAAACTGTTGTGCGCAAGTTGACATCTGCTAAGTAAGGCTGGTTCCAAGATGATGGTTGAATCAAGAATTTTCTACCTGAATTTACAACCGTTTATTTGTTGATCCCTGTTTAGCTGTGAACTTATCGCGTAGTACAGCCAACCCTATCGGGCCTTCATGACATAAGGAGATACACATTTTCAAAAGACTAGGTGTTTGATGTCTCTCTATGACAGGTAATGGGACTAGCAACTAAATATTCCTATCTACTTGAAAAGTGGTACAGCTAGAAAGTATTGGGAAAAAGTAATAATGTTTTTTGGGTGCTTTGGTTGTTCTCGTTTTATATCCATTCAACTCCTCTATACAGTAAAGTCCTACCTAGAGGAAAACATCTTGCCCCTTACAGGTTGCGGCAACTTCGTGCAAGCGATATGGCTGTAGGTCTAGCGTCTCCGGAAGTTTTTTGGAATATATTTTTTATTAGTATTACTTTGTGCTTACTTTTGTTTTCTTTTTCTTTTTTGTCCTGTCCCAATTTCATGGTATATTTTTTTGTCTACCTTTCTACCTTTTAAACTATTTTTTTCCTCATGAATATTATATTTCTAAATATTGAATTTACAAAGACTTGCATTCCTGCTTGTATGCAGTTTCTTTGTACATCTCTTTACGGTCCTTACTGCATTATATGAACTGCAGGACCTTGAGGAATTGTCAATAGATTAAGATAAATTCATATCAATTGAAAGGAGATTATTTAACACAGAAGGCAGAACAATTCACTGTATAAGTATCATTCTTTCTAGTAGTACTACAATATTAAGATTAACAACTATTGTCTGTAACTTAATCTGCAGAGTTAAGATCCTAAATTTAAATGATTGCTTAATTTTTGTTTTGTTTTGCTTTACGTCACAATGGACGGGCTGGGCGACGCAGCCAATGTATCTTTTTGGTCCCATTTGTGTGTGTGTTTTACTGTATTTAAATATATTATTATAATTGAGGGATATTGTAGCTTATTAACGGATTGAATATGGATGCAGGTGTTGCTGTGTTCATGTTCTTAGTGTGTGTGTGTGTGTGTGTATGTGTGTGCCAATTTTGATGTTATAGATCTTACAAAGTCTTGCATTTCTTTTTGCATGTAGCAGGACAAAAGAATTTTATTTTCTTTAATTTACCATTGACTTCATCCTTTTTACCTAGGACATCCTTTTGACATCTCTTGACGGGTTTTACAGCAACATATAAATCACATGTAAATTTCTGCCTGCCTTGAAATCGGAATGTCTTTAAATTCTCACACTTACCACGTGGAGTCTTGCATTTCTTCTTGCATGTACCAGGACAAAATTTTCGAACTTTCTTTCCACCAGATTCAGGTTGTATCTTTCTACATCTCTTGATTGGTTTGACAGCAACATATGAATCACATGTTCTTGATGAATCACCTTCGAATCTAAAGTCAAGATCATTTGAACAATCAATGGTGGGTACAGGACTAGGCAAAAAACTTGAACTAGTACTAGGTTCAGAACTAGATACCAAACTTGGAACAGTACTTGGATTGCTACTTGGATCCACACTAGGAGCAGAACTTAGTACAACATTTTGTGATTGACTAGGCTTAAAGCTTGGACCAGCACTAGGAGCACCACTGCGCAAAGAACTAGGAACCAAACTTGGAACAGTAGTTGGTTTGCTACTTGGATCCAGACTAAGAGTAGAACTAGGTACGTCACTTGGTGATTGACTAGGCAAAGCTTGGACCAGAACGTGGACCAGCACTAGAAACACCACTGGGCAAAGAACTTGGTTCTAAACTTGGGACAGTACTCGGTTTGCTACTCGGATCAAGACTAGGAGCAGAACTACGTACATTACTTGGTGATTGACTAGGCTTAAAGCTTGGACCAGCACTAGGAACACCACTGGGCAATGAACTTGGTTCGAAACTTGGTTCAACACTAGGAGCAGAACTTAGTACATCACTTGGTAATTGACTCGGCTTCAAGCTGGGACCAGCACTAGGAACACCACTGGGCAATGAACTTGATCCGAAACTTGGGACAGTACTCGGTATACTACTTGGTTCAACACTAGGAGCAGAACTAGGTACATCACTTGGTGATCGACTAGGCTTAAAGCTTGGACCAGCACTAGGAACACCACTTGGCAAAGAACTAGGAACCAAACTTGGAACAGTAGTTGGTTTGCTACTTGGATCCAGACTAGGAAGAAAACTTAGTACAACACTTGGTGCTTGACTTGGCTTAAAGCTGGGAACAGAACTTGGACCAGAACTTGGACCAGCACTAGGTAATGAACTTGGTGCGAAACTTGGTCCAACACTAGGAGCAGAACTAGGTACATCACTTGGTGATTGACGAGGCTTAAAGCTTGGACCAGCACTAGGAACACCACTGGGCAATGAACTTGGTGCGAAACTTGGTTCAACACTAGGAGCAAAACTAGGTACACCACTTGGTGATTGACTAGGCTTAAAGCTTGGACCAGCACTAGGAACACCACTGGGCAATGAACTTGGTCCGAAACTTGGGACAGTACTCGGTATACTACTTGGTTCAACACTAGGAGCAGAACTAGGTACATCACTTGGTAATTGACTCGGCTTCAAGCTTGGACCAGCACTAGGAACACCACTGGGCAATGAACTTGGTTTGACACTTGGTTCAGCACTAGGAGCAGAACTAGGTACATCACTTGGTGATTGACTAGGCTTAAAGCTTGGACCAGCACTAGGAACAACACTGGGCAAAGAACTTGGTGCGAAACTTGGAACAACACTTGGAGTGCTAGTTGGATCAGCACTAGGAGCAGAACTAGGTACATCACTTGGTGCTTGACTTGGCTTAAAGCTAAAGCTAGGTACAGAACTTGGACTTGCACTAACACTTGGAGAAGAACTTGAACTTGGGAAATTAGATGGCTTCTGAGAAGGCTCGAAACCAGGAGCAAAGCAGCCTTGTTCAGAATTCTGACACCATGGACCTACTTTTGGATCTGGGCTATTCGTATCTGGACATTTAGATGCAAACAGCATGAAAGATGTACCAATAGTATCAGAGGTCTTGTCAGCCCATGTGGAAAGACATTGATTGAAAGAAGTTGCAATGAACAACATTTGATACATATCCTCTACCTGAGAGACATCCCATGAGTCAATGGGTTGGTTGAAGCCTCTTGCTTGGAAAAACATATTTTTCATATTCTTTACCTGAGAGACATCCCATGAGTCAATAGGTTGGTTGAATTTTACTGCTCCAGCAAACATATCAGACATTGATGTTACCTTTGAGACATCCCATGAGTCAATTGGTTGGTTGAATTTTAATGCATCAAAAAACATATCAGACATTGATGTTACCTTTGAGACATCCCATGAGTCAATTGGTTGGTTGAAAGAAGATGCACCAAGAAACATAGATTCCATTGTCTCTACCTGAGAGACACTCCATGAGTCAATAGATCGGTTGAATTTTACTGCTCCAGCAAACATAGCTCTCGTATCCTTTACCTGAGAGACACTCCATGAGTCAATAGATCCGTTGAATTTTACTGCTCCAGCAAACATAGCTTTCATATTCTCTACCTGAGAGACATCCCAGAGTTAATAGGTTGGTTGAATTCTCTTGCACCATCAAACATAGCTTTCATATTCTCTACCTGAGAGACATCCCAAGAGTTAATAGGTTGGTTGAAAGTAGTTGCTTGAAAAAACATTCCTCTCATATCCTTTACCTGAGAGACATCAAATGAGTCAATAGGTTGGTTGAATTCTCTGTTAAACATATAATCCATGGTTGTTACCTTTGAGGTATCCCAACACTCTATGGGATCATCAAATTCAGTTTGATAGTAAAATGCATATGACATATCAGTAATTCTTGACGTATCCCAGCAGTTAATTGGGCCTACATCATCAGGATAGTCAATGTGATACTGAATGTATTCTTGGAAACTAAAATCATCATATGTAGATATATCTGGACGTGGACCTAAACATACTACTTCTTCACAATAAGATATCTCAAGATGACGCTCATCATGTATGTCTTGTTGATATTGAGAAATATTATAATACAGATCCTCTTTGACATCACCTTTCTCATTAATGAGTGGAATACCAACAACATATTGATGAATAGAGTAGTCATCTTGTTCATGATGTTCTCCTTCTTGTTGATAAAGATTATCACTGGACAACTTTCTTTCAATGGTACTATCATTATAATTGTAACTATCATTAGATGATTGAAGTTTGAAATTGTTGACATTGATGGATAGTTTGGTCAAGACTTCTCCAGGTACTGGCGGTGTAGTAGTATGACCAGTAGAAATAGTAGTAGAAGCAGTATCCTCCCAATAAGAAGCTGGAATATCAGAAGACACACTTCGATCACTGTTGTCCCAATAGAAAATTGGGACATCCTTGATGTCAGTACAAACTCCAGACTTAATTTCAATAGATGGAGACGACTGCTTCATATCTTTGCTGATACAAATCTGCTTCCTTGAGGAGGGCATGAGGACAGTGGAAGACTACCAGCATCAATCTTGCTGGTTTGCTAAGTGTTACAGGAGGAAAACATTCTTCCTTTTTATCATTAAATTCAGATGATATGGCAACAGTAGTAGTAGTAGTAGTAGTAGCAGCGGAAACTGGCTCCTTCGTTTTGTTGTCGTCCGTGACGACAGCATCGGCATTGGCATCGGCATCAAAATTGATATTGTTGTTACGAATCTTGTTTGGTTGATAAGTACCTCAAGACGATCAGCAAGTTTCGTGAAGGTAGTTGTTGCTTCACCTTTGAATAAGGAGTGGTAGTTCTTGTTGCTTATCGTTATCAACGGGCTGCCGATTATTGTCTTTCGTTACCCCTACCTTATTAGCGGTAACACCGATGACAGGTACAAGCAACGAACTAATGCACGCAGAAGAAAATTGCATGATCAATTTTGTTTTTATTTCTTTAGGTACTGTAACGGATTTTATTGAAAAATAAATCGAAGGAGAAGGAAAGAGTAAAAAGAAAACAATAAAGTAGTATAAGATTAGCAAGATAATAAGTAAATGATAAAAAACAATGATGACGGCAACAAAAATGATGTGTACGTGGTGAAGATCAAGGAAAAGATATTATAACATAAATGTGTTGCTGTTACTATTACTATCATTATCATTGTTATTGATAGTACATTATATTATATTGAACTAGAATATGGTAACCTACATTTTTTCTTAAACGATATCGATGCCGATGTCTGTGGGGTACAGTAACTTGTAGTACTTAGTTGTAAAGGGCCAATAAATTGAAATAACTAGATTCACTATTAATGATATTAAGGTTGTGATAGGAAATTATGAGTGCTTCATATTCCTTTGCCATCTCCTTCCTTTAAGAGGAAAGATGTAATGGTGTTGTTTTGGTGTGTGTACTGCAATGTTACTGCGATGTTACTGCGATGTAAATATAATATGATATGGAACTGTTGCTAACACTGTCAAAGAGAACAGTGAATACTGTTTTGGCATTGTCGAAATTTCTATCGCGCTTCTCGGAGATAAGTAGAGAATGCGGATTAAATAAGATACGCCGCGTTCTAAAAATCCCGTCACAAAACATCGACGTCGTCGTGTTCGTTGCTGGACAATGACATAAAATCCGCCGCGGTCTAAAAATTCCGTCGTAAAACATCGACGTCGTCGTGGTAGTCACAGCAGGACCATTACGCCGCGTTCTAAAAATTGCGTCACAAAACATCGACGTCGTCGTGGTATCGCAGGAACTGACATCATTAAATACGCCGCGGTCTAAAAATCGCGTCGCAAAACATCGACGTCGTCGTGGTATCACTGACATCATTAAATACACCGCGAAGGAACTGACATCATTAAATACACCGCGGTCTAAAAATCGCGTCGCAAAACATCGACGTCGTCGTGGTATCGCAGGAACTGACATCATTAAATACGCCGCTAAACGCGTCACAACATCGACGTCGTCGTAGTAGTCGCGGGGGCATGACATGAAAGGCAGGCATAATAATGATCATTATTTAATATATCCATTCAATGCTTTTGCTATTGAATGGTTGTGCTTGTGGAGGTGCACTGATGTCAGTGACTCAACCGGTGAATGATTCCACCTGCTGTCATTCTGTGACTAACATCTACGGTATGCCTCCAAGTTAGATCTATGCCTGCGCTTAGACATGACAGGGTGAGTCCCGCACTCTTTGCCCTCAATATTTGGCACGTGACTTTAATTTAGAAACTGCCACACCGCTCTTTACAGGTCATCTTGCCTATGATTAATCTATATTAGTATTAGTATGTCACTATTCAGTGGGAACATCGCCGAATCTGTCATCAATACACTGATCCTCCACTTTCAATATTGGTGGTACTCTACTTGTTGATCTCCTTTTTCCCAGTGTTGTAAACATTTTAGTGAGAATATCGTTTGCCTTAGTTTTCTTCTGTATTGTATTGGGTGCTTTACTAGTCGACCTGCTTCTTTTGATTTTAGAAAATACATTATTTGTCAACGGATTCTTTGCTTGTGGGTACATGCGTAGTTACGTTTGTCTGGGCTGGTTTATCAGCCGTATAATGCCACCAAGTTGGTTTGTTTCTTGTCTGTGCCATTTCTTTGACCTTCTTCATCCTATGATCTATTACTGGTCTCCATCAAAGAAGCCATTTCTTAAGTTACTTTGTCATTGCATTGGTGACAATCAGAATGAAATATCCCTTGTACGTGCAATTCTTTGCAGAAGCTTTTGTATAAAATATTGTTGCTGTTTGAGTAATAGAGAAAGGCCACAGGCATTCTAAATCATTTGCCAAAACTTATCAATCACCAAGTGGTATGTATACTGAGCCTCAGCCTTTTCCCAATGGTTTTCACTCCATTAAGTCCTATTATGCATTTGTCATACATAGGTGGTGTATTTAGGCCACAGAGTGTCTTGAAACATTTTGCTGTGTGATTTCTTCTAGTCTCAAACTACATTGGCGTGTATGCTTCGCTCACCTTTTTGTATACTTGGCAGAATGAATTTGCTGTCAGCAGTACATAAGTCTGATATTCTTTTCACCTGGAGGTAACTTATACACCAGTATTTTTTTCTTATTTCTGTGTCAGTGTACTGGGCCAGACATTCAGTTTATAATGACATTGTAGTCATAGGGGTGCAGGCCACATCCATGATGTATTCATTGTCATCTCTTTCTGTTGCAGCTGTTGGAACACATTCTAGTTCCAGGCTGCCATTACACTTTGCCAAGAACTGGCAAAGAGTTGAATAGTAATATCCATGCATATGTGGCGCTTGTACAGACAGGTACTGTCACACCATGGTCGTGACAGACCAGAGGTATGTTGATACCAACGCAGGAGGAACACTTGTGTTGTTCGCAGTTGTCTAATCAGATTTTATTCAATTGATGATAATCCCTGTTCGATCCTGAGATCGTTGCAACCTATACCCCCAAAGTCCCTAGATCCAAGGAGGAGGGAATGTGAGTAAGTTCTGCTTATGCCTATCTTGTTTAATATAGCACTCACTGAGATGTATTTTTGCTGTAAACTGTGTAGTAGTAGGTAGTTGTGATGGAATCATAATATGATGGCACTATTGAAATAGTAGCCCAAATAATTGACTACTTTGACTCAATAAGCAACTTTGACTCCCCACATCAACTCGCACATTACAGTGGCTACGATAGACAGAGAAAATCCTTGATCAGAAGGAAACACCAATACATGGAAAGAATGTAACCAACAGACTGTTCTCACTTTAAATCTCTAATAGTATTGTTTACTCTAATAATATTGTAACTCTAGTAAACTACCTTGTACTGAGATTGATTCAAGTTTACTACAACACAAAGTGCTTAAGCACAAAACATAGAGATATAACCCGTCATAACACCTACTAACCTACAGCTATGTGAAATGGTGGGGGAGAGACGATTATCCCGAAAGTTTTGTTCCAGTCGTGTCCAACTAACAGCTACAAGTAGCCCATAAAACAACTTCAATCACAAGACCGATACACAGTACTCTAGATATAAATCGACGAATACGACGTAGTCAGATCTTTCAAAAAAAACAATACACAATTACACAAATTCCTTTAGATGTGTCGTAAATGGAATGAAAAGTGGTGTTGTAGTTCTTTGTCATCTCAAGTCAAGATAAGTCATTGCTTAGACTAATTTAACATACATATATAATACAATTATAATTATAGAATGGTGTTTTCTTTTGCTGCGTTTCGTCCCACCATGACCTGTTTTAGAAAGGCTCTTGTAACCATACCAAAATTAAGTCCGACTCATACTCGTGCCAAAATAATAAAAATTTGTCTTCCACACCACACAACAACAACAACAACAGTCGTTGCGACGACAGTGAAGACGACGACAGTACCAGAAATAGAAGATGTAGCAGTAGCAGAAGTACCAGAAGATGTAGTAGTACCAGTAGAATGTTATGATCCATTATTTATTTTACAATGTAGTCCTGATCTTGTTACCGAAGGTTATCGTGAACAAACTACAATAAAAGGCGTGAGCGAAGATGTTTGTCCATTCATGATTGTGGAATCACATGAAGAAGGAAATTTACGTCTTTTAGAAATAATTGCTCATACTGATGACAATGACGATGATGGCGTTGACGATGACGTTGACGTTGACAATAGTGATAATAATAAGTTGCAACTGAATAAATGGTACAATGTTGGTCATATCCTGGGTGTCATTGATGACGGTGATGATGACGACGAAGATGATGACAACGATAATAATAATAACGATAATAATGAATGGTTATGGCAGGCATACTCGTATAGTGAAGAAAAAGAAATAATGGAATACTCTACTGATGGTACATATACAATAATAAAAACAAAAAAAGAATGACTGATCGAATGAAGACGAAGAGAAAAAAAACAATCTGATTTCATCAATGATGGCAAAGATTTAAAAGATAAAAAGGCAAAGTAAAAGAAAGTAAAGTAAACAGTAAGTTAATGATAAAATAAAATAAAATAAAAATCCTAGGATAAATATAATAGAAACGGGAAAAATTGAATTACAACCTTTTTAGCAAGTTATGTCTATGCTTCTATTTACAATTCGTAGAGTATAGTAATTATAGTAATTAAGTGAAGTGAGAACGAGTGTAATTTAGTGTAGTATCGTAGCGCACTCAACTTAACTCAAGCAGAGCATAATAGGATGTAAATGATCATAATAGATGAATGGACTTGACTTTGAACGTGTAATGATGTTTTTTCTTCTTCTCTCGTACCTATAGACCAAGTGACGATGACAAACGACGATGAAGATGACGATGACAACAAAGTGTGGGGTTGATTAATTCATTATCTTATTTTTTTCACTCTTTCTCTCTCTCTCTTCCGTACTACTGTTCTGTAGTTTGTTCTTTCTTTTTTCTTCTTCTTTCAATTATAATAATATATTATATTATTATATCAAATTACCACCTTGAGCTTCTTGTTTCAATATTGCAAATCTTATTTTCATTTGTTGATATATCTTTTCGGTGGTTTGAATATTCATCACACTATTATCACCATCACTATCACTAGTATTATTAGAGGAAGAGGAGGAGGATGGTCGTGTTTGATTGCGTAATAATTTATTTAATAAATCCCATTCTTCATAGGGATCCATCGATCGATGAAATAATTGTTCATACCCATCATGTTGGGGCCAGATCACATACTTCCAATGATCAGTGATTAAGGCAAAGGAGGCATCAATATAATTGGGCCAGGGATGATCGGAGGCATTACTATTTTGACCTAAATTAAATTCATAAAACCAATCTGTACGCCAATGAACTTTTTTTTTCATTTCAATATTTGATAATACTGATGTTGAGGATGTTGATGTTGATGTTGATGATTCATTTTTTCCTTGTTGTTGTTGTTGTTTATGATGTTTTCCTTTTTTTTGTAGTATTTCTGCCTCTATGTCTACTCCTACTCTATCTTCTTCTTCAGGTTGTAGTAGATATAAATCAGATATATCACGACCTTGCATAAAACTAGCAGGTTCAATATTTGCTGCACCTAATATTGTGGGTGCTAAATCAACATTTAATGTCCATGCGTCACTTGTTGTACCATGCCGATGTGTTGGCATTCTTGGATCCTGTATGACCAGTGGTACACGAATCGATTCTTCAAATGGGTACCATTTTTCAGCTAAACCATGTTCGCCATGCATATTCCCATTGTCAGTGGTAAAAATTAACACAGTATTGTTATATACCTGTAAATTTTTAATATGTTGTATTATTGTACCAACTGCATCATCTACTTCTGTTGCCATCGCATACATATCTTTAATATTTTTTTGATAATCTTTTGGTTCATATCGATTCCGCCATCGCATCCGACCTTCATTACCATAATTTGCTAAGAACGGTGGTAATTGTTTAAAATGTTGTTCTGTGGCAGTTTTTGGTAGAGGAATATCCTTCGACCCATCAGGATACATACGAGTACGTGTATTATTATGTGGTTGATAAAATTCCCACCCCTTCCCCCCACCATCACGTGCATGGGTTGCAAAAAATGAGACAGTTAAAAAAAATGGTTGTTGATTTTTATTATGTGTTTTATGTTGTTCTTGTCGTCGTCGATCATTCCATTTATCTAAAAATTCTATTGAATCATCTCGATTTAAATCTGTGACATGACGTTGTTGTCCATCACGTTCTTCCCAATGTTTCCCATAATATACCTTCTGTTCATGAAATGCTTCTTGAATTTCATCACCGATTTCTAATTTATGCCATTTACCAAACAAACCAGTATAATATCCATTCTTGTATAGATTAGTATCATAATTATTTTTCATTTTTGGATATAACGTTTTATTCCAATTTGTTGTTTCAAATGTTGCGTCACTAAATGGCAAAGTATGCTTATGTATATTCGAATATGTACCGGTACATAATGTGGACCGACTGACCCAGCATACTGATGTGGTTACACAATTATTCGTAAATATCATACCATTGTCGGCCATTTCATCTATATTTGGTGTCTTTACAATTTGATGTGGATCTAATTTACCTAATACCTTCATCGTCCAATCATCTGCATAAAATAATATTATATTTAATCTTTCATCTTCTTCTTCTCTTTTCTTAGTATTCTCTTTATACTTTTGACGACGTAGTTTTATTTTATTATTATTTCTATTTTTACGTAGTAATAATTGCTGTGCCGCCGTATTATTCATCTCATCAGCGGCAGTATTGATAGTGGTGGCGGAGGGGATCTTGGCGGTGGCGGTGGCGGAAGTGGATACAGTTATCTTGTCAACACCGTCAGCATCAGTAGTTTTGAATTTCGTTACATCCGACATTGCTTTTAACTTTTCCAGTTGTTGTTTTTGCTGCTTCTGTTGGGGTTGTTGCAGTTTATTTTCATACTGTTCCTTTTGTTCCTGTTTTTGTTGTTGTTTTTCTTTTGCGTCGGCGTCGGCAAGAGCAGCAGCAAGAAATTTTTGACGAAAAAATAATTTTTCATTATGAATATTTTTAGGCATTGTAGCAGGATCTTGATTATGTATATCATCAACAGCATTATTCATTGTTTCTGTTGATGATTCTTGATGAGAATGATAATTATGTAAAAATACAATTGATATCATTCCCATCATAAGAACAAATAACATAAATAATTTCATTAATTTTCCAACTCCATTATTCATAGTATTGCCACTACTGCAACTACTTTTGATTCTACTGCTATTCGACGGCATGGTGTGGTTGGTTGGTTGGTTGGTTGGTTGGTTTGTGGCTTGCTTGCTTGCTTGCTTTATCTACTGTATGCGATTGTATGATGAGATAGATTGTGTCAATACGTCCTCGTCGTCGATTATTGTTTAGTCTAATCCTTTGTATGTACGGTATGTGTTGATGTTGATGTTGAACTCATGTGTACGTACATTATGTCTTCGATGAGTTTCTTTTTCTTTTGTTTTTTACTAATTGAATTTTCGCGCCGGGGGATCTGTCGAAAGCATTGAATAAATCTCCGCGTGGAACTAGTAACTAAATCATGCCAATTTTTTCCTAAAAAGTCATTTGTTTGGAAAATTAAACTATGAAGTTTACAATTGACCTATTGGATGGAGACCTGTTATATTCCTTAGTCTTGTAAGCCTACTGGTATCTCACAATGTAGACTCACACACAGCACACATCAAATAACCCCAAAAAATGGCCCATTTACAGTGTTTTGTGGACATACAGTACACTCAAAAAGGTGAATCATCCCAAAACATATGGATGGGGTGCACCTTACTTCTGGTGCTTTATGTTGATGATCAAGCTTAGGTGCGCACAAAAGTGGAAACCCCTGTTTTGAGGCCTAAATGGCCTTATGAGGACCTTGTAGGTATGGATATGATGGATGCTAGTGCACCCAACCCATCTGGTGTTGTCCTCTGCAACGTTGTTGTTTTTGTGACTTCCACACCCACAAGAACAGAAAAGTTGTAGGAGGCAAACACAATGTTCTAGTAGACTATGTGGATGTTTGTGCACCTGACCCATCTGGTGTTATCCTCTGCGCAACCCTTTCATCTGAGTACATTTTGTATTTCTTTCTGATCAAAAATATTTGGTCCAAAATACATACATTATTTCATTATTTAAACATACCACCAGATAAATTCAGAACACACTGTCCTCACTAGGACATATAACTTGTGGATGGGAAGCATCATCATCCCAACCCACCATTATTTTGGATGTTATTGCAGTTTACCCCTGTTTTCCAAGATTACTCATAAAAACCAAACTTAAAATTCACTGTTGGTTGGAAAATGATCCTACACCAATTTTGACAGGAACATCCACACAAATACTCATGAAATAAACTAGCCCACCTAAAGCCCCCGTTAGTAGGGCCTCTTGTTCACTCACATGGTACACCTCGTGCAAAGTAATTTTTAGTTGATTTTAGCTAATATAGGCCCAAATTTGTTTTTGGCCCTTGGCAAAGAAAGAAAACCCCTGTTCACCAATGTCGTCCTGCAGACATATAAAGATTAAACATAATATAATTGGTTCCATAACTTTATTTTCCAGAAAAAGTTCCACTAGCAAAAATAATAGCCGCAACTAGTAAGCATGGTGCATTAATAAGGAATTTTCTGCCTATTTACTACATAGGTGTGCAATAAATCATTATTTTCAACTTTTTTGACAATAACCTTTTGGGACCCTTAACTGTATGGTGGATGCTCTAAAACACAATACCTAGCATAGCCCACACATTAAGTTGGAATCTATAGATTTGTGTGGGGATAGGTACTGTAGCAGGTTTGAGGAGCTACGATATAGTTAAAAATTCTAGAAAAATGGTACTTTACTGCATACTGTGTGTTGTAGGATTTTGTAACACAGTTGGCAAACACGAGCCACATTGAGCCGGAACATGCCTGCACCTGTTGTATCAGTTCTGTGCAATCAGTACTCTAGTCAGGTAGTTTCTTTGTTCTTCTAGAAACAGAACAGAGTATAACTTCCAAGAGAGGGAAAGTTTTTTGGCAGGGAGTGTTCCTCTACCTTCCCGTGTGGGTAACAAATGTTGGTTCAAAATTTTGCAGTGCTCCACAACTCAGTTAATGCACACATCCATGACTAATAACTTGCCTTTAACACATACCATGTTACCAGTCAATTTGTTGCAGCTATTATGTTTGCTAGACAAACTGTTTCCAGACAATAAAGGTATGGAACCCATTAAACATGCTCAATTATAATATGTCTGCAGAACAATATTGATGAACAGGGGTTCACTTTCTTTGCCATCAGCCAAAACCTTATTATTAGCTGGTGTACCATATAAACCAGAGGTGAAAGTAATGGTGGCTTTAGATTGGTTACCTTGTTTCATGGGTATTTGTGTGGATGTTCCTGTCAAAATTGGTGTGAAGGCATTCCAACCAACAGTGACCATTTTAGATATGGTCCTCAATTGCTTTATATGAGATATTTTTGTATATGAGATATCTTTGAAAACAGGGGTATACTGCATTTACACCAAAAATAATGGTGGGAATTGATGATGATGCTTTCCATTCACAACTTATATGTCTTAGTGAGGGCAGTGAACCAATTTTGTGTTCTAATTCACCTGGTGGTATGTGTAATCATCAAGATATTGAAGTGCTGTGTTTTGGGCTATAATCTTACTGTGTAGTGTGGGATGGTGTGTTTATTTTTTATTTTAAGAAGAATACATGCATAATGATGCTGTGGGTACCTCCATTATTCGGAAATCATTCTATTCTAGTTATAGGATTATAAGTCGTTATTTTATTGTATTCAAGCGTATGATACCTTGACTCTAGCTAGAGTGTTGTTATAGTGCATTGTCTCTATGATGTCTACTTTGATCTTGTTGTTGTTTGGGATGAATAATAGTATATAATAGTATAGCTGACTGCCCCCCCCCCCCCTGATCATGTTGCAAGGTTCTATGGTGCTTGTCTGGGTAAGCTGTTTATGGGTAATCAATTCAAGCATCCATGACAGAAAATTCACTGGAAGGCTTGACGATATGCTTGCACTACAGTGACAATTGGGGGCTGATGGGAGATGGTGTTTGGGCTGATATACAGCTGATACATCAAAGTATGTGTCTCATCAATTGCAACCTAGAATATGAGAAGATATATGTATGCAATGGAACATGTTGCTGTTGCTGTTGCTGTTGCTGTTGCTGTTGTTGTCGTTGTTGTTGTTGTTGTTGTTGTTTTTCACTCCTCATAATTTAATCTCTACACTGCTTTTTTTACCACCTCAATCTGTCTACCTTCCTTCCTTTACAACACCACATAATAATGATCTAGTCTAAAAGTAAGTAGATAGAAAAGAATTATAGTTGTTCATAATACATGTGGATGGGGGACTACCTTATCTTACTATATTCCATCCTTGTGTGTATAATGGTGGTATTACGTATAAATAAATGCTAGCACAACAACAAACAGATCATACATTGTACAAACTCTTTTTGTTGGAGTAGCTACCTACTACTGTATGTAGTATCTAGTAGCTGATTATTATGCCAGGTGGTTAGGGACTGCCTACCATGTATATAATTCACAGTGATATCTAACAGGCAAGCAACCTGTAAGTTCAGTGCATAAACTGTACATTACTATCATCAAAATGTGCTATGTAAACACACATCTGAAATCCATTCAAATCATTCAAATGAGATATTTTGTTGTTCATTTCTGATCAAAAATCATGTTGTTTGTGTGCCTGCCATAGCAGCAAAATGTATTATATTCCACAGCCACAGGAAAAGAAATGAAAAGTTGAAGGAGGCAAACATAATGTTCCAATACACTATGTGGATGCTAGTGCGCCTGACCCAGCAGGTGTTGCTGCAACCCTCAACATCACATTTCGGCCAACATGTCATAATTCCATAACAAAAAGTAGTAGTATTTAGAAATAATAGGCTAGCACAACATCAAAAATAGCAGTTGGGCCATGGTTTGAACATCTAGATACCTTCAATATCATATATGCATATGATCAAGATACACCAACACTACTTGGAACATTTGCCATATTGTGTTGTGGTGGGACGGGAAAAATAAAATAGACATAAATTGGCCAAAAATACACACATTGCAAAAATATTTGAGTGCTAATCACAGATAAAATAGCTAAGGATCCATCTTAATCATAGAAGAATTGGATACTACCATTGTTTAGAAAGCCATACATATATTTAGGGTGTCATCGGTGAAAACCCAACTCTTTGAAGCACACTAAAATGCTCAAAATAACAAAACTATATGCAATCAAGGTCGTGATGCACCATCAATATGGACTTAGTACACCTGAAAAATTATATGGAGATCACCATTATACCTATACATACAAAGATCACATAATGCTTAGGTTTCTATGGAGGTTATGAAGTTGTAGGGCTGCATTAACCACAAAATGGGCCATTTAGGCCCCAAAACAGGGTTTCCCCTTTTTTGCGCACCTGAGCTGGATAATTAACACAAAGCACCAAGAGTTAGCTCCCTTTGGTATGTATGGTTCACTCCATTTACATATTCTGGGATGATTTACCTTTTTGAGTGTACTGTATGTCCATAAAACACTGCAAATGGGCCATTTTGGGGGGTTATTTGCTGTGTGCTGTGTGTGTGTGAGCCTATATTGTGAGATTCCAGTAGGCTTACGAGACTAAGGAATGTGATATTTCTCCATCCAATAGGTCTATTGTAAACTTAATAGTTTAATCTTTCAAAAAAAAGAGTTTTCAGGTGTATATACTTGATGCTAAAGTTTTTGTTATATACTAGACTAACAAATACTAGTAAAATCTTTGCATGAATTAGTTTTTATATTGGTTTGATTATTTTTATGTCAATGAGTCACTACACGGGACACATTACTGACTACACAGTCACGAATCATGTGCAAGCCGATACGGTGTATTTGTTATGGAGAGTGTATTTGTTAAAGAGTAGACTGTAGCTAGCTAGCTAGCTAGCTAGATAGTGAGTGGAGGTAGTTAATAGTGTTTAGATCTAATTTAGTTTAGTTTCTAGAATATCGGATGATCAGTATTATATATAAAACTTCATTTCATTTCATTTCATTTCATTTCATTTCATTTCATTTCATTTCATTTCATTTTTCATTTATTGTAAATCACCTACAGTTCTTGCAATTGATTGTACACCCTCCATCATAATTGGTGGCCAAGCAAGGATATTATTTAAATATTCTTGATCAATAAATTTTAATCTTTGTCGATCAGGTATTTCTAAAAATTTACGTTGCGCTTCAATTTGATAATCTTCACTAGTACGTGGTTGTGTAATAATAGCAGCAGCAGCAGCAGAAGAAGAAGATTTCTTTTTACTACTACTACTACTAGCAACATCACTACTACTACTACTACTACTACTGTCATCACTCCTTGGACTAGTAATAACCAGTTCCTTTTTTTGTTTTTCATCTTTACTTAATGCCCATAAGAATGTTGCGGATGCAGCTTTCACTTCCGGTGCATCGGGGAAACGATTTTCGATACGTTTTAATAAATCTTGTCCACCCTTGATATCACCTAATTGTAATTTGACCATACTGGATCGTAACCAATAGGGATTCACTTCATTGGAGGTCATGGATATTGCCAATCCATAATTTTTATCCGCTAAATTATAAAAACCATTAATTTCTTCGGCTCTGGCTAAATTTTGTAATATAATGGCATCGGGTCGATCTCGTAATGTATTCGATTCACGTAAATCTTTCAGTGCTTCTTGTTTATAATTGGATTTGTTGGTGTATTTAATCGTACCGAACCACGATTTAATAAAAGACATATAAATCATTGCATTTTTTGATACCAAATCCTTGTTCTTGTGCCTGCAATGAGGATTCTCGACATAATGCAATTGCTTTGGAATAATTGGAATCCGCATCATTTAAATCACCTAATGCCACTTGTGTATTACCCAAGTTACTATACCCATAGACGAATCGTGGTGAAATTTTTGTGACCTTGGAATATAAACGTTGTGCTGCAATCATATTCCCTTGTGATTCTAATGCACGACCTTCATTAAATAATTTTTTGAATCAGAGGATAATGGTGTTAATTCAATTGGACCTAATGTCGAGGAGGATGTCACAGCATCCACCACGGAGGATGTCAATTTACCATCATTATCGTAATCAAATGCAAATGCAGGTAAAGATGACAATCCTGTTGTTGCTGCTGTTGTTGCAAAAAAGGAAATTCCTTTTGTAAATTCTTTTAAAATTTGTCGTCGTCGTCGTTGTCCTCCATTATTAATATAGTATAAGTATGACTGTTATCAGTATTAGTATCTATTATTGGTATTGATGTTGTTGGACGCGCAATTGAATCGTCGTCATTATCATCATCTATCTTGCTTTTGAACTTGCCGTACGTAGTCCTCGTCGTCGTCGTTGTCGTAGTAGTAGTAGTTGGTATCCAAGCCATAGCGTAAAATCCTGTCGTCGTCGTCGTCGTCGTCGTCCATCCGCTAGCAAGAATCAAACAACAACACCAACAATACCATCCAACAAACGAGGTAAATGAAGCACCAATCCTCGTCATCTTGTTCTTGTTCTTTTCTTTTTCTTCAGTCGTTTATGTCCTTTATCTTCGGATGTCGTTTCGATTATGTACTGTTGTCGTAGACGCACTCACTGATCTACTTCATTGTCGCATCAAAGAAGAGACGAGGTTTTGAAGAAGTTTTGAAGAAAATCTTCATTCTTACACTTACACGTGTCAGTCAGTCAAGTTATTTTACTCGCGAACATGAGGGGGTGTTAGAGAAAATATATTTAGTTGATTGTTTTGTTTTGTAAAACTAGGTGCGAAGGAAGGACAGACAATGGAAGAGTTTCTTTTTTTCAACAAATAAATTTAAACAAACATGACAAGATTCATTCATTCAAACATGACAGCTATTATCATAGTATGAACTACATGAAAACGACACACAAAAGCTACTAAGATCAACAAAACGAAGAAGATCAGCCAATCAATAGAAGAGGTTTGAAACGTTGCCAGTGCCGAAAGCAAGGTTACACCTTCAATGATCACATCACTCACCAGATAGATAGTTACTACTCAATGAATTCTTCCAATAATACTACTACTACTTCTGCTAGTGCTAATGCTAATAACGCTTCATCTTCATCATCATCAACATCAACATTATCTAGTAGGAAACGTTCACGAGACGACGACAACAGCAACAACGATAAAATCGAAATCGACAACGACAATACTAGCAATATGTCAATCGAAAAAGAAGAAACAATGACAACAACGAGAATGAACCCGACGACAGCAGTAACGACAGCAGTAACGACAACGACAGAGTTATTATCTACGGCTAATGCTGATGTTGATGCTGATGCTGATGACAACACCAACATCAACATTAACACCGCAACAAACGGTAAAGAAGAAGAAGAAGAAGAAGAAGTAGTAGTTACTGGATTACGACTGGAAGCTATTTTTCACCCAAAGTTTGATAATGAACGTAATAATAATAGTAATAAGAATGGAAGTGGCAGTGGCAGTGGCAGTGGCGGTGGTGGTGGAGATGATATTCGTCGTACTATGCTACAAAGACTCAATCTTAATAATCCAGAAAGTAGTACAGGTGCAATAACAACAACAAATGCAAATACATCATCAGCAGGAAGAAATAATTCAGGTACTGCATCAGGTGTTGGTGGTGGTGTTGGGGAATATTTAGAGGTATCATTGAAACATTCTGGTTCATTAGTATTATGGAGTGGCTCAACACGATATTATTCCAAAAATAGTTCCTGTAATGAATTTACACGTGTTGCGGAAATTTTATTACGACAATATTTTGGTACTACTACAACTGCTACTACCACTGCTACTACTAATACTGCTAGTAGTACTACTTCATTATTGTATCAGGAATGTTCTAATTTTATTGAAGAACATCGATATACAATTGCATTTGAAGTTGTTACCGGCTTGTTGGGATTAGGTGATCATGGTCAGATACCCAAAAAAGATTATGTGGTTGTGACTGCTATTGCGGATCGAACACAGGAAAGATTTTTATCCACATTACAAGTATTAGAATTTTGTCAAACATATAAATTACCACATAATGATATCTGGATATTCTCATCATCTACATCGCACAACAATTATTTAATCTATATGATACTACATTAAAAGAAATTGGATACACGAACAATACAGTCGAGGCACTTACTAATATTTCAGATATTTACATACCAAGTCCGGTACAGCATTCACTATATCAAGGTACAATATGTGAAGGATTTATTGTACGATATGTTGAAAATAGCAATAGCAATAACAACAACAATAACAACAACAACTACCGCGGTGTATCGTCGCCACCACAATCGCAACAAATGGAAAAATTAGCCCAAACTGCACGGGACATACTAGAAGAAATCAGTGATATCAGCAATAATAAGAATACAACAAACAACAGCAACAATGACACTACTACTGATCCAGTACTAACAACGGACCTACGTGATTTGTATCGATCGATATCAATTCCCTACAGTGTTGATGTAGTAGGCGATGGTAACAAAAAATCATTGACTACTGGCACACTACAACGTCGACGAACTGAATTATTTTCTGAAGAACTGAAGAAGCTATTGATGTCGTCGTCGTCGTCGTCGTCGTCGTCGTCGTCCAAAGAGGAACAACAACGACATGATTTGAAAAAAATCGAAATCGACAAGCAAAGAGAAAAGAACAATACTACCTTTATCAATAATTTTCATTTGCCACACTGACGAAAAGTTTACTTGAAAAACACAGGCAGCAGCAGCAGCACCAGCAACAACAACAGCAAGACGGCAACGACAACAAGGAAACAATAAGGATTGCTACCCTACTACAAACTTTAGATGGAATCAAAAACAATTCTGTTACATATACCTGGTTGGAAAAACAAAATAAATTGTACTGTATGATCCACGTTCATAATGATCCAACCTTTTTCAAATATCAAAAAATGACACAACAACCAAATGACATGACTTATTTCGTGGATTTTGCGTTGAGATTGTATCCTCATCATCATCATCCAAAAGGAAACATCGATAATGAAGCTGACAATGACGATATCATACATCGTGTGCTACCGATATTATTGATGTTACTGGTGGCACTGATGCTGCTGCATCAACAGCACCACCACTTATGTTGAAAATGAAACTATTACCGTATATGGTCCGTACATTCATTTGTCGAAATTTACTAAAAGTAATAGAACAAAAGGGAACCGAAGAATTTGAGCGGATGCTTCTGGTTTATTAGAAAAATGGGGAATGTCCAACAAGTCACAGGAACATTGGATGTCATTTTTTCGTGGATGGGCTATGTACGTATTGCGATACAACAACAACAACAACAGCAACAATGATGACAACGGTATCCCGTTAGATTTGGGACCACTAACAAACTTTTCCTACTTGAATCATCTCGAGTATTACACCAAATTATATGAAGATGGAAAATCCAAACGACAACACGGATGTCGTCTGCTTCTATAGCAACGTCTCCCGAGGTTAAACTTTTGTTTGTTTGTATCACAATCGACGGAGTAGCATTGGCTATTGCGAATCATTTTGCGAACCGATTTAATAACAACAGCAGCAGCGATTATAACGAAAAAACAATGAACGAAATAAAAATGTCGGTGTATAGTTTGGGTGAAGCAACAAAGTATAACCGTACTAAGAATTGTGTCGTATACGCGAATGTGACGGATCTTACAAAGGGTATCAAAAATTAATCTGTAAAAAAGTTCCAAAGCATTCCATATTAGTATTTATGGATCTGATATGGATGATATTACAGTTACTTTAACAGGGAACAGGAAACCAGAAAACACCTAATGCTACTACCATGACGACAATAGACCAGCAAGAAGCTGGTGGATCGGTACCGTCATCATCGACAACTCGTCGTGGCTCGATATCGTATCCAATGGTGGACGTAAAAAGCTAGTCAATATGTGGAAGCCATGGAAGAAATTCCCGTGTGCAAAATGCATCACATTGTCTCGATCAGTTGTAGAATTCGAGCCTAAATTGGAGGATTCTATAGCTGCTGTTATCACAAGAACAGCAACAGAAGAGCTGGAAGGAACGGTTTCGACGAGATCCGAGCCGTTGGTCGGTCATTGATAGAACAAGAAGCCAAGAAACGATCCAAACCGCCAACTCACGGTGGGATCTTAATCTTCTTTCCTGGTATTCCGGCTGTGGAAAGTCAAGTCTTTTACAACCAATGGAAGTCAGCCTACAGAAAGAAATGACATCACGTCAGATAGAGAAGAATGATCTATACGATAGAAACGTCTACGTGAAAGAAGGTGATAAGATGGGAAAGAATTTTTGGGACGTTATTGGCAATATATTGTCTGATGATGACGATAATAATCCCACCGCACTCGTCATAGCAGACAAAAATGCGCCACCAGCATCTTGGCCTAGAGTAGGACAAACTTGCAACGACTCAAATAGTATCCCCTTCCCGTGCTACCAGATTCGACCGTACTTGAAACAACTACTATTGAGGGAACGATCCAACCAGATGGAGTACTTTTACCTCATTCATCACACTTCTATCCATTTTCACTGAAGTTTTTGACCGTGTCTCTATCACGAGTGCTAAGCCGTCCTCCAGGAGAACATTCGGGGAAATTGGACAGTGGATCACCAGTGGCGTGTATGGTTGTCGTGCAGTTCTACTCATTCTATCGATATATTTCATCCGATACATTTATAGAAAAACTTGATGGGAAACTAGAAAGTAAAGCAAAAACGTTGAAACCTATAGAACTTCCTTTTTTGGTCGCATCCATTCATCAAGAACAGGATCTTCCTGATGAACTGAAAACGTTACTCATTGAAGCTCTTCAACTACGACACGGTCACGATAAGAATAAGAAATACAAAGTGAAGAAGGATGATCCGCAAATGATCGATATGGAAGCCAGATTACGCCAATGTATTGAATTGCACCAAGAGACGATTCAAGCAATGACTGTTAGTTTGGAAGATACACAGAAAGCTTTTAAACAGCAAGTTATGGATCGAATGAATTCTTTGAGTGATAAGACGGATGTGACAGTGATGGATTCCTCGACAACAAAAGGAGAAGATATTGTCAAAAGTATCAAGCTGTTCTCCTTGGATATCGATAGGACTGTAGTGCACGACCTTCTTCAGAAGCACAATCACGAATCTGGACTACTCAGTGCTTTTTTCAATTCAATTATATCATCATCGTCGTCGTCACCACCCGAGTCTCAATCCGCCAATTTCATCGTCAACCCTCATGTAACTATGGCCTTTGCCGGGGAGAAAAACTCAGCCCAAACCTTGATTTCAACATTTCGTCACTTACAAGGTCGGGAGGTATTGGTGACTGTAACTGGTTTCTTGTGGAGCTCGACCCATGCCGCTTTTGCTATTAGTATCGCCTCATCGCCTATCGGACTAAAGTCTGATGGTGTAGAAGATTGTGTCTCTATCCCAAGTTGTGAAAATTCTTTTCCGCATATTACGGTATGGTGTGCACCTGAAACTGAAGCATTTCATTCAAATGAATTGCCTGATTTGGTACAATCAGGGAAGGCTTTCCGTATCGATTTCGATGAACCACTCATGACGTTGATTGGGAAGTTTTCTTTTTGGAATCACACCAACGAAGTCATTTCGATTTAATTCTAAAAATACGGCTATGATCCCGACGTTTCATTATAAGATTATCGCAATAGGACAGTTAACATAATTTATTATATTCTGTTATTTTTCCTGAAACATTATATTTTACAAACTCAGTTTCGTCTACAGCAGATATACCGTTGAAATTGGTCCCCATTAAAATAACTAGCTCATATAGTACAAGGATAAAATCTCCTGTTGTCTCCATTCTATTGCTGTGGTCGCGTCTAGCTAGCATCAATAAGAGAAAGCATACGAGTTAACGACACAATTGTAATGTAGGTACAGTATATACCAGCATACGGTCACTTTTAAGTAGGCATAATTGGTTGAACAGGTAGAACGCCCATTCTTCTAATCATTTAACTCTTTCATCTTATCATTCTTTAAAGATCTTAGCATAGTTTGTCAGCATCAAATTTTCGAGCTGTTATTGGGACTAATCGTATATAATCTCTAGTTAGTATTGGAAAAATGTGATTGATGGATTCGATTTCGTGTAGAATTCTAACGTTCTGCCCGGATCCTTCTTCATTTTCGCGCAATACCGCGTGATCAATTCAATCACACATCTGAAGCACGTTCTACGATTCATTCAACGACAACATGAGCCGATAAAAATATTGTAACTTGCTTTACTGAGATCTCCAAACCAAAAATAAATTTACATACCGCAATGTTAGACAAACATCATACCACCAGAACCCTCAAGAATAGGAGGTTACTAAACGTGTAGACTAGATCTAGCTAAACAGGGATAGATAAAAGCACATCGCAATAAAGTCGAATCCAATTGAAGGAATCATCTGTACGAACAAGCAAGTTCAGTTTATTATATAGCAATACGTGTATAAGGTACCGGCAGTAAGTAGACGTAGTACTAATGATAAATTATAGTACATAATAAACAATACACAATGGCTACGACTACTCAAGAATTAATTAACAATGCACACAAATCACCACAACCTGACATTTGTAAGATTGTATTTAAGGTGGGATGCATCGTAAAGACTTGGCCGTATCAGTCCGACGAGGACGACAATGAAAGCAATGAACCACAACTAATCTGTGAAGAGATTGATTGTGGAGATGATCAGACACGAACAATTGTTTCCAGTTTTCGTAGTTGTACAAATACTAGTAGTATTAATGTAACTAGTATGGTCGGTGAAAGGATAATGGTTGTATCAAATCTACAATCGGCAGACTATATTGGATTTGAAAGTCACGGATCAGTACTATGTGGAACCGACATCAGTAGTAGCAGTGGTGGTAAAGTGGAATTTATCTCACCACCTGAAGATAATGCAATTGGGGATGTGGTCAAGTTTGGACTTATTGCCCGTGCTGGATTGTATTATCAGCTTGGATGTGGAACGACGACGACATACGACAAAATGGCAAAACAAAAGTAAAGATAAGTTTTATTTTAATTTTAAATCGTCTTAAAAAAAAAGCCTATTCCATATATTCAGAATAAGTTTACATAACGCGACGTCTCGTGAAGGATGGATATGCGTGTTCGACTGCATATAGTTCAGTAGTGCATGGCACAATCTGGATGGTATTCTTTCACTAGAGGTGATCTGTTCTTCTAGTTTGGCATCTCCTTGAAGTATTGCTTGTAGGCATCTTCTATCTTACCAACATACCAGCTTGGATTCATACATAGTAAGCCGTCAGAATCTCTTCCAAAACTGCTTCCAGTTTCTCAACATGTCTTGACATTTTAGTCACTCCACTCCCCATTCTTTCCTTGTGTCTCACATCACAGGAGTAACTTATGAATGTGCCATAAATAAAATTCATCTTCTTGTTCACTTGTTTCAACAAGGGGGAATTATTGAACGACTTTTAGTCCCCCCCCCTTTATAATGCACGACTGACTACTAACGGAAGACCTGTACCAACTTGTACTGTCCGTTCGTTTAATAATCAATAGGATCCCTCTTGGCTAAATCAATAAAAAACAAAAGCATCTCTAACTAATATTTTCTCGACAACAACAAGAACAACAACAACAACAACACACACCATACCAGTCTCATATCATACCAGTCTCATATATAAAACGGCATCGTATTCCGCAATCATCCATACACTACTTTTACGATGACGTTTCTTATGATGATGATAATGATGATGACACCACTACCACATATTTCAAGTTTCGTGGTCGTACCAGCAACTACAACAAATTCAAATAAGATACATCACCACCACCACCACCACCAGCAGGAGCAGCGGAATTATTACCTGAAACCTCTCAAGGCGACAGGAGCATTAGACGACAACAACAACAACAGCAACAACAACAACATCAACAACAACAATGAGAATGAGAATGAGAATGATTATTTAACAAAAGAGGAATTATTATTAAGATTAGCAGAAACACGACAATATTATCGTGATAATATAAAAAAATTAGGTGTAGAAGATCATGAGTTATGTTTACGATTATTATCGACACGATTCTCTGAGTTACAATTAAATCGTTGTACCGTTCGTAACAGTACTATACCAAATGGTGGGAATGGTTTATTTGCTAGTCGGAATATCAAAAATGGTGAATTAATTACCTTATATCCGGGTGATGCTGTTATTATTAGAAAAAATGAAGATGAAGATGGTAACAAGAAGACTAGCAAAGATAGTAAGAAAAAAAATATTCCATTAATAACAAATGTAATGTTTGGGGATCATATTGATATAAAAGATCGTAAAATTGATCGTATATTAACCTATGAAAGTCGTGGATATGAAACAGAATTGAATGATTCTATCTCAATTATTGGTGATCCAACTTTTATTCCATATGATACATCCTATTGTGCCCATTATGCCAATGATGGTGCGTATTTAAATGATTTTGATGCCACAAAACGTGAAGTATATTATACAAATTCGGTCTCCAACTATAATTCAGCTAATTTTCTGATGGAAGATGGTGCACATGTAGGTATGGTAGCAACAAAAGATATAGGAAAAAATCAAGAAATCTTTTTGAGTTATGGGGAAGGGTATTGGTTAAGTCGTATATCATCTGATTTAAAAAATAATAATTCAGGGAATAACGGTAACGGAAATAGTAGTAGTAATGGTGCAGCAGCAACAACAACAACAAAAGAAGAAGCGGACAATATGTTAACTGATATTATGTCCGATATGTCGGAACGAAGAAAAAATGTGGTGAATAAAAAAGCTACTACTCTTACTAGTAGTAGTATGTTAACATCATCAGCAGTTGCAACAGCAACAGCAACGGCTGCGACTGGTAGTGGTGGTGGTTTCAAAAAAAGCAGCAGTGATAATAATGCGAACAAGAACAAGAAAAACAAAACCAAGAATAGAAAGAAGACTACTACCAATAACTCAAACACGAGTAGTACTAGTAGTAAAGGTTTTGCTAAATAGATGAATGAATCAATACGTGGCCACCAAATTTAGAAAAGAGGTCTCGATTTGGTCATTTTTTTTGAGGGAAAATATTAGAAAAGCTACAGCAAATTAGATATAGATACGGATCCGTTCCATTAGCTCACTAGTGTTATATTAAAAGTAGATAAAAACAGACTTTTCTTACGATTCTATTCCTAGTAGTCCTACTACTAATATATACAACTACTAGGGAAACTGCCAGAAATTCATCATTTATATCACTATTCCTTTTCTTTCTTTCTTCATGGTTGCCATCTTTAAGTTCAAATTCCAACAATTCTACTTTCTGCTCTTTATTAACAGTGCAATTCCCGACATCATTATTACTATTGTTTCTTTTCTTACATAATGCACTCAGTAACTTTTAGCTGCTAGTAATAAAGCTAATATGATTGATCTTATAATATACTTTTTATACTTCATACGTTATAGTACCTTCCTTCACTACTTCTAATATATTTAATCGAGCTTGTTTTGGTAATTCTGCTGGATACCAAACACCTGATGGAATGGTTTGTTGCTGTTCTTGTTGTTCGTCATCGTCATCATTATCTCCATTTTTATTATTACTTTTTAATACTTCTATAGCAAAGGCAGCTGTGGCTAATCCCACCGCCATTTCTAAATCATTGTGTACAATTAAGGAGGTAATAGTTTTTGTGTTATCTTTATTAGAGACATCGACACGCATAGCATTGGTCGAACCCACCATCTGATCGACAACTCGAATAATTGGTTCCGAAAATAAAGCAAAATTTTGCATTATTTCACGATTGTACAAAATCGATCGAGGGATCGCTTTCATAGCACCAAATAAATAATTCCATGGTAAGGGATCGGTACCAAATCGTGAGGAGACATTTGGTATGCCACTACTACCACTACCTAAACTTACTGCGGTGGTTGGAACGTCGGGATTATCTAATAACCACACCGATTTCTCCTGAATTGATTTTCCAAAATTAATCATTCGTTTTTCCGTCCAGGGTTCTAATTCTACTTTTTTAGAATTGCGATAGGCTAGTACCGGTGTAGCTAATAATAAAAATGTGGCAGAGACAATGGTGGGTCCGGCATTGCCCGTACCGGCGGTAAAGAAAGAAAAATCAATCGTATCCGCTTTATTTGAATTTTCATTATTTTTATTTTCGTCTTGTTCTTCTAGTTTTTCCACAGCATTTGCTGCCATTAATGCGGATACACCCGGCCAGATACCGGAGGAGACAACAGCGGTGATACCTAATTGTTTCGCATCATCATGAAATAATTCTTTGGAGGTGACTGCTAATTCATATTCATCACAGACATCCACATAATGAATATTATGTTTGATACAACAACGTAATAACGTGGGATCCGTCCGTCCCTGGAATGGACCAGCGGTATGAACTACTAATCCAATATTATTATTACTATCAGATGATGATAAAATGGCAGTTTCAATTTGTTCCTCATTCCATTCAGCCCAATCCAATTGTATAAAATCATCCTCAGCATTCATCTCCAAGGGTAGTACACCACGTTTCTTGGCTTGCTCGAAGGATTTTTTTGTACGACCACCCACTTTAATTTTTATATTTAATTTATTATTTTCAGTACGTCCCGCTAATTCTTGTAACCACCGTACAGTGGATCCACCCACACGACCTGATCCACCCACCACTAATACAGTTGTTGCTGGTGGTATTGTTGGTGTTGCTGGTGTAGTACCAGTATTATCATTATTATCGCCGCCGTCGTTGTTTCCAGCCGATAAGGCCGTAATACTAAAAACATTATCTTCATCATTGTTTGTCAACGACGTCAATAATGTTCGTTTTTGTACTTGTATTCGTTTTCGTCGTATTGAAGTTGTTGTTGTTGTAGAAAAACTACTGCTACTACTACTTGATGACAACCCGAAGCCGTTAACAACACTGACTAAAAATGATGATGCAAATAGTAGTAATGATACTCCAGATGGACGATGATGTCGCCGCAATACCAGCATCGTCATAATAAAACGGTGTTGATGATGAAAATGAAAATGTAGCAAACTTAACAAATATATTGAAAATCGATTTTAAAAAAAAATCATAATTATTAAACAATAAAAACAATTCCTAGTCCTATTAATTACTTTACCATATCCTCCTATCATTCTATCAGGCTCAGTCAGTCAGTCAGTCAGTCAGTCAGTCAGTCAGCATGAATGAATATCGAATGAATCAGATCAATCAAATCAAAAATCAAAAAGATATATTAATTAATTAGCAAGATGTGTTTCTGTTAAAAGTTCGTTAGGCAAACAGAACCATGACGATGGACGATGGAGGAGGAAACCACATACCTACACATGACATGGTGCTACAAAATCCTATCCAACTAACTAACTAACTAAGTCAGTCCTACTTTATCCGTTGACAAGAAATGGCATAGATAATTATTTGAATATAAGTTGAGAGAAACCGCTACAGTACTGTGGATAGGTTCGCTTTAGTTCACAAATCTTTCACTCTTTTACTCTGTTAACACTACAAAAATATCGGTCAAGTAATCTCTCTCTCTCTTTAAAAAGAGTAGTCAAATATAATATTTCCGCGCTGCAGCAGCAGAAGCGAACCTACCTGCACAACAATTAATGCCGTCCCACCAGACTGTCAAAGCATTCATTTCATGCACAAGGCATCATGAGAATAATGAGGAAACCACCCGTACTACAGAAGAAGTCTATTTTTAATTTGCGACGATCCTTCGGTTTCACAACCACATTATTATTGTCTTTGCAGTATCGATCTGCATTGTTTTGTCGTATATCAATCTCAGTCTTATTTACCATACAGAGGTGGTCACTTTTGGGGTGAACCACGAGAAGTCCACGGTGTCCCATCTCGATTCCGTCCTCGATTCCTATCTAGATGGCGCACCAGAAAAGGCCACCACCACATGCAGCTGCTGCTGCCGCCTCCGGCCAGCTCCACAACAAACCTTACAGATTCCTTATTTAAGAAGGGTGTGTTGTCTCTGCTGCCAGCTCTACTACCCCAACAAGTGCGTATTTCGATTGTACAGGTCTCCGATGACCCCAGTCGCTCCAAACTAGCCCACAACATTGACAACCTCGATTGTTACGCTCGATTACAAGGATACGAGTTCATTTCAGCGAATATCGATAGTGAGTGCCAACAGAGGACGAGTGATATCCATTTTCAGCGACAGTGTACCGTTCAAAAGTTAATGATGATGAGTGCTGCCGCAAACGCAAACAGTGCTTCTAGTCGTCTGAATTCAGAGAAGCAGCAGGATCATTGGTTCCTCGTGTTAGATGGGGATATTGCGGTGATCAATTCCAATCATCGAATTGAGGAGTACATTGAGGCAAGTAAGAACGGATACAATGGAGATGTCATTCATAGCCTGAGATTTCATAACAACGAGGTCCTGGCATACTGCTATCTAGTGAAGAATAGCAAGTTTGGACGCGACTATATACGATCATGGGCCGAATTGTATCCCGAGAAATATGTCCATCAGCAGCTCGGGGAGGATGATGATGGTAGGCAGCTACTACACTACGGAGGAGCAAATTCGGATAACGGTGCACTCCACTGGCATCTACTACACCGTTTGGCAGATGATGGCGTGGCTGGATGGGAGGAATGCCGGATGGCTGGTCAGGCAGCCAATAGCTCGGAAACAGATGTGACATACAGTGCCTTTGTCACGTGTTTTCATGATGTGGTACAACAAACCCACTGCAATAGCTATCCTACCTCGTGGACGGCACGTGGCGGTGGATGGATGGCCATTTGGATGGCAATTCTCGGACCGTTCCTTTATGCAGCACACTATCAAAAACCCTCCAATGCGCATTCCAGCTGTTGCGCATTCCATCTATCGACCTAAATTGGTCAGGGGACGATGGCCTCCGCCCGAATTCACTTGCCACCATAATAATAATCATGATCCTTATTCCTATCGTGTGGATAAGTTTTATGTGAATGAGACGTACTTTTCGGCATTAGTGCAGTGGGCCGATGATTTGCAAAAAAAGAAATATAATAACAATCCTCGGTCACGGGATGATACTTCCTGCGTCCAGAGTGAGAGGGGGGCTGTTCTTTGAAATCGTTCAACTTGATCCGACACAAAGAAACATCTATTTTTTTCTTTGTGGGAGATTGTTTTAAATAATTCAAAATCATTATGTGAAGTAATATAATTGTTGATTACCATTTACTCAGCATGAATGAATGAATCGAATTCATCAATCAATCAAAAATCAAAAATGTTTATGTTAAAAGTTAGGCAACAGAACCATCATGACGATGGACCATGGGAGGGGGAAACCACATACCTACACATAACATGGTGGTAGGAAAATACTAACCTTGGCATCCATTATGCTGCTGCGAAACGATCATCACATCCACATCCAACTAACTTACTCCTACTACTACTACTACTACGAAGAAGAAGAAGAAGAAGAAGAAGAAGAAGAAGAAGAAGAAGAAGAAGAATAGAATAGAATAGAATAGAATAGAAAACGACGAACGATAATGTAGCAAACTTAAAAAATCGATTTAAAAAAATCCACTCAATATAAATATTTTGACATATTATTTAATTTTTCATATCCTCCTATCATTCTTAAATCAGGCTCAGTGAGTCAGTCAGTCAGCATAAATGAATGAATCAATAATCAAAATCAAAAGATATTAATAGCAAGATGTGTTTGTGTTTTGTTTATATGTTAAAAGTTAGGCAACAGAACGATGGACGATGGGGGAACCACATACCAACACATGCCATGGTGCTACGAATATACTATCTCATCACGTCCAACTAACTTACTCCACTACGACGAGCGATATAATGCCGAAGAAAGCAAAACAACCGATGTTGTTGCTTCTACCAATTTTATCGATGGCGATGATACTGTCGCTACTACAAGTAATACTGATGCGTGTAATTATAAGCAATAATGGTGTTAACGCTTTTTTCGTTGTTCACCACGCTACACCATTGACATTGACGTCATCGTCGTCATCATTATGTTTACGGTCTTCCCCATCGACAACAACGACAACAACAACGACGACAACGACAGCAGCAGCCATATCTAATTGGACAACAACAATAATTCCCACCGATACAACATCAGCAGTAATAGTCACCAATAGTAGCAACAATAATATCAACAGAAATAGTAATAAGAGATCATTTTGGAACAATTTGGAATCAATTTTATTTCCATCTATAATAAACGAAGAAGATACGAAGAAGAAGCAGGAGGATGATAATCCTGATTTAATATTAGCACACTGGGAGAATGTTTGGGAAGACGACGACGCGCATTATGAGCAAGAGGAGTTAGCAACAGAAATTGAGATAGAAGAATCTGCTAGATTATCATCATCAACGCCATCATCAATGACATCATCAACAACATCATCAATGACATCATCAACAACATCATCAACATCAACATCAGTAGAAAGCTTAACGAATTTTCTTGAAGTATGGTCGAGAATATCACTTCAAAATGATAAAGGATTGACGACACCTGTTACATCCTCTAAGTTTAAGATAAGTAATGATGACATCAACAATGATAATGATGATAATAATGATAATGATAATGATAATAATGATAATAATAACATTATCATGATGACAATGAAATTAATATTCCGTCCACCGAAACGATATTTAAGCTACAAGGAACAAAAATCGATGGAAAAGAATGGTTCAATACCAGATCGTAAAAATGCGAAAGTAGATGCTTGGAGTCCTGGTGGTGTGCAAATTGAAATCATAAATATAAATACAAGTGCAAATAAAATTAAAAGTAGTAACATTGGAATAATACTCCGTCGTTGTGATATTGATGGTGATACAATAATAAAACGTACAACAGAACGTGCTATAATACGACGATTAGATGATGCAATACGGATATGGAAGAAAAATAACTAGTAGCCTACTCTAAAAGAAAGTACCAAATATTTGATCTATTATAAAAGCGCCACTTTAATTCCCTCAAAAATTGGACCTAGCACCCACCTTTGAGACACAGTACGCCCCCGCTCAAAGATACTTGTCTTTTTATCAGGTTGAAATACGCAAAGTTTGCTTTGTATGGGTCACACCTACGCTGCGTTATAAGCCCGTAGCTACTCATTTATGGAAGAGCACTGTGGGAATATTCGCGGTTATCGCTAGAAATTGTGCAAAATGTTAGCTGCGCGATAATTATTTGATTATGAAGATAAATATTTGTTTATCATGGTTGGTACTGTTCAATCGTTTAGAACTGGTGGTGGCCAGTTGGGGAAGGCTGCTATCAAGTTCAAAAAACAAAAGTGCAACAAACTCTAACGACGACAAACACCCTGCATCCAAAGGAGGAATTCATCAAGATTGCTAATGCAGTCATCGACTGGCGTTGGACCAGTATTTTTCTTTCGCACATCGTGGTTACTATGATCAAAAAAAAATCGCACATCGTGGTTACCATGAGCAAAGGTGCAGTGTACTCCACGGCGACAGCTACCCCGCATGTTAAATTTACAGACCCGTGTTCTATAATGCAGATACGACCTCCATTGCCGCTGGATGCACCGTGCAGAATTCTTTGAACGAATCAAGCATTCGGTATGTATACTTGCTTCGTGAATAGCTTCTTTAGGAACGGCATACGCCGCCAATACCTGTAACTTCATGGGTAATGATGGAAAATATTTCGTCCTTAATTGTTGCATACACCCTCGGATGAAACCGCATAAACACACGTTATTTGGGCGTAATCCTTTTCTATCCAATATCATAGTAGATTTTTTCATTTCTCGGCATTTCATATAGTGCTTGTAGAAGGACAACCGAGCGAATTTTTCTATGCATCGTTTCTTATTCTCTTTCGATTCCAGAGAGTGTGGTCCCAGAAGAAGAAGTCGAAGAAATGTTTGAGTCATTTGAGCTTCATTTCTTGATGACATCACATATGGTATCACTTACAAGAACACCAAAGTATGTAATGAAAGATCCAGTCAAAAAATTAGCAGTCTTGGATCAGCTGCGAGAAGTTATTCCATTGATTGACAAATCAATAAAACGATTACACTTGTCAATGAAGACTCCCAAACGACACTATGTTTCTGATCATATAGTTGAGATGATGGATGTTTACGATGGTATTGCTGAATACTATGAAGACTGGGTTGAGCAAGCACATCAAACATACAGAAAATGTACTACTATAGGAAAAATCCGTGATAAGGCAGGCGCTGCTAATTATTATGCCAGACAAGAGAAGCTGTATCAGAATAATACCATTGCCAAAATATCAGAGGTGGTAAAAAAACAGCGCAATAGAAAGTTTACTACGGATAGAGGGCCTGTGAAAGCAGAAAGAGAACAAGACCTGAGGAGAGAAAGAAGAAAGAATGCTGTTGAACAGTTCAAAGTTTTATACGCAGCTAAACCAGAGCTATCAACCAATTTGCAGTTAAATCTAATCGATTGTCGCCGGCAAGAGCAAGACAGTATTGACGATAGTGTTGTATGATACTACTACTGTACGCGGAAGTGCATAGTGTACTACAACTATTAAGGTGAAGATAAATAAAGCATAGTATTAGTGCTTATTATTAATATATATATTATTATATCATGTACGAAACACAACTGTATTCTTTACTATTATTAGTATGAGTTTATCATTTATAGATAGAGTATATTTACTATTGTACTATTGTTTTGTATAATCAATTTGATTATATAATTATATCGTTGACGGAATCTATCATCTACACACCAATGCTTTGTAGTAATCGTCCAAGACGTTTGTATTCATTTGTGTACATTTTAATAGTAACAGTTTCTTCATATCCTCGATCAAAGATGCCGGAAATTTGAACACGACCTCCTTCAAAAGTATTATTGCTGCTTCGGATCTTCTTGAAGGTGATCTGAGTTGCTGTTGTAAGATTGATTTCTAATACAGGAATAGTGTCAACACCATTTTCAAAAATACCAATCATTTTTAATTCATGATGAACAACAATCATACCATCATCAACAAAAAAGAATCCTTCGCTATTAATACTGTCGTGTGGACCTTTGCGAGAGCATAGTGGTGATCCAAATGTTGTTAATGTTGCTGAAGAATTCATCGTACTGTACTGATCAATTTTTTGTCTATTGCTTACTGTTTTATTATGGAAGTGAGTTGATGATTTGGTATGATGTTATATTGATATGCTTTCTTGTTGATACAGTACAAGTACAAATAATAATTGGTTGAGTCGAACTGAATTTTTATCGAATTATCAATATTTGAATTAATCAATATTTGAATTAGTTAATATTTGAATTAGAAATATTTGAATTGCAAAGTTGGAGTGTCTTTTTGAGTAGAACATACCGGTAAATGGGAGTTGGTAATGCTATGTCTAATTCAAATTGATTCAATCTCCTTTCTTTTTTCATATCATCTCTTTCTTTCTCATAATAAAAACAAATACATAAACATATCACCGTGCATCACACCCCTTCTTCAAAGCAGAATCAACACCATGCCGGACTCAAATCCAATCTTCATTCCTTTTTCTAAGTTGAACGGTGATAAGAAGTGTATCACATGTAGTCTTCAAAACTTCACAGGTAAAGTTCACATCACATTAGATGGTGTATTGTTCTGTTCTACTGATTATGATGGATTTGAGGAAAATCTAGAACAAGCTTTTGATTCCTTTGGATTGGGAGTTGGTGTTCCACCAGTTGGTGTTGTAGCTATCGGTATTATCAATGATGATGAAGCCGCAGCTGCTGCTGCTGCTGCTGATGGATTCGATGGTAATGAAGAACTTGTTGTTGGTGAAACACTCAATGGTGGCCATGGTGGCCATGGTGATGATAGTAATGATAGCAATGATAGTAATGATGGCGATGATAGTAATGAAGATAATGACACTGACGATGACACTGTTACTGATTTACCTTCCTCAAAACTCCAGTTTGATTCCGATGACGACTCGTACGATGAAGATCAGCATTTTTCGCAGCAAGCTAGCTTCTACAACTAATATTTCAACACCAAAGTGCCATTGCCAAGATTGTGGTTGTGGTTGTGATTGTTGTTGTTGTTGTTGAAATAAGAAGGAAGATAATTTAAAAAATGGAAAAATTCGACACATTTTGAAAGGAATGGAATTTAATTATAGCAGTTAAATTAGACCTATCACCATTATATGCTACAGTTGTTCTGAATTTGTTTCATTGTAGTATTCTCTAAGCACCCAAATAGTAGGAGAATTCGTCATCTCAAGGTACCTACCTTACTACTTTGTTCATTTTTGATGTTGTTTGACTTGTTGATGTGTCTCCTTCTTATTAGCTACTATTATTTTACATCTGCAATCGCGTCAAGTCCAATTTTTTTTCATTTTTATCGCGTATTTTAACACGCGTGTTTTTGGACCAATACATACATTACAGTCAACTCCAATTTTTTTTTTGGTAAAAAAACCATATCTGGAATCGAGTATTTTAACGCGTGATTTGGGACCGATACGTCAAATCGAGTATTTTAACGCGTGTTGTTTGAACCGATACGTTACGCGTAACGTATCGGTCCCAAATCACGCGTTAAAATACTCGATTCCAGATAGGATTTTCTACTGTACGCGTTGATTTCAAATATTTTCCACTGTACGAACCCAACGTATGATCATACCGTATGATAGTATATCTTAAGATATGGTTTATACCGTACAATCGTACCATACAATCGATCAATTTTCTGCCATTGTCCGGCTTCCGCGCTAAAACCGAGAACTGTTTTTAAATGACGCGATAAGCATGTGAATGGAAATGTATTGAATCGAACCTCCATGGATATCGCTTTATATAACAAGAGCTTATGAGACGAAATATAGATATCTATACTCTTAACAAGGGTAAAAAATTTCGGTTGTATTTGGTCATTTGGGGAAAATTCTATAGGGTCGCACATGACTGGAAGGCATATTTCAAATCGCCAGGAAGAGGTGCATAAGAGAGGAAGATTAAAAATCAAATAATGGACTAATAGATAAACTGCTAATACAGATGTCTCTATTACTATTATATTAGCTAATGCGATAATTTTTATTCTTATTGGTATATTAAGAGAGGACCCATTATCAACGGGTATGTAGGACGTGTTTTTTTCGAAAAATCCGATCATGTGTGTCTTTTACTAAGAGGGAGTTTAAGTAGTTAAAAATACATCAGATTAAATCGAAATTTTTTGTCCTTGTTAAGAGTACAGACATCTGTATTTCGTCTCATAAGCTTTTATTAGATAGATCGATATCCATGGAGGTCCGTTTCAATACATTCCCATTGTCATGTGTTAATAATGAATTTTCCTCTTATTCACTGCATAGGTGCGCGATGAATTAATCCCGCGATGGAAAAAAATAATATCACAAGTACACCATATGGGCGGAATTCTCCTTAGTTAACTAGCAGGGCTTCGCTGACACCACTACACCTGTCGATGCGTCTTGATTCAATGCATGGATTATGATTGGTCAGTTATAGGAAAGAAGAGCTTCTGTAGAAGCTAAAAATCCCCCCAATAGTTAGTACTTCACTGCATAGCGCGTGTTGTAGTAGAAGCGTCTGTCCGCAGATTGTCCTTTATTGCGCAAAACTGACCCACCTTGAGCTGGAACGCGCCAGCAACTATATATATGATATAACTAGCCCATACATAGCTATAATTGATTTAAACTTTGGAGATTATTTAGGTTTTTTACTTTGATTTGGAGATTATTTAGTTTTTTTAATCTGATTTTGGCAGTTAAAATGTTGGTTTGAAACGAAATAAAAAATCGACCGTTAGGTGATTTTCTATATAATATTTGAATATCGCGCATGGCTGACTAAAATAGTACCTACTAAATCGTAATTTTTAATCGTGGAAGAATTTTTTTAAAACTGTAATGAAATTTTTGGTCGCGCGGCAGTTGGTTTGAAAAAATGACAGGGGCTGGGGTAAACTAATAATTGATATGTTAGTAATATAGGGAATATTAAAATTACGATTTTTTGGCATAATTTGTAGATTAACTAATCTACTATTACTAATTAAAAGAAAAATTAGTAATATTAATATTCCTTATTTTACTAATTATGGTTCCGCGACCATACTATACTATACGCTAGTAGTTTGTTCTACGATTTGTAAATTAAGGAAAGGCATATTCTACTAATTTCCAAAAAAAATAGTAGATTAACTAATCTACTAGTACTAATTACTAAAGAAATTAGTAGAATAAGCCTTCGCTTAAATTACTAATTTTTTCTGTTTTGGTTTACAAGATAAAGCAACGGCTGCGCGACTAAAAACCTGATCATTTTTTTCGATTTTTTTCCACGATTGAAAATTACGAGCTAGTAAAGACTAATTTAGCCGTTTTCGGACTTCCCCAGGAGGAAAATATTGAAAATTATATTTTGTACCGGCATAGATACCGGTATATTAATTAATACGGTACAATGTAGCAGCTTTTACATTACTGAAATAATGGGCGTGTTGACGGTCAGACCATATCTTAGAATAGACGTAAACTAAAACGTCAAAGAACCCTGAATTTCAACAAAACATATCTTTTGTTTTGACCTCCCCTCTAGCAAATAGCCAACACAATAATAATATGATGGGGAAGAAGGAATCATCATCATCATCATCATTTCATCGTCATAATTTATCATCGTCTTCGTCTTCTTCAACGAGAACAACAACAAGGAGGAGTATGTCGCCGTCATCGTCGTCGTCGATGCCAGCTCAAAATGCAATTAGGAGCAGTACTAGTAGCACTACTAGTAGTAGAAGTAGTAGTAAAAGTAGTAGCAGAAGAGTAGTCGGTGGATCAATTATTACTATGTGTGTTATTGGAATTATTCTTTCTGTTACATCATCGTTATCATCATCATCGTTATCATCCTTTTCATCATTATCATCGTTATCAACGTTATCATTGTTATCGTTCTGGACAGCGACGATAAAGAATACGAACGAAGAAGGTCAAGCATCAGCAGCTTCTTCAATTATTACGAGTAACAGTAACAGTAACACTATTAGTAACAACAACAACAACAACAATCTAATTCCACTTCCGCAAAAAGCAGTACAAGCAGAAGCACAAGCAGAACAAGTACAAATACAAAAGCAGAAGTACAAGAAGGAGAAGTACAAGAAGTACAAGAAGCAGTGTCAGTATTGAATATACATGTGGTACCACATTCCCATGATGATGTTGGTTGGTTAAAAACTATTGATCAGTATTATTATGGTTTGAATAATACCATTCAAGATGTGTCTGTCCAAAATATCTTAACATCGGTAATACAATCCCTTCTAGAAAATCCAAAACGGACATTCACGTATGTCGAAATGAAATTTTTTACGTTGTGGTATAATCAACAATCACTTGATTTACAACAACAAGTCTATCATTTAATACATAGTACGAAACAATTGAATTTTGTGAACGGGGGTTGGTGTATGCACGATGAAGGTACGACACATTATATTGGTATGATTGATCAAACAACATTAGGACATACATTTCTAAGGCAAGAATTAAATGTTATACCCACTATTGGTTGGCAATTAGATCCATTTGGACATTCAAAAACACAAGCATCCTTGTTGACGTATAAAATGGGTATGAATGCCTTATATTTTGGTCGAATTGATTATCAAGATTTATCAATCCGACAATTGACAAAAGAATGTGAAGGATTATGGAATTTTAATATGAAGGATGATCCTAGTAAGACTTCAGCTGATGATAATAGTAGTATATTTTGGGGACTTACTGGATCGTATAATGGTAATTATGGTCCACCAGGTAATTTTTGTTTTGATATACATTGTGGGAAAGGGTATATACCATTAATTGATATGAAACATCAACAATTAATACAACATATAAGACATTTTTACTATCAGTTCGTGAACAAAGTGAACGTACTGCTGAGAAGAGTAATAATATTATGATAACAATGGGAGAAGATTTTCAATATCAAAATGCATCGATCAATTATGCGAATTTAGATTTATTGATAAATACAATAATGCAAAATAATACTGATATTGATATACCATCAATTTTTGGACCACAATATAATCAAATTAATATCTTTTATTCCTCACCCGAATATTATACACAATGTAAATACAATGAAACATCATCAAAAGTCAAATCAGTCAAATCAAAATCAAAATCATCAGTGGAGTCAAAATCAGAGCTAAAAAAAGAAATTCGTACAAGTAGTAATAGAGGTACAAGTAGTAGTGGTAGTGGTGGTGTAGTATTAGTAGCGACAGAAGAAGAAGTAGATTTAGATGATGGCACTGTCAACGAATTTAACAATAACAAGAACAAGAACAATCGTCTTCGACGAGCAGCAACAACAACAAAACCGCATGATGTAAAAGTCGACGATGATAATGATGATGATGATGATGATGATGAGGATGGCGACGATGTCGGTAGTGGTAGTCGTGATGATGGTGGTGGTGTAGAATGGACCACAAAGTATGATGATTTTTTTCCATATAGTGATTGTCCAAATTGTTTCTGGACAGGCTACTTTACATCACGTCCATCATTAAAAAAGTTTGAAAGAATTGGTTCATCATTTATATTAGCATCAAGACAAATACTTAGTAGTAGGACTAGTACAGTACAAGTAGCATCTCCTAATCCTACTGTGTCCAATACTTGTACAGATCAAATGTATCTGTTAGATGATGCACATGGTGTACTACAACATCATGATGGTGTTTCGGGTACATCGAAACAACATGTGGCATACGATTATGCAAAACGATTACAAGAAGGGATTGATGGTGTTGTTCCATGTTTAATACATAAATTGAAAGATCAATTTCTTGGTGGCAATAGTAGTAGTAATGATAATGATAATGATGATAATAATGATAACAAGTACTTGAAGGATTTGACATATTGTCAATTATTAAATGAAACCATATGTGATATTTCTACTTCTTCCACAAGCAGCAATAGTAGTAACACAGATTTGTACGTGATCGTTTACAATAGTTTAGCATCCGAACGATCGACAGTAATTGATCTTCCTGTTGGTTCAAGTGGCAAATATATTATTGTGGATTCATTCGTGTATTAGAAGATGAGGAGAGGAGGATAAGATGATAAACAGCATACTTATAAACAAACCATCGAAGCACAACAGCGGCCATTCATATTGTCGCGTAGTAAAGCGTTGATAACAACGATAATAACGATAACGATTCTTCTTTTGTTTTTCTTTCATGGCAGATTCTCTTCCACCAGTGGGTGCAAAAGTATTCCGGATTCGAAAACAAACCGACTCCGAATTATTGGTTGACAAGAAGAACCAGCAACAAATTAAGGGTAACAACAACAACAACAACATTATCGAGATGACGATGACGACTTGACGGAAATTTCAATGGTCGTTTTACTGTTGTAGTTAATACTAAAACTGGTAATATACATCGGATCGGTCTCATGATTATTCAACAACAACAACAACAACAACAACAGGAAGGACAGAAGGACAAAATAAAAACAATTTATTAGCAGGACTAAGCGCGTGGGGATATTATACATCATTTGATTCGAATGGCACTTCATCTCAGAATTCAGGTGCATACATTTTTAGACCAAGTACACCAAATCAAAAATTGCATTTGATTCCGGTTACAAATACGACTGTTGTCAATAAAATGCGGACAGTGGTGGTGGTGGTATGGTGGTATAGAAATCCATACAAAGTATGAAGAATCTTGGATTCAAACCATAACTCGTATCGCAAAGACGTTCCATACATCGAATCGAATATCAAGGTAAAGTACTGAATCAATCAATCAAATCAATCAAATCAGCAACCATATCTTTTAAACGCATATACATATATTATGCTCACCATCTCTATCTCTCTCTCTCTCTCTTATTTCTTCTTATTTATAGTCGGCCGATTCCTGTCAATGATGGGGTTGGGAAAGAAATTGTGACCAGGTACAATACAAACGTCGACAACGATGCTATTTTTACACAGATTCGAATGGGAGAGAATTTATGAAACGTCAACGTAACCATCGTCCTACTTGGGACTTGTCGTATACGAACCTGTAGCTGGAAATTATTACCCCGTCAATACAGCTATTTACGTGGAAGGAAGCAACAAGGACAACGCAACGAAAATCATCGTCACCATCACGATCGTAGCATTTGCTGTTGTTACGGATCGTACACAGGGTGGGTCATCTATATGGATTACAGTCGAACTTATGGTCATCGAGGACACTAGTAGATGATGGAAGAGGGGTGGGAGAGCCTATTAATGAAACCGATATCGGTATCACTCTTGTCCACCGTACGGGAATACAATCGGATCGGTGAGGGGTTGATTATCAGGGGTAAACATCGCATTATCGTTGTTGATGAAAAAGAGAAACGACCATCAGCGCTACCACCACCCAACACCACCACCGAAGTTGGTAATAAAAGTAATGATTTTGATGATTCTTTTGGAGCTCAACTAGCTCGATCGGAGATGGACGCATCCTTTGCGGAACCACTCGTTTTTGTTGGAACTGCTCCATCATCAGAGGAAACACCCTTTCGCGTTAAGAGCTTTTCCGGTTTAAAAAAATCATTGCCTCATAACATTATGCTTATCACCAAACAACTACTGTGGACGACAACGATGAAAAGAAGAAGAACAAGAAAAAGAATCAACACCAACATCAACATCAACGTTCTTAGTACGTTTAGGTCATCAATACGCCATCGGGGAAGACATCGTCCTGTCGCTACCAGTCATTATAGATTTATCTATTATATTTCCAGGTCAATCGATAAAGGATATCCAAGAAACGACCCTAAGCGGCAATCGTGATATAGAGGATTGGAGAAATGAACGCTTTGATTGGACTGGCACTGGCACTGGCGAAACCGACAAGAAAAACGACGATGTGAGCAGCGAAAGTTATACCATAACGTTGACACCAATGGATATTCGAACTTTTAAGATTCAAATCAAATAATAGTAACCATGACTGGTGATTAGCTACAGTAGTAGAGAACGGCACATCAACTAATTTTACAATCATACATATTACTGTACTACTCAATATCTTTTCTTTATTATGCATCATACTATGCTATATTCTTTATATTGTTGTTACTAAAATTATTATCATAATGAAATATCTTATTGTTTATAGGCACAAATTTTTGTACCAAATAATTGAAATTCAAAGACTATCATATTTGCATCTAAAAATGAGACAGGAAATACAGCCACTGATTCCACAAAGGCACGTTTGCCAATTTCATTAATAATTGTTTTATCATGGAATCTGGTACATCATTGAAACTTGCATATGGTTGTGATTGTGATTCTTTTTGTGATTTGGATTTGGATATTGGTGTAATCCATGCTTTATTAAAATCAACTTTTGAATAATACTCATCACTAGTACTAGTACTAGTAGTACTTGCTGCTGCCTTACTATCTGTTAATACACTACCATATGTACCACTGACAGATAAATATCCTTTCCCAATAATTGGAAAATCATAATAGGCATGACTTACAACAGTTGAACCATCCTCTATATCATAAAATAAATCATACCGTACATCAAATTTACCATGCAATACATTCGCTGCTGTGGATATATGTGGTGCATATATCACTTTCCATTTACCAACAGCAATGGAGGATTTGGTGATGATTGTGATGATTGTGAATTTGGTTTAGTTTCTGTGTTGCTGGCACTACTTTTTAAAAATGTTTCACTTGATCCTGGATTATTATAACTTATTGTTGGTACTATTATTTCTTCATTTATAATAGAATTACTATCACTGCTTTCGTTAACATTAACTACTTCATTATTCACGTTCACAATCAACTTTTCATTAATCATTTTATTTAATAATGTGGTACGTTCCTTTGTGGCATCATTTAATGTATCCATCGTATCCAGTGAATTAAAAAAGTTTAATTTATTTGTTCCCACTAAATTATTGTTATTGTTATTGTTGTTATTGTTGTTGTTGTTGTTTTTCGATAATACTGATGATCCTACTGCTGATGTCGAAGTAGTTGATGCATCTGTAACGCCATTGTTATCAGCTAATAATAATAGAGCCGAAGATGATGAAGGATATTTACTACTACTCCTAGAACTAGTAAAACTACTCGTAGTAGAAGAAAAAAATGAATTGGAACTGGAATTCGAGTTCAATTTCGAATTCCATTGTTGTAGCGGTGTCAATAGTTTCGGCGATGGTGATGCGTTTGTAGTACTAGTCGTGATTGCTGTCGTTGTAACAGGGGGTATTATTGAAAACGATGATACGAACGACGGCGTGTTCTTAATATACGCGAGAAGTAATGTCACCATCGATAAAATCATCATCGTCCTCATCGTCATCATAATTGTTGAATGATAAGCGGTCTTGTCGTCGTCGTCGTCGTCAACAGTCTCTCCTTATATCTACAACTTCCTCCTTTCTGTATTAGTCCTACCTCCTATTCTGTAATACGCTGTTGAGGAAGTGTGTTTGCTTCGTCGTCCGTCGTGTCGTCGTCAGCAGCGATTGAAATCAATCAATTATCATCCTTGCTTCTTTTACATGATGATGGCTGTACAGTACCTTGAACTTTTATTGTACCGTACGTTATTGTACTCACGTAAAACTGCTAGCTCGCGACTCAATCAGTCACTACGTTAAGACTACTGTAGTCCTACTATATTAAAACTTATCTTCCTATCTTTGGTTTACCGAACCTAAAAATTCAATACTTTGTGATCATGTGCATCACACGCGTCGACCACGCTATTTCGAAACACAGATGATGATGAGGATCTATCTTCTTCTACCGTTAAATCAACCATCTATCGTTAAATACCGGTATTAGGCATATCAAGAATTGACTGAACATTTAAGCATGTATGCATCAGCCATGCATTATCACAGATTGATTCGATGAATCAATCTAATCTTCCATTCAATTTGATTTTAGTCGTCGATTCCTTCTTGTTCTGGAATAATTGATTGACAAGTTCCATTGCCGATTGATTGCAGCAATGGTTGCTACCGTATTGTGGCGTTTGCTGAATAAAAACAGAATAATGATTGCGTAGCGTTCGATAATACAAGGAACTAAAGCCAGCAAGAGTCTGACCTTCCCATTCTTGACATTATAATACCTTCCCTTTTAGACAGAATACTATTGAATACATTGGTTGTACAGCGTTTCGAAATATACAGTATGAGGCGAATTAGTAGTAGTAATAACGTCGTTGTCGAAACCGCAGACGATCATGACCATGCTGAAGGATTACGAAAAAGATGTAGAAGAAGTAGAAGACTTATTTTAATAAGATATCGAGTTCAATTATTCTTACGTTATATGATTATATTATCATTTCTATTTTCAACAATTGCATTAACATGGTTTACAACAAAGAATTATACACCTCATACTAATAACAACCATAGCAGCAGCAGCAAAAGCAATATCAAAGGACAAGAACAAGATGATTCGAACAAAACTAACGCTAACGCTAATACTAATACTAATAATAGCAATTTTGATTTCAATCACAGTCATGTTGTTGAAGGTAACGTTAGCGACCACGCTATTTACGGTTATGGCAATGGCAATGTAAGCATCGAACAAAGTCGACACGAGATGATGAAGGACGGTAATAATGAGGGAATACAGAATAAGAACAGTAGCAATAATCGTAGTAGAGGTGATGATAATCGTGGTGAAAGAGGTAGTGGAGGTGGAGATGAAAATGATAAAAACGCGACGAAGAAGAAAGATGATGGGAAGGAAGAAGAGGAGAAGGAGAAGAACAACAGAAGAAATACAACATTGATGTATCTAAAATAATATATATCATTGGTCCTGTTGGTGGATTGTAACAGGTACTTTAATATACCTTTCCCCTCTATTGATTACGATGATAGATCATGTTTGTTGCTGCTTTTGTTGTGATAGTGGTATCTTTTGCTTTGGAAATCAAGAAAAAGAATATGGGATGCTGGTTTCAACATTAATGACAACGACGACGGCGATGAGGAGGAAGAACAAGAAGGCGACACCGAGCAGAGTAGTAATAGCGAGACCGTTGATTTTGACCACCCTGTTGTTGCTGTTGTCAATGATAATAACGAAAACAACTACTGCATCATCAAAAAGTCGATACCTTTTTTCCGTTGCTTCTCTTCTTCCGATCAAGATCAAGACATGGAGACTAATTTTGTTTGGATTGATTATACTACCATCATTGTGGGTATTTTGTTATGGTACATATCATGGTATACCACGTAGAAAACTGCAAATGATTTCAGACAATGGTGAGATAATAATGATCAATCAGCAGCATCAACGACAATATCAGTTCTGGATTGGATTAAGATACTTATTATGGCATCTGCTATGCCAGCTGGAACTGCTGGGATGGTGTCAATGGGAATATATGTGTTTGGTACAATTGGGAAACATTGTCCCTTATGGTCCTCGTATATTGTGATGCCCACTAAGCCATATAACAGCAACAACAACAGCAACGATGATACCCACAACAACAGTTCCAATAATGCAACTGCAACTGCAAATACTAATAATCTTATGCATGATGCATTGCGGTTACATCAATGGGCTGGATATGTCTCATTTGTATGGATTATGATTCATTCGTTATGTTATACACTCATATATGGATTTTTTGGTATTATTCGTGATCAGGAAGAAACTCAAGATCAAGTTCCGAATCATACGTGGAGTACTATGTATGGATTTTCATTCGTTCTGCATATTTAGCAATGATTCCACCAAAAGAATGTCGCCCTTGGTATCACATTCCCGACGATGATCAAAATCAGAACAATAGTACAAATTCGACTACTACTGCTGCGACTACTACTAATGGCGATGATCATCATCGTCTTCTTCAACATGGTGGTGGTCATGGATCATCCTGTTATGGATATTCTCGTAATTTTTATGGATTAATTGGAACTTTATCATTTCTATTATTGGTCATGACAAGTTTGTCGACAATCAGACGAAATCATATCGTTTCTTTTACCTATCACATATTTTCTATGCTACCATATTTGTGATTGCAACAATCATGCATATGAGAAATAATATCTTATATATATTACCAAGTATCATTCTATATTTATCAACAACTATACCATCAGTAATACAACAATTGTTACAATCATTACCATCGTTTGATTACTGGCTTTCATTTTCATCAATATTTTGGTGTAACGATAATTATGCTGGTGGTGGTGGTGGTGGTGGTGTCCAAATTGATGAATATAAATTAGTACTATCATCGTCTTCATCCTCTCAACCTGGAGATGACAACAACAATAATGCCGATGATGATGGTATGGATTGTGTTGAATTGACGTTTTCTGTAGACGAAAGAATAATACCGAAAAGTATCAGTACTAGTGGTTCTTCATCGTCATATCGTCCAAAATCTGTCAAGATATGTGTTCCATCTATTTCTCTTTTATGGTATCCCTTTACTATAATTGAAACTGAAAAGTCGATGGGACCGGTTCAGTTCAAAATACTTTTCAAGAAGGTTGGATATTTTACTACTACTATTTTGAATCGATTAAAACACCACAAAGAACAAAAACAACAACAGCAAGAAGCCGATCAACGGCGGATTAGAAGTATTGATAATGGCAATGCGGACGAGTGTGATATCTTCGTTAGCGGCAACGGCGACGACGACAGGGAAAAGCATACACAGCTACATCTGCCTCTGATTCTTGTAGATGGATTTTATTCAGGGACGTCTGATTGGATTGCAAATGCATTAAATCATGATGTTGTTTTGATTGCTGCAGGTGGAATTGGAGTAACACCATTCCTTACTCTTTTACCGATGCTATTGAAAGAATTTTCGTCATATTTGTACGATGACAGCGACAACAATCGCAACGATAAGCTATCGACTCTCAATACAGTATCGTTCCTTTGGTGTTGTCGCGACGAAGCCTTGATCAAGCACGTTATTCGGTCATGTTTTCTACCGCTTTTTCATCAGAATCAGAATACGACTTTGGATCATGAAGATGGCGGCGGTGGGGTTTTCACATCCAATACTAATTGTGTTCGATTTAAGTTAATGATCTATAATACCTCACGGAATCAAAACGACAAGCAACCCTTTGAGCTCTTCGATGATGACGACGAAGACCACAACATCGTTCCTGCCTGTCCTAACAGTAGGTAGCAGCAGCAGCAGACACCGATATTTCCGTGACGAGATTACTCCAGAAGAAGATACACACAGTCAAGAGAACTACGGCCATCATCGTACTAGCATATTCACCCACACCATGGCGAGTCCACGTTGTGCTAATGCTGGCGGATATCCGATGCGACCATCAAAATTTTATCACGATCCTTTCTCGTCACCATCAACAGCTGTTATCGCATCCATATCATTCGTGTCAGTATCCATCCTTGGAATGGTATTGCATCGCTGGTTGTACCTCATTCATCCTTGAAAATACCCACCAATTTTTTATCCGCCCATACGGTCTTTACGGCATCCTAATTTTGAGTATCGTTGTGGGTGTTGTCGTCGATGGTTTCTGGCGGTTTTGGTTATTTTTGTCGTCCTCGTCAACAAGACGTTACAAGAATGGGTATACAGCTACAGAGGTTAACAACGAATTGGCTCTATCTGACGAAGGCGTCGACGATGACAACAATAATGGCATCACCGGCGGCAACATTGGGATCGAGAATACTAGCTTTGTGGTGGCAACGATGAAACATTAAGATCTTTGTCACCAGGGGAACCTCATCGAAAGTGATCGGCACGTCTAGTCGTGGTACCAAGAAGGTGTTACTAGAATTGGGAATCTCAAACGGAGACCGATATTGTTCGACGAGACTACGATGATGAAAACAATGCTAGTGAGGATTCTAACAATGATTCTACCGACGCTCATGCGACATCAGCAGAAGCAGAAGCAACGCCAATATTGAGAAACATTATCAAAGCACAACGACCGGGTGTGTTTTATTGTGGTCCCGAAGGTTTGTTAATACGATCAAGTCTGGTGTCCATAAGAACCAACAACAATTTCGTGATACGGAAGGGGACAAAGCTAATGATAATGTTGCCAACTGCGTATTCTATGAAGAATCATTTGAAATGTAAAAAATAAAAACTGTAACAAATATAAATGTATCTACAGGGTTTGCAATTTTTTCATACAGTACTAATAATTTGCCCGCTCTAGCTAGGTACTGTACTATTACTACCCGTGTAAGTTCAGCCAGAAGATTATGACTCATGATTTCTAGTGGATATAAAGCTCTTAACTATATTACTGTTCAAAAATAAATAGTAATTGTTAAGCATCTTCCTTTCTTGTTTGTTTGGACGATGTACAGTGTCCGGTTGATCATGTCAAGTTCATCACGCAGTAAACTGTATGGAAGTATATATTTTTCTTCGGCAGTCAATTCAATGCAGGGTCGTTCCAATCGCAACAATGATGTCATGTTATCTACTAGTGTTAGATCACTTTTCGAAACCAATGCAAATTGGAGGAGCATTCCGAATGAACTTGAGTACCGCAGTGCATTTTGTGTAGAAATTACTTTTTGTTTCATCATCGTCATCGTCATCGTCATCAAAAAGAAACGAATAGCTTTAGTTCTTCATCTCTTTCTTTTTTCTTCTCCTCATTTCATAGACGATACCATTCGTATTCGAGAGCGGTACGTACGGGATGTCATTCGAACCAAGACCGGCCGTACAGGATGTCATCTTGTATGGTATTCATCTGCATCGTGTGTTTGACGTATCATTGTGATCGCACTGCAAGCGACTACACTTTATATTCCTTCTTGTACAATATTATGATGAATGAAAAGATGAACCAGAGTATCCAAATCCAAACACCTGAGTCCCAAACTGAGACCAAAAATCACGCGAAAAACCGTATAATTAAAATTAAGAAAGTGGGTGCTTGGAGAAAACTATTCTGGATGGTGTTTTCACTCAATTTTTACACAGGATGGTCCAGCATCAAAGATTTCTTCGCTTGTTTGAGTTTTTTTGTTTTTTGTGGTTTGTGTTAATGTTAGTACGTACTGTAATGTCGTGGATGTTTGTGATGAATGCATGGCAACACACCAAGTGAAAATGCTCATTGTTTATGCATTGTTATGATTCTTGAGTTGTTGTTGTTGCCAACACTGCGGCCGCTGATGATAACGAGAATAAGAATATAGAGTATAGAATATGAAAACGATTGCTGATCGGAATCAATCGGAATGGATGAATGTATTTCAATAAGCCACGGCAGGCAGCATCGCTTTGAGTTTTAATTAGTAAAGCCGATGACGAAAAGGATGATGATACGGTCGCCCTACAGCTAAGTACCGATTCGTGTATTATTTCCCTACGGTGGTAGTTATGGTACTTAAGGGCTTCTAGCATCGAGATTGGTGTCGTACTCAATAAGATAAATGAATAAATAAAACCACAACGATTTTTGATAGAAAAAGAAAAAGCTAAACCACAAAAGAATGAATGAATCGATCGATCAAATAATAACGAAAACCATGACTATAAAACCAAATACAACATTCTATTGGTTTTATATCCCTCCTATGATTTCGCTCACCTCCCTCCGACAATATGAATGCATTGCATTGCATTGCATACTGGAAAGAAGAAAAGTAGTTTTAAAACTTTTATTCAACAATCCTCACAACTTATTTTTTAGAACCACTTTCAAATAAATACATACAATAACCAACAAATAAATAAACTACTTAACTTCACTATCAATTAATTAATCAATCAATATGGTGAGAACAACAAACCGATACGATCGAATCAATGCAGCAAGTGTTTCCTTTGACGAGGACGACGACGACAACAACAGCAACAACAACGATTATGATAACGATGATGAATTAATGTATTCTACTTTTGATGAATATGTTGTTGATTTTGATGCATCATCCTCTCCTCTTCTTCCTCTCCGACGACGAAGATAGTGTTATTGTTATCACCGAAGAACTTGATATGATCAAGAAGAACTATTGGATATTGATGATGATACCTCCACCGATATGGATGTTATCACCAAAGAACTTGGTCAAGAACTATTAGATGTTTTGACAAACCTGTCTAACGACGACAATAACAGCAACAGCAACAACAATGTTTCGTGTCAGGTTTCAGATATTATCCACGAATATGATGAAAGTGATATCGAATTGATGAAAGAAGGTCTGTCACTCCTTATTGAGGATGACGATGATAATGAAGAGACGATAGATGAGAATGAGAACGAGGTTGACGATGACGATGATGATGAAGAGTTCATAACGGGATTAATTGGTACAGCAACTACTGCTATGTCAACGACAACTGGTCTTTATCCATCGTTGGTGCCACAGGTAACATTCGATGAAGATGACAATGATGATGTAACAACTCCCTCAACCCCATCACCGTGGTTGAATGGGCAATTAACTTCGTATTATACTACAGCATCATCGTCAAGCGGCATCACGTATACTAGTAGTAGTAGCAACAACGACAAGGCCAATAAAGCTACTAGACATCAGCATTGGACACAACAAGAGGATGAACAACTGAAGATTGAAGTAAAAAAATTCCAACGAGGCAGCAGCAATATCGATTGGAAAATTATTTCGTATTCATTACCAAGTCGGTCCGCTATTCAATGTAAATGTCGTTGGAATAAGTATTTACAACCAACCAAGCATTATGGTAAATGGGAAAAATACGAAGATGAATGTATCCTAACAATGAAACGTGATGGATTTATGTGGGCGGATATAGCAAATCGTCTGGAACGACGAACGGGTGATTACATCCGTGACCGGTACGTCAATTACTTAGATCCGAATATTAAGAAAACAAATTGGACGGAAGAGGAAGATCAACTTTTATTTAAACACCAGCGTGTATTAGGTAATAAATGGTCCGAGATACAAAAAATCTTACCGGGTCCAGGAATTAGACCACAAAATTCAATCAAGAATCGATACAATAATCGTGTCAAGGCACAAAATCGACGATTAAAAGTATTGGCATTCAAATTAAGTTAAATTAAATTAAAACGTATGAATAGTAGAAATAAAAATATAACAAAAAATTGTTGATACAATAAAATATGATACTAAGTGGACTATTTGCAAATATATTCATAGTGTTAGCAGTCATAACGAAATGGCATTTTTGAATTAGTCACTGAACCGGTGTTATTCCTAGCTAGCTTAGCTGATGAGTCTCGTGTGGTGTATTCCTGCAGAAATAGCAAAGCAGCGATAACACCGAGGATGAAACAACATCTAACTCCAGAGACAAAACAGCAATGAAATGTTGGTTGATCGAAACGTACCTTTTTAAATCGTATTTTTGTTGTCCGTCCGTCAACCAACACAATTAAAAACTAAATCACCTCGCGGTTTAAATTACTTAGCAGTTATATCTAGTATGGGCTAGTTATATTATGTATATAGTTGCTACCGCCAATTTTTTCTCCTAGATAAATTGTCAGCAACATCAAATACATGCATGAGATAACCCCCAAAGTAACTGTACAGAAATCATATGTGCGCAGCTGCTGTTCTACATCTATCATGCTGCCAATAATGGTATAGGAGGGTAGGTAGGCATTATGTGGGATTTATATTATATATATAGTTCTCCCGCCACTTTTTCCCCCTGAATGAATAGTCAGCAAAATCACATACATGCATAAGATAATGACAAGAGCAGCTGTAGGAAAAGTAATATGTGTGCACTTGTTATTCTAATACATGTATCTGCTTAGTTTAATACAACGACATCATGATGTTTCTCATATTCTAGATATTACAACCAACATTGTTAGTGAGTGTGATAGTGAGATGATAAGATAAATTAATGTAGCTTGTATTTGTTACTGTCATATCTATATATTAAAATAGGAAATAAATACACCACCCCACACTACACAGTAAGATTATAGCCCACCAAAACACAGCTCTTCATTATCTTGATTTACACATACCACATACCACCAGATAAATTAGGACACAAAATTGATTCACTACCCTCACTAAGTCATATAAATTGTGAATGGAAATCATCATCATCCAATCAGGGACCATATTTAAATAGTCACTGCTGGTTGGAAAATACACCCACACCAATTTTGACAGGAACATCCATGCAAATACTCATAAAACAAAGTAACCCACCTGAAGCCACCATAATCTCTTCCCTGTCTCTTTTTTCTGTTACTGGTGTTTTGGTTCATTTTTCTTCTCTTCAGTATTATTCCTTGTACATTAGTTGGAGAATGTAAACTAGAAAGTGTCTTCATAAAGTTACTGTCTGAACAAAGAGCAAAGACAAATGGCTTGGTACTGAGTTGATTGAGTAGTAATTTATGAGTTCCATTCCCAATTTCCTTTTCTTTGGTAGCTACCTCCCTCAAAGCACCATAACCAGTAGATGTGTATTGAACAGTACCAACCAACCATATGGCATTCCAGTTATTGTCTCAATATTGAGACAGTGTTTTGGTTCCTGTGTATTCTTAAATGGGGTGTATCTCCCTCAAAAAGGGACTTATTCACCCCCTCTTGAGAGAGAGAGAGAATGCAAGCCCCTTCAATAGCACGTGCTTTCTTATCAATTAAAATAAGTCCTGATTGCTTTGTATGGGCCCAACTGGGCCCAACATACAGTCTGAACTACCATCCAAAGATATAATATTGCCCTATACCTTTTGAATTCAAAACAAAAGAGGTGCAAACTGAGTGTCCACAGGAGCCATTTTTAAAATATTTAGTGAAAATACTTATGAAAAATAACCTGTTGTCTAGCAGCTTCCCCCAAAAGCCTTGAAAGGGGTCGCATTGCCAATAGATATGTTTGACATGTTTTTAAAAGTAGTGGAATTGAATCATGTCCTTGTAGAATCAACTCAACTAAGTAAATAACAACGCCGCATCCCCATGCCGTTGGGCATTTGTGTGTGTTATAAAATCGACTCCTACTCAATAAACAACAGCAGCACCTCTATGCCGTGTGCCACTAGGTGGATGATCATCGCCATTATTCTCCTCACATTAAAACATTATGGTCTTCTGGTTTTTTCTATTCAATTGATTGATCTGTTAGGATTAATTGGCTAGTGGTGTTATTGTTGTTGTTGTTATTGTTGTCTCATGTATAACTACCTCTTTTTTGTGCACACAATACTTAGTTTATACCTAAAATACACTCTATACTCTATAACAAGATCTAATTGGTTCTACAACGTCAAATTCTGCTGTAAATCTGGTCAAAGAATGTTAGTTAAGTACTGGGTGTAGACTAGAATTGAGTTTTCTTTGGTCATTGTAAGTCCATCCCAAACAACAACAAGATTCAAGAAGACACAGAGACAATGCACTTTTACACACTTTAGCTAGAGTCAAGGTATCATATGCTTAAATACAGTAAAAGTACAACTTATTATCTTCTAACTAGAGTAAAATGATTTCTGAATAATGGAGGTACCCACAACATCATTGTGCATACATTCTTCTTAAGAGTTGACCACACTATATTATGTACTGGTGCACTTCAGACAGAAATCAAAAGTAAAGAGATTCAGGATCAGCTATGCCATGCCCTGTCTCTAGCTACTCATAGTTAGCTAGGGATTGGTTCTAGTGTGAGAATGTAATCATGATCTATTAGATTAGGTTAGAATTAGCAATGATATTGTCTATTCACTAGTGAATAGAACATCTCTGTATCCCACGTGACTGATCCAGTCCCGGGCCACGGCAAGCTACATTGTACAAGATTCAGAAACAACGCTACTGGTATTATGCAGCAAGGAACAACTAGTCTACAACAGAACAAATATAAGATCTTATAGAAAAAGACAAAAAAGAAAGATACTAGATATAGTTTATTAAGGTTACGTTCCTGGTTTTCCTCTGCATTACTATTATTCCTTTTTACTGCCGTTACTATCATCGTCACTAGTAGTAGTACTATTACTGACATCGCTTCTGCCATGATTGTCTATATTATTATTATTATCATCATTATTATTTATCAAACCAATACCAACCAAAACAGTTCTAACTAATTCAATACCACATAAAAAGAATCGTATTTTACATCCTTGTACAAACCAATCAAGGATATACTGTAAACGAAAGTTAGCATTGTAACTACCATGAACATACATGGTACCAATAGAAGTTCACATTCAATCCAGCAATAATTGAGGACGGTGTAACTATACCAAAATAATATAATGATATAATTGTTGTACCAATGACTTGTTGTTTCATTACATAAGAATTATTGATGCAACATATTTCATTTTGGTATTTATTTTGTTGCTGTTAATGCTGTTATTGGTCGATGACGAGGATGATGACAATGGAAACATTATTGATAATTCTCCAATTAATACATAATACATAGGTACCAAAAATAAATATAATGTATGACAAAAATAGGATAATTCATAGTATTTTCCCACATAGTCTTAGTAGTGCCGCATTCGTACCACGAACGTATTGTTTATTATCCTGAATGAACCATGGTATAACTCAATAAAGACAGGAAATAAACATGGAATAATGATATCCATACTAGTTGTATTACAGTATATGCTACTACTGCTGATCGTCGTCGTCGCAGCAGAGTTTGTTGTTGTCGTCTTTTATCAGTACTCCTGCTTCCACCAACAGGAGTATGATAAGTTATTAAGAAGTTAAAGTAGAATGATAGTAACCACATAGATCCAACAGGCATACCTAAAAATAGTAACCATCTACCTGCATAATTTGAATTATCCCATGACAATTTTGTATATGCAACATATGGATAAAATAATAGATTGGAAATTTTCATCCATAATTTTGATTGTAAATAATAATAAGGGTGCTGCTGCTTTCTATTATCGGATTGTGTGCTTGTTGCTGTTGACGACGACGACGATTGTTGTTGTTGTTGTCCAAACTGACGAAGAAATATTAATATGAATATCCCAATAAAGACAATACTAATCCATTCTTGAAAATGACGTTCCGGTGTCAAATACCTTGAAAATTTAGAATGCAATTTAGTAGGAATAGAGACAAAAACAAGACAAATCAAATCAAATCAGGTCAGATCAGTCAAAGAAACACATACAATACTTCGTATCGGTACATATATGTGTACGTGTACAGTATTTGTTAAACTCACTCACCATGTACCAAGAAATCGTAATCGATTCGGTGGTAGATCTTTACATATAATATCTGGATTAAGATAACATACATCATCTCTCTGATATGGATATTTATCAACTAAATGACGATTCAAAAAACGAAAGGAAAGCATTCGTCTGTTTGTTTGTTTGTTGCTGTTTGTTGCTTTGTTTTTTTGTCGCTGATTACAGTACTTGTAAAGTATTTCTTTTTCGCAAAACTAATATAAAACTTCGCTACCAATACAAGTAGGCTACCTGTCTGTTTCTTGCTATGTCTTGAGAGTCACAATAGATAGATTCTCTTAATATTATACGTGAGACAGAGAGAGACAGAGAGAGAGAGGCGGCGGCGATTGGAATCGAATGATCAATATGCGACTTGTTTGTTTGTTGTGATTTATAGAATTGGTGTCTGTCTGCTTTGGATGTGCCGTCGCGGTTGCGTGTGAAATGTTGCTTTGTGACAAGATTTCAGAAGATCCAATAATATTTTATCGTTTTAATCCCGCATGACTAACAATCCACGCGAATGATTTTTAAAGAAAAAAGATTGAAGTTAATAGCCCTATATTTAAATTGAATCTGCATTGAATACTGTAGTCGATCTACTATATATATATATACATATTAAAGGAAAAATAACCGATGTGGTTTTCTTTCCGACCGTACTCAAGATTTCTTCTCTTTTCCGTCCCATGTATAGTTATATAGTACAAAAATAGATATTCTCAGATTAAATTATTTACGTTTCCCTGTATACGTTCCTTCCTTCTTAGCTTTTTTTGTCATGATCCTTTTATGCTCCTTCTTATGCGAAGGCCAATTCGTCGTTTGACATTCTTTGGAACAAAAGTATGCCTTCTTGCATGCACATTGCATTATGTCCATATCTGCCTTTTTACAATTCAAACAAACATACCCATTCAAAGCTGCATTAATAGTAGGACATGCCTTTTCTCCAAGATCTTTGTCATCACCATACATATTCTTCCCAGAATTCATTTGTATCTTTACCATATTATCATTAACAATCTTGGCAAGATCAGGTGAAATGGACTGAACATCAGAACATCCCATCATTAGTACTATTAGTTTGATTCCAGGATTATTTGCAACTTCATTATCAATCAAAAGAAGTTTTCCCGGTCGAAATGGGATTCGTTTACTCGACCCCGGAAGTCCGAGGAAAGGACGCAGACAAGCTAGTGCAAAAATATAAGGGAGAACATCCTCTTCCTTTTTCTCGTATTCCACTCTTGTCACTTGAATTTGATCGAAAGCCGAGTATTGCTTCTTATTATTTTCTATTAAGTGCTCTAGTCTTTTCATATCTATTGTGAGCACCCGGTAAGTCTTGAATTTCTCAGATACTGATGAGTTACTATTTGGTATAGAGGAGGATTGTTTCTCATCATCTTTGCGGATATACATAGCAAAATCCTTTTCTTCTGGTAAAGTTTTCACTTTTTCAATAGTGGTCGGATTAATTTCTGGGCAGGATTCTAGAGTGTCTATCAAACCTCCAATTACCTCAGGTCGCTGTATGAACTTAAATAAATCCTCAGTAAATGCATCTTGTATACCAGCTTTTGCCCCTGCATCCTTCATATACTGTAGAGGATCTCTTTGAATAGTCAGATCAGCCTCAATTTGTGCTTCAATTTGTTTCTTATATTTGTCCAATTCATCTCCAACCTTCGCTTGCATTTCCCCCCCCCCCGTCCAGAATAATCCATTATTTCAACAGTACGTTCTCTTTCACGAGGTGTTGTTAAGTCATAAAATTTTAAAGCTTCGTTCAAATAAAAATGAATACCACGTCCGTCTTCTTGAGGACTTTTATCGGCGGTGTGAAGAAAACACGATGCAATTAATCGAAAAGTCATAGGTTCTGTGGATTTTGTCATAACAGTTTTCAGTAAATTGATTGTGGATGGTGGCAGGGTAACTTTATACTTACTCATCAATGCCATGCTGGCAGTGAAGGTCATCCATCGTGGCGAATTCCATGGACGCATGTAACACATACCATCAATATTCCGAATCAATGGTATACTAACACTAGTATCAGCTTCGGGTCTGTTGTTGCGGGCAATTGCAAGGAGGTCTTCGTACGTTGCCATTATTATGTATGCCGCGAATGTTTATCTTGGTACAGCTCAGTACGGAAAAGGTTTGTTATCTGTGTGTGTGTGTGTGTGTGTGTGTGTGTGTTGGCAATGCGCGATGGTGCATTTGCGTTGCGTTGTATTGTTGTTTTCACATTAATTTTTTATTTCACATAATTTCATACCAAGACAAACACCAATTAAAAATTATGTTTTGCTTATTTATTTTACCACTACCCCCTCTCTACAGGACCACACACGCTTAATCCCGCATTGCATAAGTCAGTCACGGATGTGTTAATGTATCTTTTTTCTCGCTTCATTCAACAACACATTACATCATATCCAACAACCAGAACTCGCACTTGTACCGTAAGTCCTACTTCTACTTAAAAACATTAAATCATAATATATTAGTATAATAATATGCATTAGATCTATTGCTGCCTAGCTCCCACAGTGCGTACCCGATTTCTATATTACAACTGTAGTGCAATTATTAATTCAATTCCTAAATCTTGGTTTTTATAAAAAGCAATTATTAAATGACTAGCGATTTCCTTCCAACCGTTACTGGTTGTGGCAGTGGCAATGGCAGACGGCAATACTACTACTACACTCGTCACGACAATGATGTTGATGATGATCTCGCCCTCCTCTTGTTTTAGTACAGGTAATTTCGGCTTAATAATACCGTCCTCATTATTGTCCGTCGGTCGTCGTCGTCATTGTCGGTGATTCAATCGTCACGTACAAGTAGAACGACGATGCTTATTCTTTCTTCCAAGAAGGACAACAATAACAACAACAACGACTTGGACGACGACGACGAGGTTAATTTTAGTCTAGTCGACCGTCGAAAAGCTCTGATCGGAGTGGGAGGGATCGTATCATCGTCACTTCTTTTCAACTCATATTCGTCGTCCAACAATAACAATGTAGCGATGGCTGCAGAACCAACCTCAACTTCAAGCACAACAAGCACAAGTATTACAAAAAAAGTATTCCCAACATGGACAATTGGACCAAAAAATAATCAAGTACAATTTCCTACCATGGCATTAAATACTGTAGGATTATCAGCAGACGATACTGTTAGAGCCTGTACAATTGCTGTACAATATGGCTTTACACATTTTGATTTTCATCCAGGAAAGGAACGTGACGGTGTATCACAATTTATGAAACTTGGTAAATAGATCGATCAAAATTGTTTTTAAATACAAAAATTCGGAAACCAAAACCAGGAACATCACCAGAAAATGCTGCAATCGAAGTACAAAAACAAATTGATGAGGACTTACAGGCATTGAATACAAATTATGTGGATATGTTAATGTTACGTGATAGTCCAGATTGTGAAGTAATGAAATCCCAATGGGCTGTATTAGAAAATGCACTCCTGACGGGTCAAACAAAATCAATTGGTGTTGTTAACTACTGTGAAGAATCATTACGTTGTTTACTCAAGTCCTGTAAAATTAAACCTGCTATAAATTACTATTATTTACATGTTGGTATGACATCATCTGGAACAAGTATGTTAAGTGGTAGTGAACTGTTACGTGGATATAAATTACGTGACTATTGTGATCGATATAAAATCAAAACATTTGCATATGGTGCATTTGGTGAACCAGAAGCAAATAAATCAATTGAATTATTAAGTAATCCACTACTAAAACAATTGGTGATGGAACCAACAATATATATAATTTTAAGAATCATGGTGATTCATCGCGTACACCAGAAGAAGTTGCATTACGATGGGTCATCCAATCCGGTGCTGCTGTTAGCGTCCGACCAACATTAGATTATGGACTAGGTAAAAGTATTTGTTCTGCAAGTAGTAGTAATGAATGTGAATCAAGTATAAAACTACGTTCAGATGTATTTGATTGGTCATTAACAGGAGAAGAAATGAATAAATTAACTAATATACTCAAATCAGATGATAATCCAACATTATTTTCATCAGCTGGTTGTCCAGATTCATTTAGTTTGTGAAATTACGTTCAGATGTTCATTAACAGGAGAAGAAATGAATAAATTAACTACTATAATCAAATCAGATGATAATCCAACATTATTTTCATCAGCTGGTTTTGTCCAGATTCATTCATTATTTGAAATACCAATCAACATCTAAAATAGGTAAAAAATCAGCTAGCAACAATAATGACATAAAATAATAGTATCGTATACATATATGTATTTAGGTAGATGAATTCAAAATAGGAACTAAGAATGCAACTTCGTTTATTAATCGTATTTGTCACATCACCGACCATCATGCCAATTCAAAGATGTAATTTTTTTTTAAAATAAAATCGATAAAATGTTTTCCATTCCACTGGGTACAGATTCTTTGTCGTTATTTTGTTGCTGCACATGGTTCAAGATGAAGATATATTCAACCATTATTGAAATGTAGATAGCAGTAGCATGCCAAAACTTACTTTGATAATCTACTTTGATAATCCTACAAGGATTCAAACAAAATAAAAAGTGAAATCATCATGTTACATCTACATGCCAAAATAACCTCCTTCTTTCATACCTTACATTTCCTTGCAACTGTGGCAACTCATTGGATCTCAATAATGGGTCAGTCTGATACCAGCCAAACTAACTAGTTCATGATAATGGGGATGAGTGTCCCCCTTCAGAACACCCATCAGCACCAGTTAATTGAGGGTCTGTGATATTGATCAAGTCAATGTTGATTGATTCTATAAGCTCAAGCTTTCTCTTTCTCTAGCTCCCGCATTCGTATTTCTGAACCAGCATGTACTGGTTTAGGGTGGCATGACTGCCCAAATTGACAGACAGTTTGCTTTACATCTTCTCTTCACAAGAAAGGAGGTGTATTTCACTTCGCGCAAATTTTGTCGCGCCAATAGCACAAAAGCGCGCTTTGGGAGAGTAGCTAACTGTATGCACATCATCAACAAAATTAAAAATCATAAATAAAAGCAAGAAAGTACACATCAACATTCTTTTTTGTTTCTACGGCTATCCGAAAACTAGCAAGAGTCATAAAGATTGCCTGATTACGGTAGTGGTGACTAAATCTAACGAGCAGAACTGACCATTTCATCTCACGAAGTAGAAGCAAGATACAAAATACAAACAATGGATGAAATACTGGCGAAAGCAGAAAATCGAGTAGAATTGATCAAATTGATCATTTCATTTCACGAAGCAGAAGCAAGATACAATATGCATACATTTGATGAAATACTGGCGGAAGCAAAAAGCCTCGTCGACGAGAGAGGTTATGAGTTCGTGGGGTACCTCCCAGACAATATGAATGGGGAAGATAAATGCATATTGTTTTTCTTGATGTATAAGGCAGGTATATTAGACTGGTATTTACCCGTTTTAGATGAATTAGAGTGGAACGGTAGGGAGCACGAGGATTGGTATTCTATAGACCCCAAGATCATGTTGATTTGAGATCCAACATTAAGATTGATCCCAAAACTGGCAGGATTACATCTTTGTGTCTGAAATGTTGGGATCACAATTCAGAGTGCATCCCTTTCGCCCTGCCACGTATTATCGAATGCCTTCAAAGCCTTGAACGTATTGAGTTGCATCAATGTATACATATTCCAATTGAGTTGGGTAACTTACCGAAATTGAAACAAATTGATTTCAGTTGTTGTTTCGATACCATATTTGAAATCATTCCAGCTGGACTGCATCTTCCTTCAGTTGAAAAATTGACAATTTTTGAGTCAGAATTAGGTTCTTCAATGTCATCTTTTTTGAAGATATTTTCGAATAAGCTGGAAGAACTGTGGTTAGTTGGAGCAAAAAGAGCACAATCAGATGGAATCCTAGATTGTCTTCAACATTATGATGGTTTTGCTTTCAAACACAGTCTAAGAACAATCAAGATGGCGCGATGTAATCTGAACGAAATTGATTTGGAACGATTGATGTTTGAAATTCGTCAACGATTTACTAAACTTCTCACGATTAACATAAATAGGAATGATGTAAAAAGTCTTCGAGGTATTGAAGATAGAATCAAGCGTATATCATCATTAGCGTCATCATCAGGATCTATAACGTTCCGTGATAATAACCTACGCAGCTTAGGTCTTGGTAGTAACCCTGTCTTACAAGTGCACACGGAATCCAATTCTGTGTCGAAGTCATTGGTTGTCACAAATGATCCAAAGGAAAAAGTAGCATTGCTAACTATCATTGATGCGTTTGGAATTTCAAGTCTTGATTTGTCACCGGACCAAAAGTACGAACCAGACGTTGAGCATATCTTACGAATCAACCACGCCGGAAAGAAATTTATAATGGAAGCTGAAGAGATAACAACAGGTGGTTCAAACAATAATGATGAATCGACTACTATCATAAACCATGCATTATGGCCAACAATACTAGAAAGGGCGTACAAAAAGTCATACGAAATTAATCACTATTACGATTGGCAAGTACAGGAAGAGAAGGATCGTGAAAGGTGTTCATCTGGAATGTTCCATTTAGTTCGTCATCATATTCCACTACTACTTGCAGAAGATCATGCACGTCGATTTCGATCTTACGATGATAACAAGGATAGTGATCGTGAAGTCAAACGAAAACGAAAACATAGTACGTAATTACTGTAGCACTACCGAAAAGTCTACCTGAAATATTGTCGATGGCGGCATTATACCAGCGTGTGCCCAAAAAGATCTTGCACACAGGCTATTGTCGATGTCATCGCTATCAATTATCGTTATAAGTCCGGTAAAAATCTTATATATAGATTCTCGACAACGTTTAATTGGAAACGCAAAACGAGCATATTACCATCCGTTACTATTTGCGAAAGATCTACTATCAACAATTATTTAGCTACAAGCTAGCAATGATAAACCACTGCTACTTTTTAAAGACATGTATTTGCTATTATTTTTGTTATTTTTTTAATTTTAAACATTTTTGTCTAACTATCCATAATACAGTAGGATCTAGCACACCTATTTCATGTCACGTTCTCGTTCGCATCGCGTCTCTTTTTAAACCACTGCTACTTTTTAAAGACATGTATTTGCTATTATTATTGTTATTTTTTTATTTTAAATACAGTAGGATCTGGCACACCTAATTCATGTCACATTCTCGTTCGCATCGCGTCTCTTTTACTCTATTTTTCAAGACCACCTTCCTATTTCTGAGAGGAGATGCCATCACCTCACACCTTCTTCCCTCACTACAAAAATTCAATATCGTTCCTTATTTTATTAGCATATCAATATTGTGTTGCGTTAGGTCGAAAACACTTCAGCTTGCTTTGGAATTCGTTTTCTAGCATGGTACCTCAATCTACTTTAGTCCCTCCCTTCGGATTCATATATATTTTTCTACGGCGCCAAGGCCAGTGTTTCATTCCCTTTTGAGGAATATCCAAATGTGGCAAGTTGCGCTGTATGGAGGGTGGATGACGATATCCTTCTCTACCAACATTTCCAATATTTACAGAAAAACGATGCCAATCCATTCGAATTTGATGCTTGGCTCGTTGTGACTGACCCAAATGCTGTACGTCGCACGGCTCCAGAATTATTCCACACCCATTTGCCCGTGGGTAGGAGTAGAAAAAGCTTACCCGGCGAAATGAATAGGCGGCAGATTCAGCCAACGGGAAAACTAACACGAAAGCTTGCCAGACAAGAATGATAGTGACATACAGTGGCCAAGAAACTCCATGTTCCCGAGTAGTTCGAATTTTAAAAAGTCGTGTCATTGACATTTGCCGTAGATGAGATCGCCGAGCAAGATATAAAGCGTTGGCTCCAACCCAGTAAGCAGCCGCTCCTACGACGGGAGGAGATGTGAGCACGGTGTGTGCTGAACATGCCGCTATCGACGGGTAAAATGCTGCTGCACTTGTCAAAGCAAGAGGACCCATGGTACTGACAGTGTACTACACGGACGAGTTGAATGTTGCTGGTGCATTCCGAACAAATTTAAATTATGTCGTACACATCATATGCATTTTGCCCCTCGAACAAATTTAATTAAAGGATATGCATTTTGACCCACAGCAAGACAGACTTAGCCCTATTTCCCACGATTGACACTCCAAAGTGATGGGCGAGCGAGATTGCATACCACATTTTACAAACTAAAGCATCCAATTCGAGGTTTTCGTGAGAAGTCCAAATCGTGGAGCCACCGAACGTTGAACCAATAATACTAAGCGAGCCGCCCTTTGAGATGGTTCCATTATGAGCAGAGCGTGGGTTTTCAGGTTTTTCCTTGTATGTCTCTGTGGTTCCGATTTCTCTGGTTGCATACATACCGTATCGCACATGTCATACTAATAACGTTGACCCATACTCATGCGTAGAAAAAGGAGTTTCAACTGTTATTTTATAAATATTGTTATCATCTAACACGCCCTACCTGTCTTCACACAAGCACAAGCATACCCTTATATTTTAAACAACAAGAACCAGACCCACAACCCGAAACGAGGCGCCAATATCCCCCACCCTTTAACCATTCGTGTATACTGTAGTACCTTCGTATATAACATAACCTTTACCTATACCCCAACACTTCTTCTGTGGTAATAGCAAATCTTCATACAAAGAACAAAATTTTCAATCATGTGCGTGAATAACAATAATATGTCGGCAGCGAATACGAATGCTACCAAACGACCTGTTAATCAAGGCAGCAGTAATAATGATGAAACCAATAAGAAACAACGCACATCTTCTGTCGCGGCTCCTGCTGCTGCTACTTTTCAACATGATGCCTCATTAGATTCTGATAAAGAGGAAAGAGCAAAGGAAGAAGAAAAGGCCAAGGATGTCTTTGGAAAACTATCTGAGGTAAAAGGGGGGGAATCTTATATCACTGTTGATCAGTTTGGTGATCTGTTTGAATCTATGGGATCCACGTATTGTGAAGAAGAGCACAAGAAATCTCTCAAGAGACTGAAGAAAGACACAAATCGCATCTATCAATCAGACTTTCTTGTGTGGTATATTGATTGGTTATTTGGAGATGAGGACAGTAGCGATGATGAAGTAGAAGCACAACAACAACCAGTAGGACCAGACGTACCATCCGATACCCACGTCGTCGTTGGGGTCACCAGTAGAGGATATCACTGTAAGGTTTGTCAGAAGAAAGGTGGATATGAACAATGTCATCATAACCATAAAATTCACGATCTTGTTGATGCTAATTCAGGTACGACTACTCCTATGACAGAGTTAATTGATGAAATTACAAGACTGGAACAAGAAATCTCTACGATGGAAGAAAATCAGCAGCAGCAGCAGCAGCAGGGTGTGAACACCACCACCTCAATTAATGAAAACCGTAATAATCCATTTGCTTCGACCAATTCTACGATGGGTAATATTCGTGTCAATCGTCATGGGTTAGCACGTGGTTACGTTACCATCGATAACTTTTCTAATACGATTGCGTCATCCACCCGATCGTCATCGTCGTTGACGGCTGGTAGTACGAGCGTAGAAGATTCTGATGACAGTCTTCTCTGCAATCTCATGGAAAAATGTGGGTTGGAATGAATACATAAGGATGATCAAGTAAATAGGAGGGATAGATCGATGATTGATTCGGCTCGACTCGAGACCGAGAACTGCATTGGACGGTCAAGGATAGATACATAATATTGGTAATAATAATAATAAGAATAATAATAATGATAGTAGACTGTAAATTAAATATTGTAATTTGGATATGAACGAACGAATTTACGAATCTCACATGACATAACGAGCTAAAGAACTAATTAAAGAACTAACTAACTAACTAACTAACTAACTAAACATCTAAATAACATAGATAACAATCACTAGTAATTTCACATGCCAACAATCCGTCATAAAGCTCTTTTTATACATAATAGGATTGGAGTGCTAATACATTTCACGTAGGTTTGTTGTCCTTTCCACAGATTGTATGTCCTCCAAATACCTACAGTACTACCATACCTACAAAAAATAAATACTGGAGCGAGAATGAAGGTAGGAATCATTGATAAGTATTTTACATCTAGGATAGAATTAAAGTTATGCATTATTTATAGACTACAATTCATGCGTTTTATAAATGCATCTTATTTTATTTTTTATTATAGTGTTTTTTTCTGCTATGTATCGTGTTGTATGATTTTTTTTTGTTACTTCTGCTTTTTCTTCTTATTTCACTCCTTTTCATTTCGTTCCGTGTCACTATTAATTCATTATATATTCATTTCACTTTCTTCGTATACTTTCATTTAATATTATATATTATATTTCTTATTATTTCATTATGTCACTATTTCTTTTTAACTGCAAAGAAACCAGAAATAGATCCCTGTTTCATATCACTTGCAGCTTTTTTCTTTGTAACATTAATTTTGATTTTACTTTTTGTGGAAGATTTTGAGGATGTATACGACGACGACGATGTTTTATTCTTTTGTTTTTCTTCTTCTTCATCATCAGTATCAATTTCAATCCAAACTTCTTCTGTGGTTGTTACTAAATACCCTTGTGCATTTACTGCAGTTTTTTCTTTAATCGTTTTACGTTTTTTCTTTTTTCGACCACCATTACCATCATCATCATCTTGACTTGCACTGGCATTTGCATCTTTCTTCTTGGTAATAGCAAATGCATCCATTGCACCACGAACTAATATTGGTTTGTCATCTTCCATATTCTGATCTTCTTCATCGCCTAATGCATCAATCATAATAGCATCCTGTTCAATTTGTTTTCTAATAATTTCTTTTGATTTTATACGTCTATTATCCATTTCATCTTCATCCTCCGAATCTTCATCTTCATCACCAATAAAATCATCTGCTGTACCAACAACATTTTTCTTCTTCTTTTGTTCCTGTGCCACCACAATATCATCGTCATGTGATTGTGATTGTGATGATGATTCTGCTGGACGAGTACGTTTCGTAAATGCAGCTGGAATTTTCTTCTTCTTCTTATCATTATTACTATTGACGTCAGCAACAGCAACAGCATCAGCAACGGTGGTAGACTTTTCTACGGACTTCTTCTTCTTGACGACAGCAGCAGCAAACATGTTCTTTTTTGTTTTTCCTGCAGCAGCAGTTTTTGTTGTAGCAGCTTCTGTAGTAGTAGCTTCTTTATTATCTTTGTTATTGAAAAATGTTTTCGCTGTGGTTGGTTTAGAAATTTTATTACTAGTGGCATTATTTGTAATTTTGACACGTTTATGCCATGTTTTTTCAATTGCTGTTGCTGGTTTATTATCATCTTTGACACCTAATGCCAATGATTGTTTGATATAACATAATTCATTATCATAATACCAGACAATATTTTGATCTGTAATCTGATCCCTTAAAAATGACATATCTTGTTCATGGATGGAATCGATTGGATCTAATGATTGATGTGATTGAAGTGCAAATACTATTGCATCATCAGGAATAGTATTTGAATCATGCTTCCGTTTTGAATTTAAATTGAATTCTTTCGAGAAAAAGGAAAAAATGAACCAAGAAAAAGAAGGTGAGTGCTGGCATCTTATTTAGGAGAATCTAAAACAACACAGCAACACAACACAACACAGCAGAACACAGCAGAACACAACACAACGCAACGCAACGCAACACAGATACATTCTATTCCATTCCATTTGTTGTTTGTTGTTCAACGTAACGTAACGTAACGTAACGTAACGTAACGTAACGTAACGTAATACAACACAACGGTAACGTAACGCAACGCAACGGTAACGTAAAACGTACCAGTCGTTTTGTAGTCATGTTGCATACCACCTTTATTATCCGAAGATACAGGAGTTGTATATTCATTAATAGTACATAATGTTGGAATATATTTATTATTATTATTACCATCTCCTCCCGCTCCTGCTCCTCCTCCGTTTCCTCGTCCATCCATAAATAATTCACGTAATAATTGTGATCCTTCATAACGACTAATTGCATGTCCATCATCATCGCCATTGTCATTGTTGTCATTATTGTCATTATTATAATGACGACAATGTTGTTGAATCCTTTGACTTGTTACTAATGATTCATCATCATGTAACCATGATAAGACTTGTTCTTTTACTCCGCTACTGCTGCTGGTGGTGGACATCGTATTTTATATTTAGCTAGCTTTTAAAAAGGAGGGAGTTTGTTTGTTTGTTGTTGTTGCTGTTGTATTGTGGCTGAAATCATTAAATGAGACAGCACCACAGGTTGCTTTTTTGCTCGCAATGCATTCCGCTACTACGAACTAACGTTACTAGTTGTAGGTACTTTTCTGCTGTCATTTTTATTGCTTTTTTTTATTAGAAAAACGAAGCGCGTACAATGTACTACGCGCCAAATATTTAAATAATGTATTGATTGATTGATTCTTTTGACAGGGCCAAATAAATATGCCAATAAGACACTAAGTTAGCTCAATAATATAATTGTGCTACTGTACCACTCTGTACATACAGTATACTCCGCGATGAAACATCTCACCACGCACGACTCCCTCACGTGAAAGACATCAACCAAGATCAAAGAAAGATCCTAACAAACATGAAGAAGTACTGTAGGATAGAAGAAGTGAGTGAGTCGATCATCATCAGTCTCTCGTACATATCATTATAATTATACTCAACATAAAGATAAAATCATGACGGAAACGATGATTATTGCGGAAGCAGAAGCAGAAGCAGAAGTGGCAGTGGCAGTAGAAGCAGTAGAGGTGGATGATGGGCAACCGCAACTTCAAAAACAACAGCAACATCAACATCAAAAACAACATCAAAAACGTATTGTAATTGAGGATGATGAAAATGAATTGTCTAGAGGAGAAGAAGTAGAAGGAGATGATGATGATGGACTTCCCGATAATATGAATAGTAGTGGTAAAAGTACAAAAAACAACGATAACAGCAAAAACAAAAACAACAAAAATTGTGTTCGATTCGGTACAGTTACAGTACGTAATTATGGCATGACATTAGGTACAAATCCAGCAACATCGATTGGATCACCGGTATGTTTAGAATGGGACTATGAACAACTACAAACTATCTTAATTGATGACTATGAGACCACCAAGAATTTTGGTAGAATAGTACAAATACAAAATTTGAAAACAGGTAAAGTAAAAAATAGATCACCCAGAGAATTTTATTTAAATTATTATAAACGACGTGGTATATTAGAAAGAGCAGGATTTACAGACAAAGATTTTACATCCATGGAACGTCAAATTAAATATGAAAGATTACAACGTAAGATCACGTTATATCAAAGTTTCCCAGTACTTTATCTAAAATCATGGAAAATTGCCAGTGCTCAACGAAAATCCAAACAATTTGTTCGTAACTATCGTAAGGAACATACATCCTAATATAGTAAGCCAACAGAAAAAAAAATGAAAAGTAGATAATTAAATAACAGTAAATATACGTCCGTCCATACGTACACACTACTACAAGAAAAGCAAGCATCCAAATGAAGAATGAGAATCCAGCCAGAAATTGTCATCATTATCATCATTATCCTCATCATCTGGTAATAATAATCTAAGAAAGTTGAATGATATATTGGTGCAAATCTTGTGTATTTAAAAAGCTGTAAAAGATGACCCCCACGAAATAGAAGCATAATCAAGTCTTAAATTATTAACAAGCTTCTGAAGATCCTTATGACTCGGACGTTGGGTACTTGTTAAGGATAATATGGAAGTGGTAGTAGTATTAATTCTTTGGAATGCAAACTAACGTGAGAATATGACGAAGTAGAAAATTGAGGAATGTGGTTTGGAAAAATGATCTTCACAGATATTACAGTACTGGGAAGTTTAAAAGCGGATCGAATTGATATTATCATCAGGCACGTCCCGGCGATGGAGACTACCGGTAATATCGTTTCGATCGAACGCAGTGGACCTGCTATCTATAACACGTGGTTGGGGATTCAAAAACATTTTTACTATGGAAATAAATCATATCTAACAGGTATCCAACAAATGATTGTATAATAGCATATTTGTATTGTTCTCAATAAAATAATTGCACAATTATATAATATATTTGTGCGTAGCTTGTGCCATCTATAGTCGTAGATGAGATGTGATGATCTTGTAGAGAAGATCGCGCACCTTATTTTTTCGTATTCGTTAATATTATTGGATACTAACAATGCTTCAAGGTGCTCCATCGCACCCGATCTTTCAATAGCCCCCCCCCCCCCCCCCCTACCGGTAAGCGTAGAACACGAACTTCGAAGCACATACATGTTCTCGTTTCGAATCCAGTAATTCGAAGGGAATTCCTTCAAACTTTTAACAAGTAGGGGAAGAAGCTTCTCGCGTTATAAGAACGCTGGTTAAACAGATGTTTCAATCGGCAAGAGTTGAAGAATTTAAATGCAATTTCCATTATGTATGATCTACTTCTACCACTACATGCGTCAGTCTTCTTCAAAACCTACAAACATTTTTAGAGAATATCTTGTTCTTGAAAGTATATCTTTGTCACGTAATCATGGAGAACATTCATACGAAGAGTAGTAAATGCACGTCCGAGTGAAACTGAAGCGGTATCACCGTCAGCAGATTTGAACCGGGAGACAATATCGATTCCCGCATTGAATAAGGCGATTGCTCGATCATTACTTATCAATATCATTCATCGCACACTTTCTACAGTTGACATCATAATTTGCATCTACTATACTTTCTAAAGTATAAAATACGTCTTTTCGTAGTCTTTGAAGCAAAAGCATCGTCAGCAGGTACGGATTTGAGTCGAGAGATGACATCAATTCCCATATCGAACATGGCAACTGATCGATCGTTATTTAACACAACATGCATTGCATACTTTTCACTGGTGACGTCATAATTTGTATTTACTAGATTTGCTAAAGTATAAAATACGCCCTTCATAGTCTTTGAAGCAAAATCATCGTCAGCAGGTACGGATTTGATTCGAGAGATGACATCAATTCCCGTATCGAATAAGGCGATTGATTGGTATCGGCTCAGTGTATCTTTCGTCGCATTCTTTTCAAATGTGATGTTCCGTAAGGCTCTCCATATAAAATGCACCGCGGTTAGCTGCGGAACGTCTTCCCCCTCAGTGTATTCTTCGCTCGCATCAATGAGAGTATTGATCCCATCACAATTCATTAAAGTTGCTACAGTCTTTGTTGCAACATGGTGAATAATTCTGGTGGGATGGATCATCAATAGTATTGCTGCTGTGATGGCATTCCTCGTTGACATAGCAGTACCACCAGTTTCGCCGCTCCTTGCGTTCTTCTTACTATTTTTTGGGCTGGGACCATGGTTGTTTTTGTCTCGTCATTTTGCCGTATAATTCTCAACATATTCAAATATGCTATTGATTGCTATTATTACGCCAGTTTTTGATTTACGAGATGAGATGAAGCTACAGGAAGTATTGTTTTCTTATTCTTTTCCCCCAAGACTTTTATTATAGCAATGTCACCGAGACTTCTCCTTTTTCTCGACGAAAAGCGACGACGGGAGACTATTGTGACAACTTCCCACCCTCAATTCGTCACTCTTTAGTGTTGTGGTAACAAATCCGTTCCATAGTGAAGAAGTCTGGGACAACAACAAAAAACACAACATCTTCCTCGCTCGTAGCTAGGTTCAAAGGTAAGAATTCATCAACAACAATATAACAACAGTAGGACTTTCAGACACGACTCAGAAAACTTTTTAATTTAAAATCCCCCCGGGATTGATTTGAATAGAAAAAGCGAAAGATCTCGTGGTTATCTCTGCTTCGGTAAACGTTAAATATGTACTTGAACCGAAAGTGAACTCTTTTTAAGATCTCGACGATTGCTACGACGCACTACTTCAAGTAGTCCTAGCTATTATTGTACCGTCGTAGCCCTTCCATATTGCACAATGCCAAGAGTTCTGAGTTGTGACTCCTGTTCGTATCACTCAACAGACTAAAAAACTTACACAAACATCACAAACAAGCTAATCACTCCTTTAAATAGCATCTCAAAATAAATCATCATGTCAACATCAGCAGCAGCAACTGGAACTACTACGAGTACAGGTAAACAAGATTTAGTTACAATTCGAGAAGGAAGTGAAGAAAATAGTATTCCAACATTTAAATTAGCATCTGGATATGAAATGCCTGTGGTCGCATATGGAACATTTCGATCAAATCCAGGTGAGGTGTATGATTGTATCATGAATGCAATTAAAATTGGTTATCGTCATTTTGATTGTGCACATGTGTATGGGAATGAAAAAGAAATTGGGAAAGCATTTAATGATGCAATTTTCGGTGCACAAAAATTAGTAACACGTGATGAATTATTTATTACTGGTAAATTATGGAATTCGGATCATGGAACAGATATTGTATCAAAGGCATGTGACTATTCATTAAATAATTTAGGTATTGACTATTTTGATTTATATTTAATCCATTTTCCTATTGCATGGAAGCATACCGGTATCGATACACCTGGATGGGGTCAGTCAGAATTAGATAATGATACATCCCTTATTGATACATGGCGTGAAATGGAAAAATTAGTGGCATCTAAAAAATGTCGATCCATTGGTGTATCAAATTATCCATTATTATTATTACATGACTTAACCTGTCAAGCCAATGTTCCGGTGAGTTGCAATCAGATTGAAACACATGTGTATTATCAACGTGAAAGTTTAATCAATTACTGTTTATCAAGAAATATTTGTGTCACGGCCCATACGCCATTAGGTGGTGGGAATGCAAATGAAGTATGGACAAATTCATCATCACCAATAGATGATCCAATTGTAAAAGAAATTGCTGCCGGAAAAGAAAATAAGAATGTCACACCAGCACAGGTACTATTGCGATTTTTACTACAATCAGGTGTCGTTGTTTTACCTAAAAGTATTAAAACATCAAGAATGGAAGAAAATATTACATTATTTGGTATGAATTTATCCGATGACGAGATGAATAAATTACGTACATTGGATAAATGTGTTAGTTATAAAACAAATCCAAATCCATTAGAAAGTTTTATTGGTGGACCAGATTGTTTCACTGATAATGGTACTGATATTTTTGATTAAGAAGAGTAAATGAAGCGAGAGTCAATGTAGAAGTAAAATATTCAACGTAATATAAGAGGAATTAAATAGTTATTAATATATTTATAATATCAGCTGATAATATTCTTCGTGTGAACTCTTTCTTTTCCTTCTTGGTAATTCTCCTTGTGTTGTTTTTATGAATCTAATATTCCCTGTAGAAGATAGGAGGAATCATGACGTCTTGTTCAAGTCATGTCCTCCCAAATTGATGATAGCTTATGATCTATGTCGAATATATCGTATATATGTAATATCATGCATAGCGTTGTAGCTATAGTTATACTGTTTGTACATAATGTAATACCATCCCTTATTGGTACATACTGTTTAAACTACCTAGTCTAAACCGGCCGATTGGACAACAGCCATAATCAATGCCAACAAGTTTGTACCAGCAAAAGCATCCCCTGATGGGTATTCCTTTTCGAGATACGCAACGGCCCTTGCTGCTTCCAAAGCTTTGGAGAGCGGAAAATTCGAAGGCGGCGCTCCCCAGTTTGGTGTTACCTTCTCTCGTAGTGCCTGTGATGCCTTCTCGACGGCACTTTTGTAGTTGATTGGTGTCCACGTACTACTTATTGACCCATCATCTGTTTTGGTCTTCTCTAGAAATCTTCCCGGTGGATTTCTCTGGTTCCGTTGGACCGCCTGTACAATTGCCTTCGCAACAAGTAATTTGGTGTGTTTGGGACAGCTCCGATATAATTGCCGATTACTACGAACCAATCTACGGAACCTGTACAAAAAAGGAGAAATTGTTAGACTGATGCATGCATTCAATTTAAGGAAGATGGAAAAGCATACCAAAAAAATAAAACACAGCAAAAATAATCACTCACCACTCATTACCTGGGTGCTCGTTGGTCAGAGCCCCGCGACCACAAAGAACATCCTGGAGATGAAGGAAAGAATGTAGGAGAATGAAATCACAGTAAAAATTGCCGTACAGAGTGAGATGAAATGTTGTTGTTTTAATATGAGAAACACGGAAAACAGGGTCGAGTCGAGATCAGTCGAGTTCAGTCTAGTTGGTCACTGTATCTTTGTGGTCATCGTAGTAAATTAAGAGTGCTTACATGTATATGTGGATCGGTAACTGGTGATTGTCCGTACAAATATGTTTCCAATACTTGACCATTAATTTCCATAGGTGCACTCAGAATTTTACCATTATGAAGTATGTTGCTACTGTAATTATGGTTGGGTGTGCTTTCTTGTTGCTGCTGTGTATTCTGTTGATTTTGATTAGTACTTGCTATTTGGGGAGGAGGCTTGGTGTTGTTTTCGTTACTTTTGCTGTTAACAGTCTCGTCTTCCTCTTCCTCTTCCCCTTCCTCTTTTCCTTGGGCTTGCTTTTTCTTAAGCGGTAACTGTCTTCTTAGTCCACTCGGTGACGACTTTCTTTTCTTTTTTGAAGACGAAGATCCGTCTTCTTCATCTATTGAATCTACTGATGGAGATTCTTCACCAGTCGATGGTGGTGCAGGAGGACTCGACGATGTCGATGGAGATTTGCCAATTCCGAGCGCCAGTAGAGCTGCTACGGCATCGCCATCATCCGATCTTATAGCTTTAGAAGCGGTTCCTTTACCTGTTGATTTTGTCGCCGGCGCAGTCTTACTTGTCTTCTTTTTCTTCTTCTTGGTAGCACTGGTTGTTTTGCCCGAAGATTTGTTACTATTTGATGTACCGTTCGATGAAGAGGATTGAGTCTTAACGAATGGAACCGGAGGAACAGTGTGATGACCCATGCTATTGTTGTCATAAGCATGATTATTATTATTGTTGTTGTTGCTACTATTATTACTTGCGTTGGCGGCAGCGTGTGCGTGTTGGGCGGCGGCAAAAGCGGCAGCATGGTGATGATGTTGATTGAACCGACCACTGTTATCGTAGTTGTTCATAACACCCCCATCAACACCACCACCCCCACTAACATTAGCACCGGCAGCAGCGTAACTTTGTAATTCCTTTACCATTGCAGCAGTAGCGTTGATGTTTGCAACAGCAGCAGCAGCGTGATGCTGATTGTGTTGTCCTCCCGGCCCACCGGGCGATGACATTGGACCACCATGACCCCCACTGAAGTTATTAGTATTTCCGTTGTTGTTGTTATTGTTGTTGTTTTCGTTTTTGTTGTCGCCGTTGTTTTCTCCCTCGGGCGAAGTTGGTGGCGCCAACAAGATATGCGAGCATAAAGTTAATAGTTGACGTTCTTGTTGTTGAATCCGATCCTGGAGATGAGAAATATACACGTCTTGATGTGGCTCTCCTCCTCCGCCGCCACCACTACCTCCTCCGGCATTTGTTGGTGGAGGGAACGGAGGATGAGGAGGAGGAAAATTGCCACCCCCACGTCCTTCCGGTCCCATACGATTGTTATTCTGATTGTTATTCTGATTGTTATTCTGATTGTTATTCTGATTGTTATTCTGATGGTTATTCTGATTATTATTCTGATTATTATTCTGATTATTATTCTGATTGTTCCAATCCGTGCCACTACCACCACCACCACTATTCGCGTTCGAGGGACCATATGATGGAATACCATTATTTCCACCACCACCGCCGCCGCCACCTCCCCCACGTTGTTGATTCATTATGTGTTCTAATAGGACTGGATTAAATGTCCCGGCTGCGGCGGCAAAGGCGGCGGGATGATTACTAAAATTACTGCTACTCCCAACCGATGGGTTGTTCATTCTTCCTCCTCCTCCTCCTCCTCCTCCTCCTCTACCACCACCAGGGCCATAGCCTCCGGTTTCATTACTGTTGTTGTTGTTGTTGTTATTATTATTATTACTACTATTATTATTATTGTTGTTATTATTGGCGGCACTCGCGGCTGCCATCCTAACAAATTGAGCGGCATGGTACTTCATTGCCTCATCGGAATTGGAGGGAGGGGAAAACTGAGAATGAATAGGAGGATAATTCGATGGCGGTGGATGTTGTTGTTGTTGTTGTGATTGTGGCGTCATCGGTTGTGGCGGTGATGGACCTTGCTTCTTCTTATTATTATTATTATTATTCGATTTTGTTGTTTTGAATGTTACGCTATTCGAAGTAGGCACCGTTGCATCACTATTTGATAGTACATCCGTAACAGCGGTAGATGATGACGCGCTGCTGCTATTTACACCATTATTTACACTCGTAGTATTCGTATTATTATTATTAGGCAATGCTGACGATGATGAAGGTGGTACTGGTGATGTTGGTCCTCTTCCTCTTCCTCCTCCTCCTCCAGCAACAATATCGGCTGCGTTGTAATACGGATGATGGACCATCCTACTGTGCGCGGCGGCCATGGCGGCCATTTCAGCAGCACTATTCGCATTATTATGAAAGGGATGACCCCTCGGTGAATGATTAGGAGGATGACCATGTTGTCCTAGATTGTAAGTACCATCGGGAAGAGCACCACTGTCACCACCACTAAAACCTGCCTCTCCGACCATCGCTGCTGCCACAGCTTCGACACTGACTTTTGGATTAAATCCTTTGGAGAGCATCAGACCCGCAACGGTGGCTGGTGCACCTTCTCGTAATGCCTGTCTCGTTTTATCTAATGCCTTTTGTGTACCGATATTGTACCACAATTTAGAGGATCCATTTTGTTTTAGGAATCGACCCGGTGGTTCACGATCACGGACGGTAGTAACAATCAATTTCGAAAATTGTTCTTTTTGTGGCTTGGGACATCGAACATATGCCAATTTATGATGCCGAACCAGTGAACGAAACTGTATTATTTTATTGAAAGTAGTTTATGTGAAGACGAGATAGACGAAAAACGGTGAGTTTGCTTTCTCTGGTATGGTACTAATTTATAACAAATCCTTAGCGAAAGTGAATGAATCAAAAGGATTGTTTATATTGTATTATTGATGGATCTGAAATGTATTTGTTAAATTGTTACATTACTTACGTATTCATTCCCAGGATGATGATTCACAGAATTTCCACGTCCAGATAAGACATCATGATCGTGTGGAGTTGCAATCCCACCGGTACTATCTTCCGCTCCCACAACTACATCGCCATCGGTGGAGGATGATGATACGTTTTTTTGGGATGGTGGTGGTGGTGGAGGAGGTGGTGGTTGTGGTGGTAACGGTAATGGTAATGGTGGTGGTGTTGATTTCGATTTTGATTTTGGTACCACTCCTCCTGCACCGATAATAGCCGAAGCCAACACCGACTTGGATGTTTCTTCTTCGTTTTTATTATCCCCCTTCTTTTCAGTAACATCATTTGTAGTACTCTTGGTGGAGGAGAGTAGTGGAATCGGTACCTGTGTCGATGTAACAGAAGGTTTTGTGGATGTTGATGGTGCTGTTGCTGGTGCTGCTGCTGTTGCTGCTGTTGTGGATGTAACTTCCAGTGATTTTTCGTAGGGTGATTTTTCATTTTTGGTGGTTTCGTCATCCTCCGTTCCTGTATCTTCCTTTTTTTGAATGACATCACTACTCAGTTTCTTAATGACATCCGCTGCTGCCTCAGATGGTGATGATAAGTCTTGCTGTTTAATACAAGCGATAGCAGTGTCAGCTGTGGTTGCTGTAACTGCTGTCGCAGCTGTAGTAGCTTTTACAGCGGATGATGTCGTGGATGCTGCTGCTGCTGCTGTTGGTGTTGTTGTTGTAGCTACTACTGCTGCTATTTTTCCATCGTCAGGAGTTGTTGATGCAGACGACGTCGTTGCCGTTCCTGTTGATTCGAATACTGATGCCGGTTTCGGAGTAGCAGCTGTTGGTTCCTTTTCTTTTTCCTCTTCTTGGTGTTGTTTTCGGGATGATTTTAGTGGAGGCGGCGGATGAGATGTTGTTGAGTCCTGTTCTTCTTCTCCTTTTGATGAGTTTGAATCCTTGTTGGTCTTGATACTGTCGCCATTGCTATTACTATTGCTATTGCTATAGCCATTGTCAATAACATCACCGTCACTATCATTTGGCTTCGGAGTACTATCGGTAGACGCGGTAGCAGAAGCGCTTGTATCCGGTGAGTTCTTGCCGGTGGGAGGTAACAGTGGCGATGACATCTTAGATTCACACACCGATATTTCTCTTTCTATTTGTTTGTTGTCTTAAGAGTCCATAATATGATTTAACAGTAGTTGTTATAATAATAGAAAAAGGAAAGTGAAGTGAAGTGAAGAAATGGTATTAGGTATTAAGAGATATTGGTACACACCCTGTATGACAATAAATACCAAGACTCGATTTTTCAAATCCAAACCGAAGGAAATTAATTGATCGTGTCAGCGGAACCAACCTGTTACTACTGTACTGGCTAGGCAGGCGTAGTGTCCCAAACTAATTACTTACTTTTTTATTGATACTGTACGTAGTCAAACGCTGCTACTAGTTAGATTCGAGACTCTTTTATAATGTTGTGTAGGTTTTTATAAGAGGGAGATAGAAAGAGTGACTCTAAGGTGTGTAACAGTGTGTGCGAGTGAACATGCATGCAATGTTGAGCGTAGGGGAATGCGCAACAATAAAAGCCTTTGCTTGGTTAAACGTGAAACTACGGTAATTAAATAATTTTGAATCACAGTGCGCAACTACGAAGTGTGAAAAATCACGTACAAATAACACGCTGATTACTTGACGATCTGTCTTGTGATGAAATTTTTTCTGTTCGTTTCTGCTCGTATAAACCAAGTAATTCATCGCTCGTCGAAAATGCGTCAAAAGATCACGCATGAAATTTTTGTTTTGTTAAGCCTTCGCACGACTACACATGTTTTTGGTTCTTCTTCGTCATTTATCACGGGAGCCGGACAGCAATTTCCATTAAAATACATTTTGTAATCGTGGTGAGATCATGAAATAATAGCACGTTGAGGTTTACATGGTGCGGATGAGAGGCGATGAGTCGAGTGAGTCGGCGAAAGTTGAGTCAGAATCCATTCTTTTTCTGCTACAATATATTATAGAGTAAGTTACTGAAGTAGTATGGCAGAACATTTTTCTTAGCATAGCTACTAGTACAAAGCTATGCTATGATAAGGTGTGTCTCGGCGTCATGTTCGCTACATCGTAGTTTGATACTGTGTCACATGTTTTTTGTGAGGGAGGGATCATAAAATGAACATAAAGTAGGAGACTCGTTTTATTGCATATCATGCATTGAGTAATACTACTTCGTAACTAAGCAAAACTAATGTAGTAGTTATAGTAATATATAGTGTGTAATAGTAATAAATGATTTTTAGTATTTAACTTTTATTTAGATTTTTTTTAGTTGTTTTGGTTTGTGAATCAATGAATGCTTGTTTCCCACTGGAAGTGAGGGGGTATGATGATGATGATGGTGAATTGATGGTCACATGATGCGTATTCATTCATTCACTCATTCATTCATTCATTACTGCTACCTTATTTACAATGAAGCTACGCGATCATCATTATTCTCGTCATCATCAGTGTTGTTTGCTGCTTCCGGTGCATCCCATGGTAATAATGTACCACTATATCCTTCACTTAAATATGGATTAGTACGTGGACTCATTTGAATTAATATTTCAGAATCACGATCCACACCAATCACTTGTGGTACTGTTCTGGAACAATGTCTGGACCATAATCCGTAGGCATTGGATCCGGTATTTAACATTAAAATTTCATCCTCTTCTTCTAATTTAGGAAATTGTATTTGTTGTTGTAAATAATCACCCGCAAAACATAATGGACCCGCAATATCCGTTAATGTTAGTGGTCGTAATGCGGCAGCACCCATGGGTAAAAATTCAATCCCTCGTCCATTTCCGGTATAGATATCACGTAAAAACATATCCGCACCTAAATGGATATAACAAACACGGGTATGTTCCCGTTGTAAGGTATATTCAATTTGTGAATAGACATATCCTGAATAAAAATACGACCATTGTCCAAATTCTGTGACTAATTTCATATTATTTTCCCATAAGGCTGGTGCCGCTTTTTTTAATTCCGAGACATAATATTCCATCCTCGAGGTCTCTTCTTCTGGGTTCGGTGATTCATGATTTTCTAATATTTCGGGACGTAATCCACCACCAATATCCACACCCACAATGGATCGATCCGTGATACCCGCCTCTAATAACATTGTATTTGCTTCTGTGGCAAAATCCACCACCGAGGCAATCGCACCCACCGCCACCGTTAAATCTTCCATTGCGGTACCCGAATGGACATGTAATTGTGTGACAGGATAATCTCGAATGGCATCTAAGATCGCTTGCTTACTACAAATAGGTGTACCAAATTTCGATTCATCCCCAGACACTTGAAACATTTCTGGTGTACCGGTATCGACTAAGGGATTAATACGTAATCCCACGACAAAATTAGGATTTTGGGGAATTCGATCTAATTCTTCTAACGAATTCACATTTAATAATATACCGTGTAGTTGTGGATTTTCATGACAAATACGTATTTCATGTCGTGTCTTCACCGGTGAATCAAAAACAATGTTAGGTCCCGGACAACCAGCATTCATGGCTAAATACACTTCCTCCATAGAGGCACATTCTAAACCAAATCCCCATTCGACCAATTGACGTAATATGGCAGGATGTGGATTTGTTTTCACGGCAATGGCATGCAAACAATTCTGATGATCCGTTTTAGTAAATGCTTGTTTTAAATGTTGTAAATATTTTCGATGTTGTGTCCAGGAATGAAATATTAATGCCGTATCTTCAGGACCAATCATATCTAGTTTCTTTGCTTGTTCAATGGCCCAATATGCTTCCTCCTTGACAGGACTACTTTGTGCAGCAGCAGGGGTGGACGACGACGACGACATATTTCTTGTTGTTGTTGAAAGAATGCTAGTGGTCGATGCCGAGGGATGACGACAACGATCAGAAGAAATGGAGCTACTCTTCGTGTTCGAGGAGGATGCGTTGTTTGTTGATGATAAAGATGACGACGAATATGACGCGAAGGTACGAGATGCGGTAGAAACAATGACGCGTTTATGACTATTGGTAATAGCAGTAGCAGTAGCAGTAGTATAAGAATTGATCAAGGCGGCTCTTGTCGTCAATAATTTACTCAACATAATATTTGAGTAAGCTTGCACTTTTCGTTTAGCTTTGCTTGCACTTTTTTCTTGTTGGTTACCGTACAGTAATGATTTCGGCGGTCTCGTATTATTTAATGCCTTGCTTGTTATTAATGTCTGAGAACGAGGTGAATGATGAGTCGAAATCGAATCGTCGAGTCAATATTACCGTATGGTGTTCAGAGAAGTATTTATTGTACGAAGACAACAATGCTGCCAGCAACAGATTTTTGTGTTTGTGCGCTTACTGTTTTTCGCGGTAGTATCATTTCTAACACAAAGAATCTGTTGGTTTTGCAGTGGCGACCCATCCGATGTTGTGTTCTCATATTTTGAAATACTTTTTTTGTACTTTCACGATTGTTTACGACCTCGTAAATAATAATATACGAAGTCGCAAATTGGACGCTACTACTAGTAGAGCTCGAACTGAGATTCTTATCACGATAATTTCACGAAACGAGTGGTCGTAAATGGGTTTCCTCAATTCCAAGTGTGGAAATTTCATGCTTTTCTCTTATCTTTTGATACTTTTTTAGCCTTCTTTCTTCTTCTCCCTCCAACCAATCAATCAGAACAAATAAATAAAGGGCCTTACCGTACGTGGAAGAAGTCAATCGAACTTTTCGCACATTTATTTTATGATCAATGAATGATTGTATGATACTACGCGCGTTTTCGATATTTGGGGAGGGGTCAACAAGGGTTAAGGTTTTGTGAGAGATGGCAGGCGATATTTTCAGTTTTTTGCTAGTAGTTGAACGCATCATGAAAAAAGTAGAACACACTTTTTTAGAATGAAGGAATCGAAATCGAATCAAGAATTTTGTGTTGGAAGAAAACGGTAGATTTTTTATTAGAACAGAGAGAGAGAAAAAAGCAATGATCAATGAGCGAGTCGAGTCAAGTATCGAGTACAATTGGTAGCAAGATTAACAGAATCGTCAGTGTGTGCAGAATCGAATCGAATCAATCTACAAATTAATTGCAGCGTCTCAGTTTTTGTCCTAGTCCGAACGTCTAAGTACTGTACCAGGTATTACTGAGCTACTGTATAGCTGAAGAAAGATATATATATCTTGAAAAAAAGGATAAGGTCCTGGCTATATATAACACGTACCAACTGTACTGTATTGTACTACGATGGCCACCGAATTATTCAAAAATATCCTCAGCAATGGTGTGGGTAGGAGTATGAGTATTGGAAATGACAATGACAATGACCAACAAAAACAACAACAACATATTGTAGCATTATTACAGGCATCTATACAATGCATTCAACAACAGGGGAAGACGACGACGACGGCGTGTCATCCACAAGTACTCTATCAAACAATGGGAGCGTTACATCAATATACTGCTGCTCTGTATGCAGGTATTTCTTCTTCAGAATTACCAATGATGCAACAACGACAGCAGTCAACAATCATTAGTAGTAGTAGTAGTAGTAATCATTCTTTTTCGACATCATCCTCATCATCGTCGCGACCAGCATTTGTTATACCAATAGTAGCTGCTACTGCTGCTGCTGCTACGGCAACTGAATCAAAGAAGGACGGCAATATTGATAATGATAATAATGGTAACAAAAACCAAGAAGAAGAAGAAGAAGAAGACGATGATGCACCGTTGGCCTATGGATGGGTCGAAGAATTATCACAATCACAATCTGCTAGTAGTAGGACAACAACTAGTACGGATATTGTCTGGAATCCAGTGTTGGTATTATTAGTTCAAAAAAAAGAACAAAATAATGATGATGAACCATGTTTGTGGATCACACAAGAAGTTCTTTCGTCGTCGTCGTCATCATCGTCATCATCATCAGATGTGGAGGAAGAGAATAATGATACAGAAAAAGGAAATGAAACAGATAATAATACTACTAAAAACAATACTAATAATTATAATAGGACCACAGAATTAGAAACAGTATGGAATATTCCATTACGAACAAGATTACAATCCTGTCACTATTTGAATTTTTATGGTGATCATCGTGTGATATTACAACTGAAGAAGAAGAAACAACAACGACCAGCAACATCCACAGCAACATCATCATCGTCACAGCAAAAACAACAGCAGCAACAAATTGTGTTACGATGTCCCTCCGCCTATACTGCTCAATCCTGGGTGGACTATTTAACAACAATAATAATGACGAACACGAAAACGAAAGCAACACAGCATGATCCAAATAATGAGGATGGTATTATTCATCAAGGTATCGAATTAGAAATGATTGAATCATCCTCATCGTCATTCCCTGCGTCGTCGTCATGTGATGATGATGATAATAACGATGATAATAACGATGATGACAATAACAATGACGTTGGTGATAATGAACAGGATGATTCTTCCTCGTGTCATAGAAATGATGATGATGGTAATGATCCAAAGAATCATCGTCCTACTGCTGATCGTCGTCAACGTCGTCATCAACGTCGTACCCGTATAATTAATGTTATTGATTCCGACGATGATGATCAGGAGGAAGGAGGAGATTACAAGGAGGATGATGATGATTTTGATCTTGTCGAAGAGGATGACGACGACGACAACAACAAGAATAACAAAAAAATACGACTAGCGGTACAACTTCAAGAAGAAGCTGAAGATAGAAAATGTGCACAAAAACAAATTGCGGAACAGAAAGTAGTAGCTATAGAAGAACGACAACGACGAAAGAAGCAAGAAGAGGAAGAACAACAAATTGAACATTCTGCTGCTGCTGCTGCTGTACAACCTCCTACAATACCATTCACGGCAGCCGAAAAACAAAAACAACGACTGGAACGTGAATTGGTAGCACGACAAAAAGCAGAAAAGGAACGTCGTCGTATTGAAATTGAATACGAACAGGCAAAGAGGGATCGTACCGAACAACGACGTCGTGACTTAGAGGAACAACGAAAGAAGGCACGAGAAGAACAACGGAAGAAAGATTTAAAAAGGAAACAAAAGTTTTTAGATTCGGAACAACGGAAAGCTGAAATGAAAGCATCGGCATTGAAAAAGGTTATTACTTTGCCGCCTACTGCTAGTGGTGTATTTGTATCTCCCGCGATGACGACGAAGGCGAAGACCACGACAATCAACAATGTCGATGTTGACAAAAAGAAGGACGTCGTCAAAGGAGGAAGTGGTGGTAACAAAGATGGCGATTCTAAAACAAAGGGTAATTTATGGTTTAGCCTTGATAAGCAGATGTCGGCTTTTGATAAATCTGATAAAGAAAGAAAACAAATGGAAGAAGATAAAAGGAAAGAAGAAGAAGAAGAAGAAGAAGAGAAGCGGAAAGCGAAAGCTACTGCTGATGAAGATCAAGAAGTAGACCCTGAACAAGTTAGAAAGAGAATTGCCGAAGAGGCACGTCAACGATTGATTCAAGAGGAAGTTGGAAAACGAGCAAAGGATGTCGCAGAAGCAAAGAAACAAGCAGAAGCTGCGAAACTTGCTGCTGTTCGTCCACAAACGGAACAGCAACGTCAAACGTGGATGGCTGTAAAGCAACAGCAAGGTGCTGGGGCTGGGGCTGCGACTCATCCGCAGGGTATCTCCTCGCCAGCGTATCAACAACATCAAAAACAACGACCCCGATCTATATCTCCGACTCCTCCTGTGTATCATCAAAAACAGCAGCAGCAGCAGAGTTCAGCTTCCAGTCCTTATAATCTGACTCCTCCTTCTCATATGCACACTCAGTCTTGGGATCAAATAGGACAGCCGACGCATCAATCCCAGACTCTATTTCAACAGCAACAGCAACAAGCATCAGCTCAATATCATCCAACGGCGCATGCAGCATCACAAAATCATCAGAACCAACAGCAACAACAACAACAACAATTCCGGCATGATTCAACCCAGCAAACTGAATCTTATGGTAGTGATCAATTACCTCCCTATCAATCACATCTAATACATCATCATCATCAACAACAACAACAAATGCATACGCAAGCTCCCACTCCGCATGCATCAAATCAACACGCACCTTCTCCCACGCCACCTCCGCAACAACAACAACAACAAGATACGGTCCAGCAGCATCAAAGTAATGGAATATCGACGGAATCAGTACTGAAGAAACATATTCTCCTACAGTGGGGTCTTCAACCACCGGCGATGCAAATTCTGAAACCAGTTGATCAACTTCTTTGTACCATCCAAACGGTTTATCCACCTGCATTTGGAGTTGCTGCTCATAATTACTTCACAGGATGGACTGCTGTATCACAATCCGATATCTTATCATCTCCCTCCTCCGGAATTGTAGATGACGATAAAATGAAGAAGACGGTACGTAGATGTCGTTTCTTTTTACATCCTGACAAGCTACCGCATGACTTGACAGACGATCAACGATTTATGTGCAAACTCTTGTGGGATGTTATTAACGATGCATATGAAGATTATAAAAAGTCGAAAGAGGACTTAGATTGGTTGTAGTGTAAGAATCAAAGTTGTGTGGTCTATACATTGAATAGTCAAGGCATGTGATATCTATTAGAATAAAATAAAACCATATTAGATACAGGGTTTTTGTATAGAAGCTATCCAATAAAACAAGAACAAATCATTTTATTGGTGCAAGCTTATGTGCAGCATCTATCTATACTATACTATAGAATGAATCCATGTAGACTCTAAAACAAATAGAATGTCTTTCTAGATTGGTTCAAGTAGGGTATGATGGAGGTGTACGTCGTACTTTCTATTACCAAACATCAACAGAACTGGTTTCTGATTGGTCATAGTTAGTACTTGCACTTAAATGACATGAGGAGATTTGATTGCTGCTAGTTAATAACTAACTATTTCTTAATTATTAACCAGTGCATTTGTGCAACCAATTGGGTGCCTAGACGCCATTGATCATAGATTTTCTCCCTAAGGTGGGGATTTTCTGATAGATATCTGCCACACTCTGAGATGATCCTTAACAGGATTCCGGTTATAAGGTATTTTTCGGCTTTTTAATAATTTTTTTACGCGCAAATTTATGCGTTAATTTTCTACAAAAAAACAAAATGCAGTGCGTACATGTCACGGGACTGGTTCACTAGTGATTCATCGCTAAAAGACAATCAATCGCTAACGAACCTGCATCCATTAAGAATGGATACATCTCTAGAATAGAACTAATGCTTATAATATACATTATCACACACATGAAAGCCTCTTCCCTATATACTAGTCTAGGGCATGGCACAAAAGCTTCCAGTACTTAGGATGATCTAGATTGACTTAAACTAGAAACCTCATTCAATAATTACATAATTATAGGCAAATCCCTTGGAATCCAGCTAAATTAGTACGTGCGAAAGTATGTATATAAATAATAATAGTAGTAAGGATAATAATAAGATACCATACCAGTATGTACACATCAATGATTGTATATCTCCTAAATATTCCATCAAAGATACTATAATCATGACTTCCTTCTTCAATCTGTAATGTACACATATTATGAATTATCACTTCTCCATAGTACACTGCTCACATATTTACTCTGATGTGTAATAGGCTCTTGGTCTCTTTGCCGCAGTTTTCAAACTGGGACATTTGCTGTACTTACAATACCAGCCTCTTAAATTGTCAACTACCACTGGTACAGATATATGATTACTCCATGGTTGGTAGCTCTTTAGTCGGTTAGAAGCAACTTGGTGGTAATGGAGTGCTCTGGAAGTGATACCAGACACTGGTGTTTGAGGGGTTCCAGTTTGTACTGTAGCAGTAGGGGAGGTAAATGATTGTCTCACTGAATCAGATCAAACTTTTTGGCTGTCACTAGAACAAGTGGCACTGGGTGGAGCTCCCATACCTCTCTATCTAATGTCAGGTCCTTGTTGAAGGAGGGAGGAAGTCAAATTTTTCATACATGATTTCAGTAGCATTGCTTCCCATCCAGGATGGCATTTATTGTAAAGCAATTTGTACATCTTGTAAGAATTATTTAGATTCATACTGAAATAACAGGCTACTAATTTTGCACTTCATCCATGCAAATGAGATTCAGTAGACAGATAGAGTATGTCAATGCCTTGTCCTTGTGTTGATAGAGATCACTGTAGTGCAAGCATGAAGTTAAATCCTCTAAAGCACCTGTTGGCATTGATGCTTGAATTAGTTGTACAGCATTCATTATCTCTCTTGTATCAAATATCTGTTCAATGGATCTACCACCATGGTTCATTCTACAAAGACAAGCACCATAGAACCTAGCTACATGATCAGCGGTTATTACTTTGTTTCCAGTGTAGTATCTTGGTTTGAATCGATCTTCAAGGACCCTTTTCTTCATATAATTTTGCATCCTAGCAGCTTGAAACTCAAATAAAGTTTGATCATCATTAGCACCATATCTTGCTAAGCACCATTGAAATACCTTCTCATACCGGATCTCACCTGCAGCATCCTTCAACAAGGCCACCTCTTCCTTGGTTATCTTAACAGAGAAGTCTTCATCTCCAGTACATTCAATTGGTTCAATCCACTATCACCATTGTCGATAACAATCTCGTCCCATTCATCCTCAGTTGTTCTTGTGTATTGTGCTGTCTCTGTCTCTATTTCCTCATCACCAAATCAAACAGGTTGATGGGTCAGTTGGTATTCAGGATAAGTGGAAGCATCCTCATCCACATACAGTAGATATACAGCCTCATATACCATTAAATACAGATCATCACTACTATGTTTTACCATCACAAAGCATCAAAAGCGTATAACCCATGTAAACATCCCACCAGTACTCAGGGACCTTCATCAATAGTCCTATCAACAGCTGCGCCCATTCTAAATCAATTAGTGGTTGATTAGAAGGCATATTACACCATTGTACTGTAATAATGTGTATTGTATTTGGTGTGGCTTTTTAATCTATGAATAATACGGAAAACTTTTGGTAAAGTATCGTATCCAACTAGTGAATGGAATATTCAAAGCTAGTAGTTATTTAACATGAAAATTTGAAATTATTCTTCTTAAAAAGTGTTTTATCCCGTTATTTTCTATGCGTTGATTCCCACTTTATCTTCAGAGTTGACCAGTTAATTTTTCAAATTTTGAGTCTTGGATGTGAGTCACATACTAATATTGGTCCAAAATGAGCATTGTGGGGCTCATTTCTAGTCATAAGACAAATCCAACACTATTTTTGACCAATTCCGCTATTTTGCGCACACCAAATCCACCATTTCCCCCCTCTAAAACATGCGTATTTACTATTCTTGCCCAACACCCATTAAACTTCACATCATGAGAAGCGACATTCCGTCCGTCAAATCTTTGCGTCGATCACCTGTTACACTGTAGATTGAACATGTATCTAAAAAAACTCAAACGCAGTACGTGTTATTTATGTCACTTTTTAAGGCCGGCTATGTGACAATTGTAGAACAACGACTAGTATGATTAAAAAGTGTGATTCGAGCAAACAGAGTTTTAAATTGAGTCCTACCTAACGCTCAGTAATTGAAAAGCATGCACACCGGGATTGAACCCATTGTGACTGTATCAAAGAAAATTCCGGAGACTGTTATTAGACAAGCTCCAGTCCGTTGAAGACAACATATACAATGAAAGCTGTTATTTCATCTGAGTAATCAAGTACTATTGCCCATAGAAAAAAGGGCTTTTTTATCTGAAAAAACTTGTTCTACAATTATCACATAGCCAGTCTTATTAATTTGTGTATAACTAAAGTATAGGTATATTGTACACTTGTATTGCTGCTGCATTGAAGAAAAGAGCACATAGCTGTTGGAGATGAGGATACGTGGTAACTGGGTACTACACAATAAATTCCAATAGTGGGAAATTTTTAGAATCAAGGCTCTGGTTGACAAAAACAATTATAGGATCATCATCAGAACAAATAATTTTACTATGCAGCTTCAATGACAACCTTAGTAAAGCATACTCTCTCTACTTGACGAGGTTTTATGTGCGTGCTGCTAGAGTATTTTTGTTTTTCCAATATTAAAAGGTAATTTCTACTGCAGGCTGCTCCACAGTATAAAATATTGTCGTTTCGTCTCATATTCTTGCCTTCCTACTAGCCATAGATCTTTAGCTAGTTATATATATAACTTATTATCCAATTATAGCAGCTGCCTCTTTGCTCATCACAGCCTTAGAAAGGCTTGCAAGTCAACAGACAACCCGCCACTGTAGTACACTACTACACTGTATTGATTAAAGATACTGATTAGAGAACACAGAAATAATCTGTGCTCAACAGAACAATGGCTACATAGCATGGCCTAGAAATAACTCCACCACTCAGCAGTTGAATGATCATCCCAGGGATGTGGCAGGAAAACTCCCCACCTAAGGGGGAAATTCCATGAATAATGTTGGGATAGAAACCCAAAATATGTGCTGTTGCAACAGCACTGATTGACTATGAATAGCTATTAACTAGCAACACCTGAATCACGCCATGGCATCAAATGCAAGCACTAGTCAACAGTCAAGGAGCTAATCATATCAGGAGCATCAATCATCTATATGAATACAAAATGTGTGTGGTCCATTCACCTTTGAATGGAGGCTTCTCACAAGGAAGACAGGGTCATACTTACTAGATTTTGCTACTACTTCTGTCCGTTTCATGAAAGGATAATCAGAAATAATATGCTCTCCTAGCTTGTATGTGGGTCTCCTTCTAACTACCATTTGGTCCTGTTGCCAGCCACTTACTTATGTAACAGTTTCACTGCGCGCTTGTGCTATCCCAGGAGTGACCTATGAGCACAGACTTAGTCCCAAGCTGGCTATTTCCTTAGTCGTATGTAATCCATTTCTGTTTCACTGATCGCACGGACTTAGTCCCAAGCTGGCTGTTTCCTTAGTCGTATGTAATCCATTTCTGTTTCACTGATCGCACGGACTTAGTCCCAAGCTGGCTGTTTCCTTAGTCGTATGTAATCCATTTCTGTTTCACTGATTGCGCACCAGGAGTGACATAGAAATACAGGCAGACCTTGAAAATGGTGTCATCACTTAGTCAGTGTACTGACAGACCGGATGTGATAAACAGAAGATCCCATGGTGGACGATCAATGCACCTTTGCTTTGTGTTGCCCCTGCTAACCTCTATTTGATTGCGCACCAGGAGTGACATAGAAATACAGGCAGACCTTGAAAATGGTGTCATCACTTAGTCAGTGTACTGACAGACCGGATGTGATAAACAGAAGATCCCATGGTGGACGATCAATGCACCTTTGCTTTGTGTTGCCCCTGCTAACCTCTATTTAACTTGTACTCCGCACCTCACCAGGGTGAAATACAGGACGCTGTTACAAGCTAACAACCAACATTTTTCTCCTGTTCTTTCAACCATACTTTCCTACTAGTTGGTATCAAGGCACACACAGAGTTCAACCGGTCGAAACAAGGGACCGGATACGGGGTACACCGTGAAAAGCACGTGTAAAATCAAGTGTATCCCTTTTCGATTTTCCACGCGCAGAATTGTGATCTTTAGCTAGTTAGTAAATTCCACAAATGGTTTTTTTTTTTAAAAACACGTTGTGTGTGTGTGTGTGTGTGTGTGCCCCCCCCCCCCCCCTAAACACCCTAAATATCATTATAACTATGTGTTTAAAATTGCAGTGTGAGAGGATTTTAGGCTTGTTTTGTTGTTCCTTTATTTAATAGATTACTGGCTAGGAGTTAAAGAAAGAGACAGACTGCCTTGGATCTTTTCACCCCCTATGTTGTCATATCATCACCTCCTAATCACAGATGATGATTTTGCATTTATAGAGATACACACTCACATATGTGCGCTTACATTCTGATTCATGAAAGAATAGTATTCCAGGTGAAATATGCCCATCAAGAAGTGGTTTTTCTTTATTTTGTAGGCTTGATTTGCCCCTTCTTAGTGTATTCTTTGAATAATAAAGCAAGTCTATCCTAACCAAATTTTTGACTCAGTGATTTTTACAGATGGAGGCTACCATTGTAAGTACATGACATTCATTCTTCTTCCCACATACATGGCAAGTGTGTATAGATATGAGACCAAGTTGGAGATGTTGTGTATAGTATATTACTGAAGGAATGTCATATTGAAAAAAGGAAACATGTAGATGAGGTGTGTCTTGATTTGTTATACCCTTCCTTCAACTTTACTCAACACAGTTCATGCATGAGGATACAAGTAAGTATACAATTACCTGTACCAAGAAACACTATGTCATTCTAAATGCAAAGGGTCATGACTTGCTGATGTTTCTCCTTTCATATTTTTATTTGGTGATGATGAAGAATAAACACACGCACATTAACATATTAAAATAGATAAACGCAATCATCATAAAATGTTGATACACACCAAAATAAGATGCATTGCATACACACCAAAAAACAAGCAGGGAATTTGGGTGTGCACCTCCTCCTCCTGTAGGACCTACAAATAATACTTCATCAATAAATAAACTTTGCTATATTGAATTTATAATCTCCTGGCAAGTGATAGATGTAAACGGCCCATCACTGCACACGAAGATCCAGCACACGTTAGGGGCATTGTTGAAATCTTAACTCGCACGACAGAAACACGAACGACGGACAGACCACGCACGACGGACAGACCACAAATACCGTTACAGCGCACCGATTCAAACAATAACACAAGCCAGTCAAACAGCAATACAAACGACAAATGCCTATCGCCACTAACACAAGCAACACAAGCATTACAGCAGCGTCTCAAGGACAGCGTCTCAAGGACAGCCTAAGATAGATAGCACCCATAAATCGTTTAGAACAACCTTAACAACTAATATTAAACTCTTATCTAAACTAGAATCTCAACAGTTCTAAACAATATTGTCGCAGGACACGAAGCTAGACCTAACCTACGAAATAGTCAGTAACCAACGACGTTTCGCAATGACGAAAGTCCTAATCGAATATGACTACTCAGGCATTGACCGAGTAGTTGGAATACCAACAACAGGACAGTTAATTACGTTCCAAAAACAGATGGCAAAGGTTCAAACCAGCTACAAATGCAATATCGCGGAAGCAAGAGACCATGGATGGTCATGGATAATGTGCACTCAGGCACAGTGGATACTAAAAAGAGGAATCACAGCACAAGTACCAGTGCCAGTCGACCCAGGTCCATACGTTGGCGACACCAACATACTCAATGCAGCGCACAAACAAGTGCTCAAACTCTACGAAGAATACGAGGAACACAAGCGCAACACCAACAAAGCAATCCAAGCATGCTTCGATGAAGATTTATTTATCGAATTAGAAACTGATGGATTATTACTAGGAGTATCGCCACATGAAGTATACCAACACATGTGGACAAATTTCATCCTAACGGTAGACAAGGATCGCGAAATCCTACATGCAAGAGAACTCCTCAAGGTTGACTATGATCCAGATCGAATCGTCCAACACTACTACAAAGAAATCAATGAAGCAAGAGAGCTGCTAACCGGACTACGAGAAACAGTAACAGACGCAGAAGTGATGCGAAATGCCTATGCGACCTTTGAGAAGAATATTGACCTGAAGGATGCATGTCGTGAATGGAACAGAGGAACAGTAACAACATGGGAGGAGATGCGGAAGCACTTTAGCAAAGAGATCCAAATGAACAAAACTGATCCAGCCATCATGAAAAGAACAGAACTAGCGAATGCAGTACTGGCACAAACCAAGGAAGATGAAAATACCCAAAGGCATGCATCCGAAGTACTGGTACTGCAAACACAGAAGATTCAGGAACTAGAGGCAAGGATCGAACAACAACAACTCGCAAACAGCGCAACCAACCAGGTCCCCGGACGGATCCCAGCTTCAATCAGCACAGGCAGCAGCAATGGCAGCGCCGGTGGTAGTAGTGCAACAAGTACTGTTACCAAAGAAGAAATGATGCAGATGTTTGCACAATTCACTCAAACAACAACCAAGGTGAAGGCAATGCAGGTACAGCAAAGAAGAAAAAGAACAAGTTTGGAACAGAGTACATCCGGAATGATCTAGGAAATGGTGAACGATCGAAACGCAGATACCCAGATTCAACTAACTACTGCCCATCGTGTGGGTATGATATCAAACCAACACACACCCCAGGGACTTGTACCAACCGAAAGGACTGCCACAATGAAGCAGCAACACTCGCTAACAAGATGGGAGGTGTCACTACCAACTGCCACTTTGTCACTTGACGAGGTGGGGAGGTGAATAGTAAGATAAGTCAAAATAAAATAAATAATACTGATTTAAACAATTACACATCATCTTCGAGTACCAATAAGCACATATCATATGCAGCAGCAGTTACAAGCAATAGCCGCTTGTCAACCCTCACAAACAAATTCAAAGCACTACTAACTAGCCGAACCACACCACAGGGCCATCCAGATTCAGCAGCAACTAGCATGTTTCTATCAAACAAACACAAGCACCTAGGAGAAGCACTACAACACGAAGAAATCAATGTAGGAGTAGCCAACACCAACACGATGAACTCAGTAACAACCAGACAGCTAAAACTAGCACCAGAACTGCCAATGGAAGCACAGAAAGCACACGGATTCAAAGAAATGGAGAATCATTAATATCCGTACCAGTACTATGTGATGCCGACTGCACAGTAGTATTCAAGAAGAAGAATGTACAGGTGATCAGAGAAACAAAATAATAATTGAAGGACCAAGAGACGCTGAAACAAACTTATGGTTGATGCCACTAGAAAGCAACAACAACAACACGGTGAAACCGATCAAGAGACCATTTGTAATCCAATTAAAGCACACAGCCAACAGTGCCTACCAACAAAAATCAGCATCACAACTACAAGCCTGGCACCATGCAACATTAGGAGCACCAGTGATCACAACACTAATCAAAGCGATCGACAAAAATTGGTTAACATCATTCCCAGGACTAACATCCAATGGCATCAGAAAACATCTACCAAAATCAATCCAAACAACAATGGGGCATCTACACAAAGTAAGAAAGAACCTTCGACCAACAGACAAAGTAACAACAGAGGACATCATGGAAGATGAAGAAGATGATCCAGACTATCTACCACCAAGAGAAATAACAAATCGTGAGCACATTGTACAGATAACAGCAGTAAACTTTGCAGACCTGAAGGGTATGACATCAAGTGATCAAACAGGCGCATTCCCAAACACATCATCGCGAGGAAACAGATACATCATGGTGATGGAAGACAGTGATTCAGGAGCAATACTTGCAGTGGCAATCAAATCAAGAAAGAAAGAACACCTATTAGCAGGGTTCATTGAAATGCACGACACGCTGAAGAAAGCTGGAATCAATCCAGTACTGCATCGTATTGACAATGAATTTTCAAAAGAACTAATAGAGGAAATTGAGTCAAGAGGATTGAAATACCAAATAGCACCAAGAGGCAACCATCGCACCATCGCAGCAGAGAGAGCAATACAGACAGTCAAAAATCATTTTATATCTGTACTATATGGATGTGACCCATCATTTCCAAAAAGCCAATGGGATAGGCTACTGCAAGTAGCAGTACTAACACTAAACATGTTACGGCCGTCAAGAATCAACCCACTTAAATCAGCCTACAACGAGTTATGGGGAAATTTTGACTTCAACAAGACACCACTAGCACCCCCTGGATGCCTCATCGTAGCACACGAGAGACCACAAGATAGAAAAACATGGGCGGATCATGGAGTAAAAGGTTACTTCATTGGACCAGCCAAACATCATTATCGGAATTATAGAGTATACATACCAGCAACAAGAGGAGAAAGAACAACAGATACAATTGAATTCTTCCCTGAACATGTACAAATGCCAAAGACATCATCAGAAGATAGACTAGCGAGTATAACGGAGGATTTAGTAGCAATACTCCAAAAACCACATCCACCCACGCCATTCCTTGATCAAGGAACAACAACTAATGACGCCATCGACAAGTTAAGGGAAATCTTCACTCCTAGACAACAGAATAATGAATCTACAAGGGTGCCGGCATGGGCAGCTACAAGGGTGGTGGGTGATCCAGTGGAAAACCAACAACAATTCTTCGCGAACCAAGATCCGAACCGAGTAGGGATCCAGTGGAAAACCAACAACAATACTTTCCGAACCAAGGCACGAACCGAGTAGCTACAAGGGTGGCATTACCAACAATTACCGAAGATGAGATAGGAACCAAGATTATGAAGAACTACAACAACACCATCCAACGAGGAGAAGTCACCCACTACAATGAAAATGAAAGATTATATTTCATTGAGTATGAAGTGGAGATAAGGAACAAGTTAGCAGTAGAACACTCAACCAGTTTCGATGCATTGATACAGACAAAGACTAACAAGACGACTGACCAGACTATCAACAAGACTACAAAGGGCCAACATCGTACGACAAAACAGAACAATCCATCAGCAGCAGGAGGAAAACTACCAGGACACTTTGCAATGACAGTCTATGATGAAGCAACAGAAAAAATGATAGACTACAAACAACTAGTCAACCACTCAGACAAACAAACACGAGAATCATGGCAAAAATCAGCAGCAAATGAATTTGGCAAACTTCTAAAAGGGTAGGAAAAAAGCAGATGGTACACAACGAGTCAAAGGATCAGACACATTCCACTTCATCAGAAGAAAACAAGTACCAATAGGAAAGAAAGTAACGTATGCACGATTCTGCTGTGATGTAAGACTACAAAAAGATGATATCAATCGCACTCGACTAACAGTAGGAGGAGATAGACTACAATATGATGGAAAAACAAGCACAGAAACAGCTGGACTGGAGACAATCAAGATACACCTCAACAGTACCATATCGACCAAGAATGCGCAGTACGCGGCAGCAGATATAGGAAACTTCTACACCAATTCAAAACTCAAATCATCTGAATACATGAGAATTCACATAAGCTTAATCCCAACAGAAATCATAGAAGAATACAATGTAATGCAATATGTGGAAGCAGATGACTACGCCTACGTAGAGATCACCGGAGCAATGTATGGATTAGCACAAAGTGGTCGCATTGCTAATGAAGACCTCCAAGAACACCTAGCACAGTACGGATATTATCCAACCAAACGTACACCAGGATTATGGAAACATAAAACAAGACCAATCAGCTTCACACTAGTAGTAGACGACTTTGGAGTCAAATACACCAACAAAGATGATATTGATCACCTATTCACGGCAATCAAAGAAAAATACCCACTCAAAATAGATTGGACAGGGTCCAAATATATAGGAATTGACCTAGAATGGAACTATGAAAAAAGAGAAGTAAAACTATCTATGAAAGGGTACGTCAAGCGAGCACTACAACAATTCCAACACCCAACTCCATCAAAACATCACTATGGACCAACAAAGTATGTAGCACCGGAATACGGAAAGAAAGTACAGTATACCACGGAAGATACAACACCAGAACTAACCCTATTACAGAAAAACCACATCCAGAAAGTATGTGGCAAATTCCTATATGATGGAAGATCAGTCGATAGCACACAGTTACACGCACTCAATGAACTAAGCATCAAGGCAACAACAGCAACAGAAGACACGCAGGCAGCACTAATACAATTCCTAAACTACTGCGCCAGTAACCCAGATGCAACCATCATTTACAGAGCCAGCGACATGATATTATCATGTGACAGTGATGCAGCGTACTGTGTGGCACCAAAATCAAGAAGCCGAGCAGGTGGCTACCACTATCTAGGCAACAAACATGGAACCCAATTCAATGGACCAATATACGTACTAGCAAAAATAATCAAAGCAGTAATGGCATCAGCAGCAGAGGCAGAAGTCGGAGCATTGTACATGAATGCACAAGAACTAGCACCAATGAGAACAACACTCGAAGAACTCGGCCATCCACAACCACCAACACCACTCCGAACAGATAACAGTACAGCGGATGGAATAATGAACAAAACAATCAAACAAAGACAAAGTAAAGCAATGGACAAAAGATTCTACTGGGTACAGGACAGAGTGGAACAAGGAGAATACAGAGTATTCTGGGCTCCAGGCAAAGTTAACCTCGCTGACTACTATACCAAATACCACTCACCAGCCACACACAGGAAACTAAGACCTATCTATACATATATCGAAGGAAAGAGTCCAACTAGCTTGCAAGGGTGTGTTGAAATCTTAACTCGCACGACAGAAACACGAACGACGGACAGACCACGCACGACGGACAGACCACAAATACCGTTACAGCGCACCGATTCAAACAATAACACAAGCCAGTCAAACAGCAATACAAACGACAAATGCCTATCGCCACTAACACAAGCAACACAAGCATTACAGCAGCGTCTCAAGGACAGCGTCTCAAGGACAGCCTAAGATAGATAGCACCCATAAATCGTTTAGAACAACCTTAACAACTAATATTAAACTCTTATCTAAACTAGAATCTCAACAGGCATGAGTAGTCTATGTTAGTCTATTTCTCTATGTTGTTACACAAGGATTGCAAGCTTGTCTTAGTGTGACTGTTCAAATAGCCACCATCCCACGCATATTATAAATATCTGTTGAATAATACAGTGGAAGTATCAATGTATTAGACAACCACACATAATCAATTCCCTACTATAGTAGTATGTAATTTGAAGCTGCCTGAATCAAATAATGAGGCACACAGGACAAAATCTTGAGCTATTCCATCCACAGAGTCCTCCAAATACCTTCCCTTATATTTTGTCAAGTTCAATAGGCAAAGTCATGGTAGATAATGAATGCTTTACTTGAGTGTGACAATTACTCTAGTAGTATTAAACAAGTGATGGTTTGGCATCTGTCACTGTGGTGATTAAACAACTACCTGGTGGAAGTAATGTTGTTGAGATAAAGGCAATCTAATGAACGTTGAATTACGTGAAACAGAATGTGGGCTGACCCATTGTACAAATAATAATTATAAGTGAGCACACATCAGGGCTACCATCAGGGGCATAAAGAGTAACCAAGCATGTTTCGACATTATTTAAACAACCTAAAGGATACTTCAATTAGAAATGATATTTTCTGTGTTTAGTGCAATTGCAATAAGTGTTGAAATACAATAATCACCCGACTGACATTTTTTTAATTCCGACGCGCTACAGCAGTACTTACTGTACTTCGTACTAACATTGTGCATTTCGCTCAATAAGAAGAACATAAATGTTCAGCCGAATACCTTTTTCTTTTTGGTAGCGCAAAACTAGTTATTCTTTTGTCATACTGCCCGTCTTATTTAAACAACCTAGAGGATATTTCAATACAGTAATACAATATTTTTTAGTTGATCAGAAATGATATTTTTTGTGTTTAATGCAATTGCAATAAGTGTTATACCTTTTTCTTTTTGGTAGCGCGAAACTGAGTTATTCTTTTGTCATACTGATTATGTTTAGTAAAATTTAACCCGACTGACAATTTTTTATTATTCCGACGCGCTACAGCAGTACAGTACTAAGTTACTAACATTATGCATTTCGCTCATGCTTTTGGTAAAATCCCAGTAACCTTAAGTAGCGTGAAACTGAGTTATTTTTTTGTTGTCAATACTGATTTTTGCGAACGGTGAATTGTAACTATCTGATTTTATGATTTTATTCATACCACCGCTTTTACATACAATATGCCAAATGTCGTCTCATTAATTACTTGGTATCTAAACGGGATTGTAGCAAATGTTTCGAACTATCATCTTCAGCCAAACGAAAAAGCTACCACATACTAAATATTTCAAAGCAACAAGGAATCTTGGCTTCAACTGACTATTTATAAACGGCTCTCACATAAGGAAACGTTACGATGTAATCGTACAGTAATCGTACAGTGATCTAAACGGGATTGTAGCAAATGTTTCGAACTATCATCTTCAGCCAAACGAAAAAGCTACCACATACTAAATATTTCAAAGCAACAAGGAATCTTGGCTTCAACGGACCATTTATAAACGGCTCTCACATAAGGAAACGTTACGATGTAATCGTACAGTAATCGTACAGTGATCTAAACGGGATTGTAGCAAATGTTTCGAACTATCATCTTCAGCCAAACGAAAAAGCTACCACATACTAAATATTTCAAAGCAACAAGGAATCTTGGCTTCAACGGACCATTTATAAACGGCTCTCATATAAGGAAACGTTACGATGTAATCATACAGTAATCGTACAGTAATCGTACTGTAATCGTTGATTTCATATTTATATAAGGATACACGGTTTTTTCTTCTTCTTTATTTTTGATACCTTCATATTTATATAAGGATACACGGTTTTTTCTTCAACTTCATTTTTGACATCATAAGTACAACATAAAACACCATACCGATATGTACTACAATCCGTAGGATTTGTATTGTCATGTTCGGCGATAATACGGTCAAACAAGAAAATGAAAAACAAGAGTCTAACTCACAATACACACTAAAGTAGTGTATTGTCGTGTAATAGTGTGTGTAAAAATTGCGAAATGTATTTACAACAATCTATCTTCTCACAATTCAAAAATCTACTCATAATAATTCATTTACAAACGCCTCGCTGAACTAAGTATTCATCATCGTCAAGCATAATAATCAAGAAAAAGCAACAGAGCAAGATAAGGAGAGATGTTCATCCCAACTACTATAAGACACGACCGTCTTGAAGACAACATGAAGCAACTACGACAACGTCATGATGACGAGGATGCAGAGGTCGATGATGATCATCAAGAGCATGAACATCGATCGCGTTGTCCTGAAGGAAGTAATTCGTTGTTTCTACTTCTACTACTGCTAGTAACAGTATTAGTTGTATATGTAGCTGGGTCAGATTTCTTTTTTGCCAACATCCTACGTTCAAGTGGAAACATTCATCCCATTATAATTGATAGCACCACTACTACTACTACTACTAGCACCAACGACAACAGTAGTAGTAATGGCAACAATAACGGAGGAATGTTTTCCATTACCACCAAAACAAGAGAATTTGTCATGTTATGCAAGGATAGTGTTCGAGAGTTGTTACAAACACATGGCAGTGCACGTGAATACGAATACGACGGTGTCTATGCTGACGGAAACTATAAGAACGAAATCTCCGACAAAGGCGAAGGATTAAAACGCAAACTACAGGACAAAGAAGGAAAAGGATCCAAGGGTGATGACTCTTGGGCTGGCTACTACGATGACAAAGGAGGAAAAGGATCCAAGGGTGATGACTCTTGGGGTGGCTACTACGTAGACAAAGGAAGCAAAGGAGGAAAAGGATCCAAAGGTTATTACTCATGGGCTGGCTACTACGAAGACAAAGGAGGGAAAGGATCCAAGGGTGATGACTCTTGGGGTGGCTACTACGAAGGAGGAAAAGGAGGAAAAGGAGGAAAAGGAGGAAAAGGATCCAAAGGTTATTACTCATGGGCTGGTTACTACGGAGGAGGAAAAGGAGGAAAAGGCAAAGGAGGCGGAAAGAGTAACGGAAAAGGCAAGCATACATCAAGTCCAACTGATTTTCCAACGTTTTTTCCAACCGGGAGTCCAACTAATTCTCCAACCGGGACAACGAGTCCATTTGAAGAAACATCACCCGCACCATCACTTGAACCAATAACAAGACCAACAGATGAACCAACAGATGAACCAACAGATGTACCAACATCACAACCAACACGAACTCCATGTAAGAACGATGATCGTGGAAAGTGTGAAGACTGTGATACTTTCTTTTACAAAAACAATGAAAAGAAGACTTGTGCTAATTGGGTTAAGAAGAACCCCAAGAAGCGATGCAAGAAAAAAAAGGTCAAATTTTTCTGTCCTTCTATTTGCAAACCGAAATGTCAACCAACATCAAGTCCAACTGATACTCCAAAAACACGAGAACCAACATCACAACCAACACAAGAACCAACACCACCTCTACCATGTAAGGACGATGACCGAGAAAAATGTGAAGACTGTGATGATTTCTTTTACAAAAACAATGAACAGAAGACTTGTGCTAAATGGGTTTCGAAAAAACCCACAAAGCGATGCAAAAATAGAGAGATCCAATTTTTCTGTCCTTCTATTTGCAAGCCGGAATGTCAACCAACGCAAAGTCCAACTGATTCTCCTAGCTCTGTTCCTAGTTTTGATCCGAAAAATACCACAGATCCACCAACCCCCCCACCAACACAGAGAAGACCAACACCAGAACCATCTGTGTCCCCAAGTAAAGATCCAAGTTCTAATCCTAGTAGTGTTCCTACTGGCCTTCCAAGTGCTTTGCCCAGCCTTGTTCCTAGTGGTCCTCCAAGTGGTGCTCCCAGTTCAGATCCAAGTGCTTTGCCTAGCTCTGTTCCAAGCACAATTCCAAGTCTTGAACCAACTGGTGATCCGATTGATTCTCCTAGCTCTGTTCCTAGTTTTGATCCGAGTGGCTCACCAAGTTCTATTCCAAGTCACTTACCTAGTTTTGCTCCACGTGGTGCACCAAGTAATATTCCTAGTTCAGAACCCAGCTTTATGCCGAGTGCAAATCCGACTGGTGATCCAAGTGCTTTGCCTAGCTTTGTTCCTAGTAGTCCTCCAAGTGGTGATCCAAGTGGTCCTCCTAGTTCTGATCCAAGTGCTTTGCCTAGCTCTATTCCAAGCACAATTCCAAGTCTTGAACCAACTGGTGGTCCGATTGATTCTCCTAGCTCTGTTCCTAGTTTTGATCCGAGTGGCACACCAAGTTCTATTCCAAGTCACTTACCTAGTTTTGCTCCAAGCGGTGCACCAAGTAATATTCCTAGTTCGGAACCCAGCTTTATGCCGAGTGCAAATCCGACTGGTGATCCAAGTGCTTTGCCTAGCTTTGTTCCTAGTAGTCCTCCAAGTGGTGATCCAAGTGGTTCTCCTAGTTCTGATCCAAGTGCTTTGCCTAGCTCTATTCCAAGCGCAATTCCAAGTCTTATACCAACTGGTGATCCGATTGATTCTCCTAGCTCTGTTCCTAGTTTTTATCCTAGTGGTGCACCAAGTTTTATCCCTAGTTCGGAACCCAGCTTTATGCCGAGTGCAAATCCGACTGGTGATCGAAGTGCTTTGCCTAGCTCTGTTCCTAGTGGTCTTCCAAGTGGTGATCCAAGCAGTTCTCCTAGTTCTGATCAGAGTGCTTTGCCTAGCTCTGTTCCAAGCGCAATTCCAAGTCTTAAACCAACTGGTGATCCAGTTGATTCTCCTAGCTCTGTCCCTAGTTTTGATCCGAGTGGTGCACCAAGTTTTAGTCTTAAACCAACTGGTGATCCGATTGATTCTCCTAGCTCTGTCCCTAGTTTTGATCCGAGTGGCGCACCAAGTTTTATCCCTAGTTCGGAACCCAGTTTTATGCCGAGTGCTAATCCGACTGGTGATCGAAGTGCTTTGCCCAGTTCTGTTCCTAGTGGTGATCCAAGTGCTTTGCCTAGCTCTGTTCCAAGCGCAATTCCAAGTCTTAAACCAACTGGTGATCCGCTTGATTCTCCTAGCTCTGTTCCTAGTTTTGATCCGAGTAGCTCACCAAGTTCTATTCCAAGTCAATTACCTAGTTTTGATCCGAATGGTGCACCAAGTTTTATCCCTAGTTCGGAACCCAGCTTTATTCCGAGTGCTAATCCGACTGGTGATCGAAGTCGTTTGCCTAGCTCTGTTCCTAGTGGTAATCCAAGTGGTTCTCCTAGTTCTGAACCGAGTGCTAGTTCTGTTCCAAGCGCAATTCCAAGTCTTAAACCAACTGGTGATCCGATTGATTCTCCTAGCTCTGTTCCTAGTTTTGATCCGAGTAGCTCACCAAGTTCTATTCCAAGTCACTTACCTAGTTTTTATCCTAGTGGCGCACCAAGTTTTATCCCTAGTTCGGAACCCAGCTTTATGCCGAGTGCTAATCCGACTGGTGATCGAAGTCCTTTGCCTAGCTCTGTTCCTAGTGGTAATCCAAGTGGTTCTCCTAGTTCTGAACCGAGTGCTAGTTCTGTTCCAAGCGCAAGTCCAAGTCATAAACCAACTGGTGATCCGATTGATTCTCCTAGCTCTATTCCTAGTTTTGATCCGAGTGGCTTACCAAGTTCTATTCCAAGTCACTTACCTAGTTTTGATCCAAGCGGTGAACCATCATTAGTACCATCTGATCCTGAAAATACCACAGATCCACCAACCCCCCCACCAACACAGAGAAGACCAACACCAGAACCATCTATATCCCCAAGTAAAGATCCAAGTGGTACTCCAAGTAGTTCTCCAAGTAGTTCTCCAATTTCTTCCCCTATTGGCCAATCCTTTACTCCAACTAGTACTCCAACTGGTACTCCAACTGGTACTCCAACTGGTACTCCTAGCAAAGGCAAATCAGATAAGAGCAAATCCGGCGAGAAGAGCAAAGGCAAATCAGATAAGAGCAAGTCCGGCGAGAAGAGCAAATCCGGCGAGAAGAGCAAAGGCAAATCAGATAAGAGCAAGTCCGGCGAGAAGAGCAAATCCGGCGAGAAGAGCAAAGGCAAATCAGATAAGAGCAAGTCCGGCGAGAAGAGCAAATCCGGGGAGAAGAGCAAAGGCAAATCAGATAAGAGCAAGTCCGGCGAGAAGAGCAAAGGCAACTCAGATAAGAGCAAGTCCGGCGAGAAGAGCAAAGGCAGATCAGATAAGAGCAAGTCCGGCGAGAAGAGCAAAGGCACCTCAGATAAGAGCAAGTCCGGCGAGAAGAGCAAAGGCAAATCAGATAAGAGCAAGTCCGGCGAGAAGAGCAAAGGCAGATCAGATAAGAGCAAGTCCGGCGAGAAGAGCAAAGGCAACTCAGATAAGAGCAAGTCCGGCGAGAAGAGCAAATCTGGCGAGAAGAGCAAAGGCAAATCAGATAAGAGCAAGTCCGGCGAGAAGAGCAAATCCGGCACTTTTACTCCAACTGGTACTCCAACTGGTACTCCATCTGGTGATAAGGGTACCGGTTTTTCCTGTATTCAACCTGATAGCTGTAATATTACGGGAGCTGGTCAATGCCAACTTGTTAGTAAGGATGCTGTAGAGGCAAGTTGTGGTCCAGGTGTTCCAGAGGGCTATTACCCTGATCTTACACGTTGTGATGCCTACTGTTTCTGCACGGGGACAAAAGATCCATCACGCTATGAAATTGTCAATATTGGATTGGAATGGGATACTTTTCAACAGGGCTCGAATATACAATATCTTGGTGGTGAAATCTATGGTAAGAATGGTGCGTGGGGAACCAATGGCGGTAGCGCTGGTTTTAATTACCAAATGTCTGTAAAAGGTAGAGAGCGCCCACCTGTATGTGGTTCACCTGCATGTCCAAGTGGCTTTGCAAATAACCGATTATACGGTGCTGAAGGATGTACGAAGTTTTATACCTGTATCAATGGGTTTATTGGTACACCATTAACTCCTTGCGGTCCTGGTACATTGTTTGATGATAGGATCCAAGGTTGCAATTTCTCGGATGCAGTTGATTGTCCGAGTGGATCCTAGTTCTGAACCTAATTAGAAAATTTCAATTGAATCCTCCTCCATTGTTTGATGAAATTAGTCAAATTTGCAATTTCCCGTACGAAGTTGCCTGTCCAAGTCTTGAACCGACTGGTGCACCCAGCTCTGTCCCTAATTTTGATCCGAGTGGCGCACCAAGTTCCATCCGGAGTGAGGTTCCTAGTGCTCTGCCTAGTTTTGCGCCAAGTTCTTTCCTCAGATTAAATGTTGCACCATTTCCAGTGGTGCTAGTTCCCAAAAGTAATATTACAACTAAAATCCATAAATATATAACGAAGATAAATATGACTAAACTTAACTTTCTTACCACTGCACACACTCAACATAGTACTATACTATATTTAATCGTAGGAGAAATAGTTGTTTCGGTACGCGATGCGACAAAAATAACATACACAAGTCCGTATTACGGTACATGAATTTATTTGGAAACACGATGCTTTTATTTTGGAATAAAATTTGTTAACTATAGATCGATTTTTATTCCAATATATATATATATATATGTATATATATATCACTATAATACAGATACTTACTTGATACCTTATATGGAGTCACAAATTTCATGCAAAAAAATTGTGAGTTGTCGATTCGATTCGTGCAACGAAGTGTGTATGCTATTACATGCGTTGTTGCATCACCTCGGTTTCTTCCGTGTGAATCCAGAAAATAATTATATTCAATCCAAGTAATGGATGAAGACAGCAAAGGCAAAAACAGCAGTAACTCCATGCGTGTTTTTATATTTACTTGCTTTTGCTTATTTTTAACAAGCTGCACGGAAACAAAATGTTCCAACCCGTCCATCACGACGATTGTCTGAATCTGACATCAATAATACAATTTCTGCTCCACCTTCAACAGCAGAATATCTCATAACAGCATCGACAACGTAATGACCAACATTTTCTTGTGCGATCAATTCAAGACCAGTTTCTGCTAATTCATATGCAATAACAAGACCTTTACGACGGACGATAACAACCACGGTCGTACCCAATGAACAACATAAAATTTCAGGATACGTTCCTAAATTTCATAATATATGGTATTGCAAAAAGTAACAAATGAGTTTGTGGTGTTACTTTGGCAAAAACAAAAAAGGTAACTGTAAAACTTTATCCGTGATTTGGATTTTAATTTCGATGTAGTGATAAGGTACACGTACCCATTGCAAGTGTAGGAGGTTCAAAATCAAAAGAATGATACGGACCCTGTTCGATCAAGGCATCGGTCATGACATCGGTGATGGCAATAGAATCGTCGCCATCCTCCGTAATAGCAGAGACGCAAACGATTAATTCATTGTGTTCTTCTACAACAAACAACATCAAAGGCATGAATGGTTCGTATTCCATACCAGGTGGTTGGCAAAGACAGGCACCCAAGGTGTCACTTTTTCATTATGGGTTTGTTTTTGAGATGATAGCGATACAGTAGATAACAATAGAGTAAGATAAAATAAATATGAAAGTGAGATCATCAGTAATTTTACAACACTAAGAGCAAGCAAAGCAAAGCAAAAACACAAGGAGCGACTTCAATCCATGTGGTACTTACGAAGAAGCACAGATAGCTTGTGAATCGCCACATATCGGTACGAGCCAAGCCTCGAGATTACCTCCCCCGACAGCGTCCACAGAATCAGTCGCCAAAAGCAACCCCACCTTAGAAAGCATATCCGGTCCATCATATCCATTCGTACCACCTTCCTCATAACAAACAATCTTCTTGCCTTGTAATTCGTCGCCACGTTTCCAAACCTGACGGGGACGAGGAGATTCGTCCAGTGGCATCCAGTGAAAGCCACCAACGGGTGTAATTAGCATGAAACATAACGTATCTTCGCCGGCTTCTGGTGGTAGAAATCTCCAGTAGTTAAGTTTCGTCGTCATTTGAAGCTCAACGACAACAGTTCGTGTCGATAATTCAAAAACAACCATGCGTTTGTCTTTTGCCATGAAACAGCACAAAAACTCGCTACCGTCTCCGTCCATTTGGTCACTAACAATAGCCCCACTTGCACCAATGGGGTATGTAAGACCGGGCGGCACTTGATTATCTCGCCAAACAATAGTCTTTTCGGATCCACATATTGATATTGCACCAACTCCGAAACGATCCAATTCGCGATAATCGGGTAATCCGCCTCTATTTCCTCCCAAATGGCGCGTTGCGGGTGGTCCTCGGATCAGTGCTGCAGCAGCTGACGAACGGACTTGTTCAGAAAGTGGGATTGCACTTTCCCAAAGTGGTGAAATTTCAATCGGTTCTTCTTCTTCTTCGTCCAGTCTATCTTCATCCATAGCCTCATCGATACCTTCTTGAAAGGGTGTGTTATCAGCACGACTATCAGGAGATGCAAGTAACAAATTTTCGCCGTGCAGTTCACTATCAAATGTGCTACCACTCATTCGCCCTCCAAAACCATCAGAACCCGCAAACGAAACTGGTGTCGTCACAGCTGCTCTTGCAGTAGGAGATTCCCCGAAACCTCCAAAACTGTTACTAAACCCGCTGGTACCAAATGTGGTACCTTCTTTTGGTGGTGTTTCGGATATTTTGACTGGACTATCTTCCTTGCTATGTTTCGGAGGTGCAAGCAGTCCAAACTTCTTGGTAGGATTGGATCGACGTTTACCCTCACTAGATGATTTAAGGCCTCCAGGAGGTGCTAATAGTCCACCTTTTGGGAGAGCAAGATTGATTCCTGTGCCCTTTTCGTTCCCACCCTTCTTCTTAATTTTTACTTTGAACTTTCTCTTTATCTCTGCGCATTCAAGATATTCTGTCATCAGCGCCCTGATATCGTCCTTCTTTCTTTCTAAAGCCCAAACTCTTAACTCTGTCATCCTGAAGCCTTTTGGGTGATTAAGTCCATATATTAAGTGCGAATTTTCAAGCATCGGATCTAACGCCGACGCACCAGAGAAGTCATCTACTTCAAAACCTGGCGGCGAGAAACTGAGAGAGCTCGAATTTGCTTTTTCCATGCCCCTGGCAAGCAGCGAGACTATAGAACTGGTAATTGATTCTTGCTTCATAATGATACATATATGATTCCATCGAGAGAAATGAATGGTACTTGTTGGATCATCATTGTCGTCATCGTCGCTCTTTTCTTTAGGTTTCGTCTTGATGGATTTTCCCGCAATTGTTCGGAACTCTAATTCGCCATTCGTTTTCAGGCCAAGTTCCCACAATACATTGCTTTTGTTGGTCGCTTTGCAAACATTGTCGAAATCATCTGCTGATGATCCAAAAGTTCTACGAACCAAAATGATTTCTTTTTTAATAGTTTCTGGTACCCATACCCAAAATTCAATTGTGCATTTTTGTCTCGATATATGGTCGGGTCCATGCATTAGACCTAAATCTAAGCTGCCTCCGCCTACCGAATGTAGAAAATTGGAAAATGAAGGAGCAGCAATTAAAAAAGTTAGATGAAAATTTAAATAAAAGACCAATCGGCGTAACAATATGATAAAGCATTCATACAAAGAGAAAGAGAAGCAGACAGACAAAGTAGAAAGACAACGTACGAGGAGAAGGAATTACTAATGCAGATGCGTGTCCTACACCAGATTTCTCGAACACTAAATCATATAGAGCTTTGACTTTTCCATTTTCGCCTTCGTCAACACTAGACGTCGACTCTTGGAGGATGAAAGAATCGGTATTTCCTACAACAACAGCGGTGTTCTCGAATTTTGTGATGTCACAGAATCCTTCTCGTTTTTCCGCATCCTCATCTTCGCCCTCGGAGAATCGAAAGTAGGCTGACAGTTTATCTTCGTCTGCATAAAATGTGTGGAATGTAAAAGGAGCAAGAACGAAAATTGAAATAAACAAGTTGTTAGAAAACTCTTATACTTGTAACGTAGATTATGTTATCATCGAATTCAAGAGAAAAATAGAAATTACCTTTCAACCCTTCACCAATTCCATCTACCCAACCATCCTTAAAATCGTCATCGTTTTCGCCTCCAAAGGAATCGTCGTCCTCGTCATCGTCGTCATTGGAATGCAAAATGCCCGCCAATGTCGAAGCACCTCTTTCCTCGGCACTCTGTGCTCCTTCTTTTCCTAAAATTATCGGACGAGAACGACCAAACCACTCTTGAATATGATCCAGCATCAATAAATTCTCTTTCTCACGATTGGGTCCTTCATTCCATACTAATTTGGATTCCGGAAATTCTTTTAAGAAAATTTTACCATTAATCTGATCCTTTGCTCCGACCGTGGAGAGTGAGGACTCGCCTATAATACGAGATCGGTGCCTTCCGCTCTTTCTACTCCGTTGAACGGATGGCGCAAGTGACTGTATCCATTGCTGAGTGAACTCATTAGATGGTGCCTTGCCTTTCTTAAGTTCCGAGGCAAGTGCTGCAAGCGATGCGACCGCAGATGGTGCAATTCTCGTTTGAGAATTGTGTTGATAAAGAGAGTCGATAACAGGCCAAACATCTTTCGATGGATCCAATTGCAATGCCAAGGATAATTGAAGAATAATTGCGTCGGTAGATTGAGTCCCTACAATATCTAGCATTTTGACAGCATCTACAAATCTGCCGTCCTTGATAGCGTCCTCCGCAGATTGTTGACACAAAGCAGCTACTGGATCGCTTGGACGCGGCAACATGCATGACATGTTGTTGTCAGGAGATTTCACGTATTCTGTTAGGTACTGATCTCCGTTTGCGATAAGATGTAAATGGGTATCGGTATCGAACGCAGCCTTCATTTTAGCCGTAATTGGTAAGTGTGAGGGTAGTAATCGACTATTCGCCGATCGATCAAAGTCAACTATTCCTGTGAGTAGCCACGATGCTGCTGGTTTTAGATTATAGTATTCCAATAGCTCGAAGACCTGTGAAGTCATTCCAGCACCGTAATTTCCGATGCCCTCACCCTCGCCATGCGACATGGTAGCAACCTTCCTACCAAACTTTTCGAAGATTGCTCTTAGAAAAGGTTGCGCAGAAGTCTTATTCCCTCCTAAGGCTATGGCATTAGCAACCATCGGCTCCAAAAGTAGAGAAGGTCGGGTAATAGCTAGAGGTAACGAAAATGAGTTAGTCGATTGCCCTCGTTCTACTAAACGGGTTCCATTGTGAAAAGTATTGTATATGAATCGATCCGGTCTAATAGCAACCAAAAACATTGTATAGTAACTTGGAATTGGAACCGAAATACTAGCGATTATGCCAGATCTTCCAGTATGATCTGGTAAACCACTGAGATATCGAACCTTATGGTCGCCATGAGAACAATACGCCACTGTATACGATCCCATCGGTACCAAAGATCCAGGAGGTGGAAAACTTTCAATCGCAGCCATGATATTGAGATCCGGTGATAGAATAAAGATTCTTTGCGTCGTAGCAACACCAAATCCTCCTCTAATAGAGCCTTCACTAGGAAGAGGCACCACAAGAGAAACCTGTTCTCGTTCATCGAGCCACAATACCGGATCCTCTTTTACATTCGGTAACAGTGAAGACCAAACCGGATCACCTTTTGAAACTAGGTGGCCAGCAATGAGACAACACTTGCTGTTGGATCCGGAGCCTGACGCAACTGCCAGTAGGGAAACTTGGTCCTGAAAACGAGTCACAACGAATTGCCGAAATTCCACAAAGTCTTCTAGTGATTTCGAATTTTCTTTCTCCATGCCCAAAATCGGTCGGTAGGACGTACCAGGAACTTCCTGCCACGGGGACTTGAGAGTATCACTCGTACCATTTCTTCGCCACAGTGAAACTGAGCCTCCGTTGCGACTAACAATTAGTGCTTGAGGTATACTTGTACCTATCGTATCGTTGCTAATAGTTGTACTTGTTCCGTCATCTTCTACCAAAGGGTTTTGATTTGGTAAGAATACCATATCGCGTCCTTCAATCAATTGTATTAAACAATACCTCCCATCTTGTGTATCTTTTTCGACTAGTCCAATGTTCTCCGGTTCGGAATTACCATACAACGGACGAAACCAAACAGCTATATGCTGCGTACAAGTAGCCCTATTATACTTCGATCCCTCCCCTCCTGAGAAAGGATTTCGCGAAATGCGATAGGGGTACAATTTTTGTATCTTTGGTCGTGTCACAAGCTCGCACATGACGATCGATTGTGATCCCCCCAAAACGATATCGTCGTTTTCCTTTTCTTCTCGAACGCGTGTACTGCTGCTTTTGCTTCCATCAATAACATCATTATACTTTGATTCCTTTGAATCTCCGGAAAATGTTTGAACCAGCCAATGCCGACGGCTAGGTGACGTCCATTCTAACAAAGCTGGTGCAGACGAATCTGATGACAATGACGACGTAGATTTGTATCGTTCACAATGAAATGTAGTGTATATACTTAAGACTCCCACCCCAGCCGACGTGCTACTATCACACCAATAATTTGTTCCACTATTTGTAAGACCGGCGGGAATGCTTCCATTTTGAACATATGGTAAAAAACGAGTGTTGGTGCGATGTTCAATTTCTTGAACGGTCGTATCGGTATAATACAAAATACCTCGAGTTCTGTGCAATGTCGATGTTATCAGACCACGGGGTAGATGAGATAATCGTTTTGTCCATTCGTTTGTATCCCAGATATGGAAAGCAAGTTGATCTTCTTCTCCTCTTCCTCCTCCTGAGTTCTTGCTACTTTTGCTCCCTCTATACGCTGGCAATGGGCAAGTTACTAATGCCATTCGAGCATATTCCGAATTTGTCTTCAGTCCAGTCAATAGGACCACCAAGCTAGGAGGTACGTGTGGACCTAAATCTACAAAGGAGCATGATGATTTATGATGCATCGATGTCCATTTGGAAAGACAGAATGGTTTGATAGTAAATGTTTGACTAAGAGTTGTCTTTTCCGTCGGTGCCTTGATATCAACGTACGATCCTCGCTTGGATGAACTACCGCCACCATTTTTGTCTTGAATCTTTGGTAAGGCTATGTGGTATAAGCAGAGCGCACCTTGAAAGGATGCGGCCAATAAGAGTAATTGCTTGTATGATGATAAACGGTATGGAACCCATTCCAAATGCGTACAATATCCTACTCCGTCATCCTTACTATCAGTAGTAGCAGTAGTTTCCGAGGATTGTTTTTCCTTCAGCGATTGATAGTCTTTGGCACCCCACGATGTAGTTGCACACGTCTTCAGCGCCTTTGTAGAATCGAGGCGGCAAAGTGGGAAGAGTAGTCTTCGGACAGTCTCTGTTGTCTTTCCATTCAACTTTGTGGCCGCCTCATACGTCCATAAACTCAAACTACCGTCGGTCAAAGCGATAGCCATGTATGGAAGACGCTCTGCACCACTGCTGTCATCGTTATCTTTACCACCGCCACTATCCGGATCTAGAGGACTTTTTGGACAGGTTGCTATTGCCATATGTGCAATACGATAATCTGTATTTTTACCGATAAAATTCGCCGACCATGTCTCTCTCACATTTGGTTTACTTAAAAAGACACATGGTCCCTTAGTAGAGGCACCGGCAACAAAGATACAACCATCACAAACTAATAACGATTCTGTATCGTACGTAAAATCTGATCCACTCGGTGGACTAAGTACCGATTGTAATTGAATTGGATTATTTTCACCACCACCACCACCGCTATTACTACTTTCATCACTGTATCCCCAATGCCAAATAGCGATGACACGTAATACTTCTTTGTTACGATCACCTAGTATAGTTAAATCAATTAATGCTGCTACCCGTACACGTTCATACCCATTCTTTGCTTGATGTACACCAGCACGAATAGCCCAAATATTATCCACAGCACCAGGTGTGACATGATACTTTTGTACGATTTTGTTTATCAATTCCTTCGTTAAAATAGAGGTACCAGTAATTTGAGTTTGATTTTGAGGATTCCATTCTAAAATATCATACGAGGATGTTGACGACGACGACGAAAAGGAATGTTTACAAACAATTAAATTTCCATTCAATGGATTGGACACAGGGGATGGTATTTTATTATTTTTTATTGATGATGATAAAATCACATTCGGACGTGGTGCTATCCATTTGATCTTTATCGATGACGATTCGACTTGATTAATAGGTGGTTTTCCTATCGGTGATTTGTCATACATTATTTTAGTTGTAGTTGGAAGTGTTTTTGAAAGTGGAGTTGATTTTGATGTTGATGATGATGATGCTGTTGACTTCGAACCACGAAAGTCGGCGTTAGCAAATGATGGAGGTTCGTAATCCGCACCACCACCATCGTCATCGTCATCTACTGTAAATGGATTACTTTTATTATCTTTTGTAGGTATCGTTGTTGTTGTTGTTGTTGTTGTGGCAGGAAACGATCCAAAATCTGTGGAAAAGCTAGTATCAAACTCCGATTCTAATGCCGCTGCTGTACTACTACTAGTAGTAGTAGTGGTGAAATCAGCAGCTCGAGCTACTTCTACTCCAAATGGATTACATTTCTCTTTGGTAGGTGTCGTTGTTGTTGTAGTTCTTGTTGCAGGAAACGATCCAAGATCATCTGTTGAAAAGCTAGTATCAAACTCCGATTCTAATGCCGCTGCACTACTACTACTAGTAGTAATAGCAGTAGTGGTGAAACCAGCTCGAGCTACTGCTTTATCGACCTTAGTAGTTTCGTTATTATTATTATTATTATTATTATTATTATTATTATTATTATTCTTGTAATCGAATTGAGCTGATGAATCATCGAATATGCTCGTCGTCATTAATGAATCGTTGCGAGGAGGAACAGCAGAAGGAGGAGACGATGACGACGATAACCGCAATTCAGCAGATGGACCATCATTATCATCATGATCATCATCAATCCGTTGTTGTTGTTGTTGTTGTTGTTGTTGTGGAGATCGCACCTGTCTATTTTTATTATGGTGGCTCTTGTTCTTGGATCGAGAAGAAGATGATTTACGATTACGATTACGATTATTATTATCATCATCCTTTTTGCTGCTGCTGCGATCATCCGAGGCTGCAACTAAAATATCTAATTCATCTTCCGACGAAGAAAGATCATCCTCATCCTCATCCTCATCATCATCATCGTTGCTATTATTATTTCTACTATCCGATGATAAAACGGATGTTGTTGTACGTTTCTTGTGATGATGATTCTTAGGATGATGATTGGAAGAACTACTAATAGATCGATGTTTATGTGGATGTTGTTGTTTCTTACTAACAGCGGATTTTGCGGCGGAGGTTGCTGCTAATAATTCTTCTTCGGATACAATACCACCACTACCACCACCACCCCCACTGTTGTGATTAGGAGGATTCGTAGTACTACTACTACTAGTAGTAGTAGTATCCGATGATTGTTTTGGGGGTGGTGATCGTCTCTGATGTGTGGAAGTTCGTCTTCGTGGTTGTTTCGGTAATTTTTTTTCTATTACTTCCGTGGATGTTGCTGTTTCTCCACCACCACGATACTCTTCACTTCGGTGGTGGTGTCGAGAGGAGGATAGTTTATTACTACTGCTACTACTGACATTACTACTACTACTAGAAGGAGTAGGAGTACTTCTTACTCTGGATTGAGTTGTCGCGGGGAAAGGACTACTACGAGATGGTGGCGGTGGCGGTGGCATAGGTGATGGAGCTGATACTGATGCTGCTGATGATGCTGATGCTGATGATGATTTTGGTGGTGTTTTGTTGTCAACACTACTACTACTACTACTACTACGACTGCTCATCTTCTTTTTAGTAGAAAGAAGAGGATCCTTCTCCGTAGTAGAAACCGATTTTGATGTTGCTGTTGCGCCATCTTCTTTTGGTGCTGCTGTCGTCATTTCCATTTCAATAGTAGTGGCAGATTCTTCTCGTACAGGTGATGAAGGTGAAGGAGACGACGATGAAGAATTCTGTTCCTGTTCTTGTTGTGTATGTTTAATAGCTACTACTGTTTCATCATCATCATCATCATCATCATCATCATCATCATCATCATCGTCCTCCTCTTCATTAGAAGAAGAATCATCCGAACCCGTCGTCATCGTTGTCGTCGATGCTGCTGCTGCCGATGAAATTATTTCTCCCTCCGTATACGTCCTGGTCGTTGTTGTTGTATCAATGGATAGGGATGATTTTATTCTCGTCTTTTTTGACGATGATGATGATGATGATTTCTTTTTCGGTGGTGGTGGTGGAGGAGGAGGAATGACGTTTTGTGTTGTTGCCACGGCAGTATCAGTAGTATCAGTATCAGTATCAGTAGTATTAGTAGATGGTGTGGTCGGCGTGGAGGATGATGCTGTTGTATCCGCTGCCCGACGTCTTCTCGCCATTAATTTAGCTAATTGTGGATCCATACTTATTGATTTGATTTTGATTTTGATTTGATTTTGTAAAAGTGTAGTATCTATGAAATTAAAGGTAAAAATAAAATAGAATAGAATATAGAATACTGTAGAATAGATTTTAAAATCCAAATCCAAATCCAAATTCGAATCTCAAACGACGACGCAGACTCAAAATGTAATTAATGGTTCTTGCTCTATTCTATTCTAGCTACAGTAAGTAGTTCAAAGTCGATTCGTTTCGAGTCGAGTCGAGTAGAGTAGAGTCGCATAGAATAGAGAACACCTGTGGAAATAAAGCGGATAAGAAGAGGATGTTCGACGCCTCTTTTCCTACTCTTCAATATAATCAAGTAAGTACTGTCAGTAGCTTCGGTAACTTAGCGTGTTGTTGATACGCATTAGCTCTCCGTACAGTACTGGATGGTCCAGTCAGGTACACCGCATAGTCTTTCACGTGTACTAATTACAGAGGGAATGATTTAGTCTCAAATTAAGAAATTCGGGGTTTATCACAAAATAGGATCTAGCTTGGTATGCCAATAAAGACCTAAAATCAGGTAAAGCAAGGCAGGCATGGAGTTGGAAATCAATATTACAGAGTTGAGACCTAGTTAACACATCATCATAGATGCGCCGAAGAGAGGAGAAATATGAGTCCAACAATAGGCTGCCAATAATAGGTAGGTAGGTAGGTCCTAATAGCTAAAAATGGTACTACAGTATTTTTTTTTATTGTCTTGTTTTACTGTTGTAGTATTATTTGTGTACATTATTATTAGTTAGCTAGTTAACTTAGTGTAGTAGATTATTTGATATTATTTATCAGTTCAAAGGGGTCCGTCCTATTCTCAACTGTATGATGTTTGATTTGTTTTTGGTAATGATATGGCACACACATCTCAGTAATATCTCTCCCCTCGTATTATTACTTGCTAATCTGTTGAGGAATGTTATGTACAAAAAAATACCTGTGTGATCGATTATTTCAAACAGTGGAACAATACAATAAACAACTCTTAATGTTTGTTTCATTGCACAACAAGCTATATATATATGTACAACATCCTGCGTTACAATTTTAAAGGAATATTATTATTAGCTCCAACATGGAGTGTCAACATTTGCCAGCCAAGTCATCAACCACATAGGGATGGACTCTATGTTTTTGCCATCACTTGTAGACATACATATAATTAATGATCATAGTCCAGTAAGCTAAATCAAATAACCCACATCTATGACAACATCTACAAGTAGTGTTGCTGAAGTGAAGAATTTTCATTAATTAATAGTAGTACAGTAGTGATGCCTGCTACGCCCACACATACTACAGTAGTACTAAGACATTTTTACTAATGGCATATTATGTAGAAAGGTTGAATTACCTGCCTACCTGCCTACCTGTCTGCCTGCCTGCCTATCACTAGAGCTTGGTAATATGACGTGGAAAAGGGTGTAAGTAGCCTTGCTGGGCAATGTATGATTTTTAGTACATATATTACTATTGCTAGTAAGACAAAGGTTCTGCATTGTGTATGATATAATGTGTTGATGACTACCACATTTTCTACTCTGTCTTCAAAATAGTGTACCTACTTCAAAAAGTGCATGTAGACAGCATGGCGAAAGAAAGGATCAATAAGATGGCAACAACAACAACACAAGCAATACATACACACAAATTTACAGCTAGAAGTCCTTCGTTGACTGAAGAGAGGTTTGTTCCAGGACATCTGCAAGATATAATAAGTAGGCTGCCTAATGTCCTGACCATGTGATCTTTCCTCTTCTCAGAGCTCACGAGTCAAAAACATTCATTCGAAATTTTGATTTTCTCTCTCGCGATTTTTTTGTCCAGTCGTGCTACAAGTGTGAATGAATCGAGTCCACTGGATTGGCCGACGACGTACGGGCCCGGCCCGCCCTCCAATACTATACTGGCCGCAACTTTCAAAAATTGAAATAAAATAGAAAAAAGCTAAAAAATGACAAACTGAACACAAAAAAGAAAAGAAAACAAATCAGACAAGGAGATATACATACATACATACGACAACAAACAAGCAAACTCTGTGAATGAACGAAGATAAACTATCACTACGACGATTATATTATGGTGCATCGACGGCGGCAGCGGCGGCGGTGGTCGTCGTCGAACAAGGAGAGCATCATAATACCAGCAATTACTTCACGTTCACGTACTAGTAGTCCTACTTTCGTTGCTAATCCTCATAATAAGAATTTATCAGCATTCTATTCGTATTCAGATTCATATTCATATTCTGATTCAGATCCAGACGAAGCTGGCGTCGTCACAAGTACATCATTATCAAATCCATCATCAAATCCATCATCATCATCATCAGATTCGTCTGGTATTTATGGCAATGAAACAATGTCGGTACTGGATCATCATAAAAATTATCTATTAAGCCAAATAATTCAAGACAAAGGCTCTAATAATAATAATAATACTAACATTAATAATAATACTAATAAAGATGAAAAACGAAAACGACGACGACGACGAAAGCGAATGTGTCGTTATTATCTTCCATCGGGTTGTCATCTAGGAAGTAATTGTTTCTACTCCCATTCTCATTCCCATTCCCATAATCATAATCATTGTTCACAATCACAATCACATAACGAGGAAACAAAAAGGGCAACAACGGGAACCACGGCAACGACGACCACCACCAAGCTCCTTTCTTCAGATAGTAAGAATATTAAAAAAGTATTAAAAGCTGCGCCTTGTCCAAATTATCATAGAGGAATATGTCAATATGAGGACGATCACTGTCGGTTCGGACATTTTGATTTTGATTTTGATTTTGATTCTGATTCTGATACAACTGCATCTGATACTACTCATAATAGTACCACCAAAGAGGAAAAGAAAAAGGAAATGGCAGCATTAGTTGCTGCTGATGTCGTCTTTCCATTATTACCATTACCATTACGATGGGGTGTGATTGGTGAAACAACCATTGAAATTCCTGCTGGGATCGAATTTTGGTTGAATGATTTAATTCGTATTGGTACGAATAAATATGAATTACAGTTTAAAAAAATTATACCATCCGAGCATAGGCATAGTATTATTATTGATGATACTACGAATACTACGAATAGGAATAGTATTGATATACCACCACCATCCGACAGCAGCGGTAGCGATGGCGGTGTCAAAGTAGTCAAAGTAAAAGGGGGACATTGGGGAGAATATACATCAAGAAATGGAACAACATTCCTGAAGATATGTGGATGGGAAGATATTGTAGGTAAATTTTCAATTAAAATTAAAGAATTTTTAGTATTGCTGGTTACAAAACAAGCACACACACAAGCAAAAGTACAAACACAAACACAAGGACAAGCGCAGAAACAGCAGAAAGATAATGATGACAAAACAACAACATCGACAACACTATCGACGTCGTCCACCTCTGGTGGTGTCTTGTTACCAAAAAGAATAGATGTAATTACGGGATTGCCATTTGATATAGATACACTTGGTCGACAATGTGGATTTTGGCAACTTATTGTTCGACATCAACAGCAACAGCAGCAACAACAACAACAACAACAAGAAAAGCATACCGAGAATACGAATGAAAATAAAAACGATAACAGGAAGAAGATGAAAAATATCAAATTAAACCTGCAACGTAGATCGAAACAATGTGGGAATCGTATTCGATTAGATTTTCTTATTGACATTGACAGTGCGGGCGACGACATTGTTAATGCTAATGATAATGTCGACGCTAATGCTAATGCTAATAGTGATTCAATGAGGATTAATTTGATGAGAGTAAAAGTAGCAAGACAAAATTATCGCAATGCTATAATTACAGCTAAAAAGATAACAAAAGAATTAGATTTATTCTTGTCATTATAATAGTGATACACGCAGTTCTTGTGATTTATGATTTATGATTATGATTATTACTATTATCGTATATCAGAACATAACAGAATGGAATAACATAACAGGAATAATGCTGCGCCATGTGGAGGAGGAGAAGATTTATACGAATACGCTGATCAACGATTGTATCCTATCATCCAATAATAAAGTATAACTACCCTGCCTGCCGCCCACCCGCTATATTAATACTATAGAGTAAACACCTTATCTTTTTAGGCAGATTTTTATATTACTTTAGTTGTATACTATTCTTCAATCACATAATTCCATGTCTGTCCATTATTTGATTTTTCTAATGAGATACATAATTCTCGATTCGAATTTTCATTTTGTAATGTAAATGTCGATCCATCAATATCAATGTCATCCCATAATTCACCATGACATAAAATACCATCATCGTCGATGGTAGTAGGACTAATACCAGCAGCAGCAGCAATGATATCTAATCCCACCAATGAGACCTTCAATGATTTTTGACCAAATTTAACTTGAACATTTTTTGATTTTGTGTCATTTGGTACGATAAATTTAATTTCAACTTCCTCATCCGTTTGTGTCCATGTATATTTATTATCATTATTATTGTCTTCATCTTCCATAGTCGTATCTCTTGCAGTAGTAGTAGTAGCTTGTTGTTGGATTTGATTACCACTACCTTGTTGTTGTTGTTGTTGTTGTGAGATTTGATGTTGCTGCTTACTAAAGTTTTTTAATGTATTACTTAAACTTGCTGCTTGTTTCCCACCCTGACCACCTCCACCACCTTTTTTACGTGCTACTTTACACCATTCAATTTGATTTAATAACTGTTGTTCGGTATTACCATCTCCACCCACCTCTGCTGGTACGATATCAATACGTTCCCAGATATCTTTCACTTCATCATCAATACACCGTCCCACAAAGACATCACCATAGATACCATTTTGTTTCCCATCATTACTTTCATCATTAATAATATTATTGGCACCACCAGCATTTGCACTAGTAGCCGATTGTGGAAAGGCATGTCCGGCTGCCATCATTAATTTGGTGGCTCTTACATTGTAGGGTAAATTCTTGGTACGTGCTGTATCATCACCATACATTGAGACAGCAGTTTGACCATTGACTGGTGTTGGTATTGTTAAACATGTTATTTCACAGGCGGAGGATGTTTCTTGTACTTTTAATAATGAGATAATTTGTTCATCGTCCATCGCACAAATTTTGGAGGAGGCGTCATCGGGTCCACTAAGAGAGGATGCATTATATTGTTCACGAATTTTATCTGCAATTTGTTTTTTTTCCATGGTGGTGGCTGCTTCTAATAATTTTGCACGTTTTGATCCACCACTTTTTTCAAAAAAATATTGTTTCGCATTCTTACTTAATTCATCATTGGTTAATCCACCAGATTTGGAGGCTTCTAACACAGAAATTGGTTCCGAATCAATGGCTGGTACTAAAACGTATTTAAAATTCTTCTTATTGTTGTTACTCATCTTAGTACCGTATATACTCGTTATACTCGTTCTTTGTTTGTTTAGGATATTAGTTGGATGTTCGTTCTGATCGTTGTGACGCAATTGATTGATTTGATTTGATTTGATTCGATTCGATTCCAAGTACAGTAATGGTAATGATAATGATAAAATGGTATGTTTTCTTTTTGGTGTCGCAAGTTGCTTCGATGAACAAAAACAAATTTGTACTGTCTAGTCTCTCTGTACCCCCCCCAAAATGGTTGGCTCTGCAAAGAAGGGATGGGATGGCTGGTAATTTCAAATTCGGGGGAGCAGATGAGGCGTTCGTTTTTGCTCGCGACGTGTACTACAATAACAAAAATCAACGAATAATTTTAACACATATGCAAAGTTTCTCGCAGCGTCCTCGAAAATTTGAAATAACACAAGATTTTCAAAATCGCTTCTGTAAAAAAAATCGGGAAATTGTAATATTCCACAGCTAGCACTCTCATCTACTGTAGTACCATCTACCATAATACCGCTAGAGTTTTCACGCTTCACACTCAACCTGTCATCTACACATAGTAAAAAAAAACACTCCGTTCGTATGCGTCTTTATAATGTGTCAAGAGAGAGAGAGAGAGAGAGAGAGAGAGAAAGAAAGAGAGAGAGAGAAAAGAGAGGCAGTATATTCCATACAATCAATAATCAATCCATCAACATCTACACGACACAAATCTAAGACAAATTAATCTAGCCGACAGAACAAAAAGAATTCATCATGTCGGAAAACAATGAAATCGTTTTTCCCCCCGACGTCCATGTTGTTAATACAAACGATATAGAGCCAATCGTCGTGAAAGCCGTCATAACAGTATGTAGCCACCAAGATATGGTTGTAAGTGCAGCCCTTTTTCACCTGTTGATTAAATATCTTTGCAGCACTTCGTCGGACACCGATATTGAGCGTTTAGTTAATGAACGCAACTTGCAACCTGGTTCCGACAGATCTTCTTCATCGGGTGGATTAGGTGCAATTCACTATGCGGCCCAGTACGGCCGGCAATCATAAGATTATCAGTATATTATTAGATGCTGGTGCGAACCCAAATTTGATTAAAAATAATGGCTGTACGGCCCTCTTAACTGCAGTATTTGCTGCCGGGTACGATCGATTTCGTAAGGGTCGATCTATAGACGATTATCTAAAATGTATTGACATTCTTATGGAACATGCAAACTTTGAACTACCTCGACATGATCGACACGACGATGACAAGATTGCTGTAAGTTTTGGAATACCTATATTTGAACACGTTTCGATATTCTTTAGGACGGATATGCATAACTGTTTATCATCGTCACTCTTATCTTTGTTCCTCTATTCTTATATTAGGCTTGCGGTAACGAACACCACGATGGACGGGGCAGAAGTCCCGTATGGATTTGTGTCAGAGTGAACTACTCGCGCCCTAATATTTTACTCCCAATACTGAAAGTTCTTCTTGCACGGGGATTTGATGCAAGTGGGATACATCAAGGAGTATCATCCCTTCATATAGCTTTGTGGAATGGTCACGATGAGTGCGCCGTAGAACTAGCCCGCGCTGGTGTAGCTATTTCGGAGCTTCAACCAACAGAGCTAAGCGATACAAGTGATGGCCGACCAAAATCTGCGCTAGAAGTTGCAGAGCAATTGTACCCCGGGAGTAGTCTTGCAGAAAGGTTACAGGATGCTGCAGCCACCGCCTCAATTATATCAGATACGATCAAACGACGAGATCTTCTCCGTCTTGACAAAGGAAAGGGAGCAGCTAAACTTGCTAAGCGTGCCATGGAAGCTGGTTATAGTATGTTAAAAATTGCACGATGGAAAGAAGCTGAGGGTCCATTGATTCAAGCGTTGTCCTACAACGATACCGGTCGATCATTTTCAAGTAAGGACCAATTTGTATGCAAGCTAAACTTTTCGAGATGTCAACTTCAAAGTGGAAGAGGGGAGCTGGCTGAAGAAACGGCGAGGAATCTTCTGATCAATTTCCCATCGGTCCCCCTAGCAATGGCTCAACTAGGAGTTGCCATCTCCCATCCCGGCCGTGGCAGTAAATCTGCTGAGCGATGGAATGAGGTCGAAAGTCTAGCTCACTCTGCAGAGGTATTGATGAAGACATCACTCCCACCAAGATCGCCTCTACGCGAGTTGTACGATCTAGAACCCCATGATGAATTCAATCTTCGTGTGAGGTCACTTTTAGTGCATGTCGAAACGAGTCGAAAAACGTCAAGCCCCGTACATCAAGCAGCCGAGAAGGCACTTGATGACTTGTAGATTGATGAAGACTACGAAAAGGCGGCTCATGCAATTGATGCAGCCCTTCAACCCGCACTCGAACACTCTAATCCACTATCAATGCGCTTCATCAAAGGAATTATTAACTTTGAGTGGGCTGCAAGAATGCTACAGCAAGCAAAACGTTATCATAAGCACAACCACCGATAATAATGGAGATGCCTCTAACAAAATTGCAGATGGAATGAATTCAGTCAGACTGCAACCAGGCTGGGATCTCGTCGAAGCAAAATTCACAGTCGCTCTTGAAGAATTTACGTTTTGTCGCCATAACAATGATGAACGGCTACCACGCTTTCTAATAGAGTGGAATATGGCCCTATCACTGATTGCACTTGGCCGTATTGAAGAAGCAGCCAAAGTTGCACTTTCTAGTATAAAACAACGACAAGAAATTGACCTTGTCCAATTGAGTGACGACCCCATGGATAACACTAACAATCTTTTGACTATCAGAAAGGACCAGACAAACATTGATATACTCAATAGGTCTGAGAAGTTAGCAAAAGTGATCTTTTCACAAAGAGCGTACGATCGAATGGAAACGATGTCTAGAACGACGGAAGTATCGTCTTTGTCATCTTTTAATGGTAGCTTGGAAAGCAATTCCAAGGATGATCCTTTGCTCAAGGACGTTCTTCAGCAGGCAGTAGATCTAGATCTCCTTGGTCGATCGTCTGCGGACAAAATTTTGAGGCGATTTCGGAATAATAATTTCGACAAAAGTAGTGATGCAAATAAGAAAATCACTATTGATGCTTGGAATATAGCTATCAAAGACACCAGAGACCTGAAGATAGCCACTCACGATCTAAGGGTCAATATAGCTACATTGATAATGGACCACGTCGTAAAGGCCTACTAAAAACGAAAAGAAGGCGACCTGTCAAAAAGGGTGATTGGTTCTATGATTAAGGAAGCACTCGAGTGAGATGCAAACGTTCAGGTTCCATCTACCCTCCAAAATGTCTATCAAAAGGTGACAACAAAGTATTGTAATAATTGTAAGATATCCAATCCTGACAAACAATTTCCTTGTGGTATAAAATATTGTTCGAGGCAATGTCAGCTCGACAGTTGGAAGGAACATAAGAAGACATGCAGTTATCAAAGACAACGTAGAATCAATAAAGGCAAGTAATACAGGATTATTGTCTTTTTTGCTTCAGTTTAGGCACAGAAAAACAACTCTACATTTTATCTAAGAATTGAGCCACTACTATTAATAGATCGACCATTCGATCAGAGAAAGAAATAAACTACAGATGCATCTTATTCTATTTAAAATACTAAATCATCGCCATCACTTTCAACACCACCGTCGACGCCATCACTAGCATCCTTATTATCATTGCTATTGTTTTCGTTTTTGACAGTCACCATTATTTTATCATTACTCGAAACTATCCCACTACTAATGCATTGCTGCTGTCTCTGCTGCGGTTCTTGTTGAACCTGTGGTGGTTGCTTAGCAATAAAAGTACGAGCATCTGCACCGTTATTGTTACCATTACCGTTACAGTTATCTTCGCCATCAATATTTTTCCTGTTGCTGTTGCTGTTCTTGTTCTTCTTCTTGTCGTCATCATCATCATCATCATCCCATTGTATTGTTCCACCTAATAATTTCACGAATGTTTCGATTACAGTTCGATCACATTTATATTTACGTCGAATTAATTCACCTAATTCATAACCCCCATCTGCATTTTTACTAGATGATATTGTAAGTGGTGGTGGTGGACGTTGTTGTTTAATTTTTTTCATATCATATATAAATTGTTGTATATCATCATTTGTTGGATCAGTTGGTATATTATGCATCGTTTGTGGTGTTCGAGTAATATTAATAGTACGAGTATAATAAATACGATCGATGATATCTTGTTTTAATGTATTATTCCATCGATTTCTTATTTCTGTATTGGTGCGCTGACTATTGCTGCTATTAGAAAACATAGGATGTTTTGCCACCATTTTCCATTTTTGTTTCAGCCCCTGAAGATGTATTATACTTTCTAATATACATGTATCTTCCTCAAACGTCCACCTTTTTGATTTTGGTTTTGATTTTGCTGCTTTTGTTGGACTTCTACTACTTTTATTACTATTCCTATCCCTATTATTGTAGTTGTCGTTTTCGTTGCTGCTGCTGCTGCTTCTTTTTTTAGACGAATGATTGTCGTCATCAACAACGCTATTGTTATCGTATGGATTTGCATACGGAATAAAAGCACCTTCCTTCACATCCTCGTCATCCTCGTCATCCTCGTCATCATCACCATCATCACCATCATCGTCCATTGTTTCGCTATCATTGCCATCGTCATCGTCATCGTCATCGTCGTCGTCGTCCATGGCTTCGTTCATGTCATCATCATCATCATTATCATCATCATTATCGTCATTATTATCGTTCTTGGTTAACTGCAAATCTTTTAATCTTGAATTCCAACGATTTTTTACATGTGTATTTGTTATAATACCAGGTTTATTTAAACTTTGTACAATTTGTACCCAACTAATAGATTCTACACTTTTTTGCATTTCTTTGACACGTTGTATAATATGCTCATCTTCTTCTTTGGTCCATTTGGAATTTTTATTTTTATTCTGACGTCGTCTGTACTTCTGTTTTTTCTCCAACAAATGTCGTTGTTTCGCCTTTGCTGCTATCGCCTTCTTCGCTACAACGTTAGTAGTACTATTTCCATTACTAGTACCAAGAGTAGTTCTAAAATTAGTATTAGTTATTGTAGCATCGATATTATGACCATACCTTAGAAAAGGAACACTAGTATTACTACTGCTAGCAGTAGCAGCAGGAGTATTAGTATGATACGCAGGATCATCAATATTGGTATGGAATACCTGTTTTAAATAGAGTGCCATATCCAATCGAGTGGGATTTTTGATTGGTGTTTTAATAGTATTATTATTACTATCAGAATCATCATCATTGTTGTATCGATATTTTAATATTAATTTTTTTATTTTATTATGCCAACGATTTTTAATACATCGATCCGTATATGTTTTATTATAATTGTTACTACTATTAGTAGTAGTAGTAGTAGTAGCATCAGTATCTGTAACCCTTTTATTTGCTTGTTGTTGTAGCATTGGTATAATATCTTTCCATGATATTCTACCATCCTTATCTCCATACATATAACAACCTTGAATGAGTATAATATGTTCTTCGTTCGTCCATTGTTGCATATTAGATTTATATACTCTTGTGCTTTGTTGTTGATATTCTGAAAGAGAAAGTAGGAATAAGGGAGAGTAAGAGAGAGTAAGTGATGAGGATGGGACACTGTAGTGAAGAAGTAACGAATGGAAATCATAAATCGAATCGAATCGAATTGAATTGAATCACCAAAATTTTCCTTTCCTTCTTCACTTTTTTCAATTTTTTTATTGTTGGAAATTAAATATACAAATCTACAGTAGAAAACAAAACAAAAAAAACCCGGCACGGTACGAAGTACGTATTACGGTACTGTTGTCGTGATAACGATAAACATAGATTAAAAAAAAACACAGTTGTGTATATATTTCGTATAGGAGTACATACAGTACTTACCGGGATATTTTGACTTGGCATCAGCGGCGTAGTCGGAATGCTGTGGCTGTGGCTGTTGTTGCTGTTGCCGATAATGAGGATTCTTGTGATTAGACGTCATCGTCGTCGTCGTCGTCGTTATTGCATTAGTTGCTGTTGTCGCCATCATCTGTCGCTGTTCTGACTGAACAGTGTCTGGTTTGGGTTTTTTTATTGATGGCAATATTATCTGCTCTTTATTATTATTATTATTATTATGATTATGATTATGATCACTACTGTTATTATTAATATCGTCCATCAGTGAAGACAGTTTGGTGGGTTGTTGTTTCGACACCTAACAACAACTCTTCTTGAACAGTTAGTTACTTTTGCTCAGGTATTGAGTAGGTCATAGCTAGCTATAGCAGTAGAATATGAAAGATGTGTTTTTTGTTTTATTCGCTTCCTGTTTTTTTTTTTAATGTGCAGGTTTTGCTGTTTATTTTTAAAAAATATAGTATATCCATGATGGTAACTACGGTAGTACACTACTGCACACGTTTTTGTACGATTTAGCCGTGTTACATTACTACTTGGGAACTATTACTGAAGAACCCCTTATCACTTTCTCAAATTGCTTTCGGGTACAGTGGAGAATGCCTACAGACTTCTGCGAAAATCGCACATTATATAGCTTGGGAGTGCTCGAGCTATGATTTTTGTACAAGACAGAACAATCGGGTTACTGTGTACCATCCGCGCAGCCCACAACCCACGATTCGATTATTTATTTCTAGGGTGTACTTTTTGTTGCGCAGTGGAAGCAAAAGCGTTTATCTAAATCTTTCGTGTTTTATTAGTAAGCACTACAGATCATTTATTTTACTCACGAATATCAACTCAAACAAAATTATTGACTGACTGATTGATGAATCGAGGCGTGACGAAAACGAAAACCACCAATCCATCATCCACCTGCATGAGAAAACCGAGCAGCAGAACAATTACAACTACTGTATATTACATTACCCCTCGTTTGTGAATGTGTTTTTTATCTTCGATTTTAGAGTTTGGTGTATATAATATGCGTTGTTTTTAATTAATATTTACTATTCAATTTATATTGTGATTACCTTCGTCTTCTATACCATGTCATCGGCTGCACGTTTGAAACGTAAGAACAAGAAAGCAGTTTCTTCGTATAATTCCTTACATCGATTTTGCTCATGGCCATTAACGTAGAAGCAATTGCCTGTAGGGCAACAAAGTATAACCCGCCCAATTTGATACAACATCCTATATAATATCCTTGAGGATCACCAACACCGTTAAACTACACCGTCAAATCCAAAACTTGGCGTCGTTTCAATTACTACCAGGCACACCAATTCCCGGTATCCAGAAGAAGCAGAAACATAGAACAACGCGGAAGAAAAATAACGACTAAAGTGTACACAAACAATCAAAACAACAACAACAAAACGAGTCATTAATGAGAAACAAATAAAAAGACCCAATAAACTGAAAGAAAAACAAACCAAATAACTCACATGGATTAAAAATACTCACCAATTCTTTCTCTCTTCCGGATACCGACGGCAAGTAATTGCGTATTTTAATAATGATCCAAACATAAAAGAAGAAAGCCAATCGGAATGATGTACGTTACCAAAATATTACATATTCGAATCAAAAGACTTATTTGATCACCTTTTCCAAAAATCATATCCAATATATTTTTGTTCAATCGCCACCTTATCCAAAGTAATGTTCAGGGCGAATACAACAATGGAAAACACATATACACAACCATTGCCTTCAACGTCACGTTACGAAGACTTGGGGGATTTATGTCGCACCACCTGTTTATTATTCTTCAATAGTATGAAAATTTCATAATAGGCTATGATTGAATTCAAATATAAGTTGGCCGTGCGTGGAACACTTTTTAAAAATAGTTGTCAGAATGAAAGAGGTTCAAAATCTTGCTAGATACATTTCAAACAGTACAAGGTTAAACTCATCCCAACAATAAATGATCCTTCGAGTGTATTTGCTATGGACGTCCTCCATTTCAAATTTATAATGACCCCCGTTAAAGGATGGATTGTATACTTGGTTTACATAGCTGCTATACATCACCAGGATATAGAAGTGAAGTGCCAGATCAGGAATGGCTAAGTACACTAGATATAATGTATAGCTACTGTAGTTTTTTTTTTGATGGTTCTTTTAATTGTGCCACCAATGGAACCTGAACAAAGCGATAATCAAGATCGTACATAATAACACTGCAAGTGAACTGAGAATAATTTGGGGATATAACGTTGCATAGAAAGCAGCGTCTTGGACAAATGATTTCGTTCCCTTGTGTTGTGTTTTGCAGCATTCATAATAAGTACTTCCATCAATATGTTTTGGATATTTAATCAGAACCCATTTCATCATTCTCACAAAAAATGGGACGTAGGCTTGCATAAAAATTAAGTGCATACGCCTCAACATAGCCTAGGTGATAGGGAACACATTCTGTATTATTTGAAAAATTAGCAGTTCCATTGTCGTTGTAATCATCGATTATTGTGTCACAGCATACATATGATTGTATACTTGACAATCCCCCGTTCAATTGGTTAAAAGTTTTGTTCTTCATCATACGCATATACGGTTGCATACTATCATTACATCCCGTAACGTTACTATCACTGATACTTCTATTCGATTCATCATCAATGACGATAGGATCCGAACAATGTCGTTGCATGGGTTTAATGGCTGGTAGAATGGTGGGTGGGCAGCACGTGAAATAGTGCAACTGCTTAAATTCTTCCGCATCGTCACCATCATCATCATACAATCATTCATTTCATTCTTCGCATTGATTCATTCTTCGTGCCTTTCTGTTTCGCTTTTCGCCCTTGTTTTTCATTTGACCCCTCCCGCGTAGGGTAAGTTAGTGGCTTCGCTGGAACACAGCCATTACTGTAGGATTACATGAACCCCTGTGTGCGCGTACTGATTTCGCTATCACAATACAGTAGATGACCACCTGCGTGTGCGTACTAGTACTGGCTTTCGATACAATACCACATTACATCAGCATGACCACATCATGATTTACAAAAAATCGATAAAATTGAAACATATAAGGAAACGTTACGAATTATCATGCTGTCATGATGTGTATTTTAATAACGTGGCTTAAAAGGACTAATTAAGTATGAATGATTTAACTCTCACATAAGGAAACGTTACAAATTGCAATTGGTAATGGGTTTTAACACATGACTTAAAAGGACTATTTATGTATAAAAAATGGATCTCACATAAGGAAACGTTACGAATTGCCCTGTCAGATCCATCTTTTTAACATCGTGGCTTAAAAGGACTAATTAAGTATGAATGGTATGAGTCCTCTCACATAAGGAAACGTTACGAAATTGCAATTGATAATGGCTTTTAACACTTGACTTAAAAGGACTATTTATGTATATAAAATGGATCTCACATAAGGAAACGTTACGAATTGATTCATTTTTTTAACAACGTGGCTGAGAAGGACCATTGAATGGCGAAACGTTACGATTTGAATAATGGTTGATTTCAAATTTATATAAGGATACTCGATTTTTCTTCTTTTTCATTTTTGTATCTTTAAGTACAACATAAAACACCCTACCAATATGTACTACAATCCGTAGGATTTGTACGGTCGTGTTCGCCGATCATACGGTCAAGACAAGAAAATGAAAAAAAAAATCTACTCACATTATACACACAAAAGTAGTGTATTATGGTGTGAATAGTGTGTGTAAAACTGGTAAAATGTATTTGCAACAATCTATCTTCTCACAATTTACAATTCGATCAACACTCGAACACTCTCAAAAAATAAATAATATTAATAAATCAAATCAAATCAAATCATCAGTCATGAAGCTTTCATTAACCTTTCTTGCTCTCGCTGTTACCACTGTTCAAGCTGATCTAACCACGAAATGGAATATTGATAAGGTCGTAGCAACTTCAGAGGGAGATTTATACACTTTCACTTATAGTGGCATTGGTGCTGAGATGGCATTAAGTAACATGAGATCTAATATTATTGGCGGTGACTGTGATGGAACTACCTACGCCTCGAAAGGTTATGGAAACGCAGATGTCAAATTAAATCCAGTTGACGATCTGACAATTGATTTAGATTCTGGAGTAGCGACTGTTGAAGTTGATTTGAATACTAAAGTTGCTGCAGAACAAACCGATCTGTGGACTTCAGACGGTACAAATGGAGGAGGTGGTATACTTAAATACTGTCTCCGTTATGGTTTATGGGCTGGTGTTGGTGCTGGTGTAAATGAAATTAATTTCTCAGAAACTCTTGTTACAGTAACAATTACCATGGAGGGTGGGTTTGAAGTTTCGTCTATTCAAGTAACAGAAAAGGCGAAAGAAACAAGCAGTCAAGCACAAGCGTACACCGTCAATGCTGCACTATGTGACGGAACAGAAGGTACTGATGGGGAGGCTGGTAATGCCTTCCTACAGGGTTCATTAATTTGTGTGAAGGTAACACCATCTAGTGCTGATGTTGAAATTAGTACCATCGCAGATTTCACATGGACTAACAACGCCGATCCGGCTGTAGCTACCACTCAAGTTGCATTACCTAATACAGATGGTTTAACATCCTATGTAGCGGGAACCGATACATTTTCCACTATCCTTTATGCTCAATTTTATGAAACTGGTAGTCAAGTTACAGGTTCTGGTACTGCGAATTTAGGTTTCAATGCCCAAGTCCGTCGCCTTGGTGCAAGTGGTAGTGAAATGAACGGTCGTGTTCTTCAACTTCAAGACATTGATGCTGTACAAGAATTTGATATTGTTGCTGATATTGTTAAATCAGATGATAATCCAACTGCATTACAAACTGCTGGTGGTGCCACTGCATCATTTGTTGTTACTATTGTAGGTCTTGTTGGTGCTGTTCTTCTTGCATAATCAAGATACAGGAAAAGAAAAATTAAATAAAGAGGAACGGAAACGAAAAAGAGATTAAGAGGAACGGAAACGAAAGAGAAATTAAGAGGAACGGAAACGAAAAAGAAAAAAAAAGGAACGAACTATAATATATATATACATAATTTGATAATTTAAAACAATGTTGTTTTGAAGAAAATGGTAGAAGATATCGTAGCTCAATAGATAAATGCATACAGTAGTATAGTTGTATGTGTGTTCATTATTCTAGCTAGCTAATCTCTGTTATAATTTTTTACCCATGATTTAGTCGATTCATTCGATTCGACTCCAACACGATGTTTTTTCTTCTTTCAGTGAGGATGTGTAGCGATACTGTATATATATATTTGTGTGTGTGTGTGTGTTTCAACTTCCTAGTAATTACGTTAGGCAGATTAGGTAAAATTCCATTCACATATTATTAAAACATAGATTTAAATATATCAGTTAGCTAGGACATGCCATTTTAGAGGCATGTCGTAAATATCTTCTTTCAGTGAGTGGATTTCTTGGGTGCGCCAATCGTAACATGTGTGTGTGTCTGTCTGTGTGCGTGCGTGCTGTACTTTGCTTTACTAGAATAATACAAAGCTGGTTTTCTATTCTTTTTTCTTTCTTTAAAAGTTCAACCAATCCATAGAATTGTCATATATATTATTATTACTATGATCTGGTTTTCCTTCGATAGTGTTGTTGTTGCTGCTTCCTCTTGTTTGTTTCTCATTGCCATTCTGTTGTTGTTGTTCGTCGTCCATGTCCATTTCATTAATATCATCAATTGCCGTAACTTGAGTATTTGTTAAAATCGATTCTTTATCATTATTATTAAAACCGACATTATTATTACTATTCTTATTATCATCATTCATGCTATCACGGTCAGTAGTAGTAGTAGTAGTACTAGTGGCGATAAAATCATCTGGAACAACATCAATAATTTCACTACTGATTAAAACACTATAAATATTATTATTATTATTGCTGGTAGTACCATCCTCATCTTCAGCATCTTGTAGTGTTGCCGCTTTAGATAAGTTTGTTAAATGAAAAAAAAAATGTAAGAATCAAAATACACAAAAGCAATTTTATGTCGGTATGTATTGTGTTCCTTTTTGTGTGTTGTATATTACAATTACAATTTACAATTTACAAAATGAATGTAGTACAGTACAGTACAGTACATAGCTTACTTACGATCAAAAGTGGATGGTTGAAATGTAATCGTTGGAAAGTATGTAGTGGGAGGAAATGTTGGACTTGGACTAGATGATGTAGTAATTGTTGGAAGGAATGAAGTTGGAGGAATTGTAGTCGTTGGAAAGAATGTAGTAGGTGAATTAGTAGTACGAGTAACCACCACCGCTGGTGTATTACTCGAGGAAGCAGTACTTGTAGGTGAACCAGTAGGTGAACCACTTGGTGTAAGACTTGGAATGGAACTTGGACCAGCACTTGGTGCAGAACTTGGTGCGCCACTCGGATCCAAACTAGGAGAAGAGTTGGGTGCACCACTTGGTGTAGGACTTGGAATGGAACTTGGACCAGTAGTCGTCGGTGAGGATGAAGCAGTAGTTGTGGGTGAATTAGACGGTGAATCAACTGGTGAATTAGACGGTGGATCAAACGGTTGATCAGTCGTTGGTAGATCAGACAGCGTATTAGTTGGTGAATCAGACAGTGGAGCAGTCATTGGTGGATCAGATGGCGTATTGGTTGGTGAATCAGATGATGATTCTGTAGGAGTAGCAGCAACTATATCAGGAGGAGCAGGTGGATCAGACGGTGAATTAGACGGTGCATCAGACGGTGGAGCAGTCGTTGGTGGATCAGATGGCGTATTAGTTGGTGAATTAGACGGTGGAGCAGTCGTTGGTGAATTAGATGGCGTATTAGTTGGTGGATCAAATAATGATTCAGTAGGAGTAGTAGAAACTATATCAGGAGGTGGTTCATTATTATTTTTATTTTTGGATGATTTTGATGATTTTTTAAATTTATATCCAAGTCCTTTTTTTTGTCCTTTTGTTCCTTTTTGATACGATGATGATGATGATGATGATCTTGTTGTTTCAAAATATTGTTGTTGTTGTTGTGAAATTGGTATTGGTATTGGAAAATGAAGTTTTGTTGTTGTTGTTGCTGCTGTTATGCCGCTATTAGTATCGACAGCGTTATTGTCGGCAACACCATTTTTACTACTATCTTTTACTCCCACGAAGGATGATAATGTTGATGTTGATGTTGATGTTGATTTCTTTGTTTTTGGAATTAAATTATTTTCAACTAAATTTAATCCACGTTGTTGTTGTTGTTGTTGTTTTTGTTGTTGTTGTCTTGGATTCTTTTGATTATTATTCTTACGACGATTATTATTCTTATTATTATTAATGACAGAAGAAGAAGATGATGAAGATTTGGTAGAAGACGAAGAAGAAAAACTAATTGTGAAATTTCTTGTCTTACTTTTACTTCCTCCTCCTCGTCGTCGTCCACGAATTGTTTTCGTTCTTGGTTTTGGTGTTGTCGTCATAATTTGTCGCTGATGTTGTTGTTGCTGTTGTTGTAAATAAGTAGTAGTAGGACTAGTAATACTAGTTGCTGATGCTCCTTCTGATCTACTACTACTAGTCATCGTCCTACTGCCTATCAACATCGAAGTGTCTACCACTACCAAGAAAAAAGATAAGCATACTAGTACTACGAATAAGACAGTAGGAGAGACGATTCTTGTATTTTTCATAATCGTTCTTGCCATCGTTGTTGATCGTTGTCGTTGATCGTTGTTGTTGATCGTTATAAAAGCAATAAAGGAAGCAAGGAGAAAAGTTATAATTAGGATGCCCTACTGTACTCTATATTATCTGTACTGTATGCTGTCAAATTGGAGTTGGAGATTGAAGTTGGAGATTGGAGTTGGAGTTGGAGTTGGAGTTGGAGTTGGAGGTTATAGTTATTGTTATTGTTGTTGTTGTTGTTGTTGTTGTACGGGCAAGGTAAGTTTACGCACTACAGTACTGTACTACTAGATGGATGGATGGAATGGAATGGGATGGGATGGATTGGATAAATTAATGAATGTGCGAAGATAAAAGAAAGTCTAAATTGGGACTGGAATTTGAAAGTTTGAAAATTCAAATTATATAAGCCTTTCCAGTAATCTCAACGGGTTTTTAACGAGAATTACATGTACTGTACAACATGTAACACTTATGTGAATGATACTAATTTTTTGAGATGATGTGTGTATAACTGTAACTGTTAACGGTAAGTATATATAATAAACCCAACACTAAAAGCAAGCACTAAGTTAGTACATACAACAACACCAGCAACAGCAACAGCAACATCATCATTATATCTTTTTTCAAAGGATAATATACAACATAATATTATTAATTGAATACCATACTGGGCGTAAGTTGGTCCAGTACTTTCTTCTGGTGGAAAAGTATGTATTGGTAGAGTAGCATAGGTTGCAGCATAGCAATACATTAGGATATTTATTTGCATACAGTATAGTACTGCCCTGTACTAGGCAGGTACAATAATACACTACTGTTGTGTCTTTTTTTTCTGTTGAATTGGAAAATTGAACACACACACAGTGTTGTTTTTTTGATAGCACGAATTTACTCTTGCACCACACTCGCACACCTCCAAAATACCACACACACACACACACACACACACACACACACACAATAGCTCATAATTTTACTATTAATATGTACCTACTTTTACCCAACTTCTATTGAGTAACTAACTAGGTGTATTGTTCTCCTCCACACCACACAGCTTCAATTCAGCAGATAATATTTTGGTGGTTAGTATGGTTACTGGACAACCTGCGCCTGCCTACCAAAGTTTCCATCCAAGATTTGTAAATCAAATTCTAAAACATTATTAACTTTTAAAACAGCAGCAGTTTCTACCCCGTTGTTGTTTTATTGTATCATTGTAGTGTGATTCTTAAGTTGTTGTTGACAGGAATTGAAAAGAACCATCAGCAACAAGCACAAGTGAATGCACTCACTACAATTATTGTACAAAAACTTCACCTGCAAAAAAGTTTTCCACAAGGATTGCACAGCAAATTCTGAAACAGCAACAAATGTTGATGATAAAAATTGTTGACAGGAATCATATACCAGATGGAAGTGGATCCATAAGTGATATCCAAAATATTGTTGGAGACTGCATTTTTACATGCACAGTTTTTTCACACTAATAGCACATCAAATTATAACTGTTGTTGTTCTGTTTTGTTCTGGTCATCTGTCTAGGCTCTGCCTGTGGAACTAGCAATACATAGCTGCACCTGCCACAGAGGCTGAGTGCTAGTTAAAATCTACATTAATTGACATTTTGGCCTAGCGTCACAAACACTTATTGTGGTGGGATCAACAGGATGCAGCAGCACCCATGGAAGAGTAGCGCCTCACGGGTGATTTATTTATTGCCCGCCTCTATCTTCCCAACCTTCCAATATTAGATTAATTATTTATTAGCTTAAAAGATCTGTACCTGCCACTTTTGACATTGATACATAAATCCTCCAATAGGTAAGGATGATTGTGCTTCATCCCCATGCAGTTGAGAGATGGAGGATGCCCTCTTGGTCCATGCAAGACAAGCTGGTCCAGCCATTTTCCCATAGAGACCGTGTGTGATGCATCCACAGGTTGTTCTATATGTATGTACCAGGCACTGTTTGCAACCTTGCCCAGCTCTGCTCTTATGGGGTTCTGTGATTATGAACTCTCTGATTATATGCCTGATACGTGCACACTTCCAGTGCAACTGCTGTGTTTTCTAGTATTACTTAGCCCAGCATGCACCACTAATCCAAAAACTTACCAAAGGTTTTTAGTAAAGTGGATTTGTGTAGCATATCATGTGACCTGTTTTTTTTAACTTTGGATGACAACTAGTAACAATATAATATGATACATAGTATACACAGAGGGACTGATTATCACGTATGCAAGGTCTCTGGGTAGTATTATAGTGGATATTTAGTTCCTGACCCCTCTTTACTTCACACTACTAACTACTGTATCACCACTGAAAATACTAGTAGGTTATACTACATACTATTTTATTGAATTACAAGTATATAAGGCATGCCCTAACAGGATCTGTTCATCATGTAATAAATAGTGGGAGACGAAAATAGATAATAATAATCATCACACACCTCTATTTAAGACTACGCACACCTACCAGTACAAAAAGTATAGTGCATTGGAGATAGATTTGGAGTTAAGTGCATTGGAGATAGATGACATGTGAAGAAGCTCCAATTTAAAGACAATATACTAAACAAAGATAAATAACCAGCAGGTCAACCATTGTCTTGCTAGCCTTTCGCTGCATGGTAGCTATCAAATAGCAAGTTAAAATGTAGTATATCCTTCCACTCAGTAAGCATATGTCATACCTTTCTACAGGCCCTCTAATTAGATAAATTCAACATCACACTTCTTTGCCCTTGAGACAGCATACTAGTAGAACCTGTTTGTCAAGTGCATATATTATTATATTAATTTGTGCCTAATATTAATCCGTCCACTCAGTAAGCATACGTCATTTTCTACGGGCCCTTTAATTAGATAAATTCAACATCACACTTCTTTGCCCTTGAGACAGCATACTAGTAGAAAGTTAGTGCTAAATATTAATCCGTCGACTCAGTAAGCATATGAATACACGTCATACCTTTCTACGGGCCCTCTAACTAATATAATTCAACATCACACTTCTTCTTTAACTCAAAATAATTCTCTTTTTGAGAGCGCGTAATATTATTTATGCGAATTGGTTCTTGATAGTAAAAAGAGCAGATTCTTTGTAATTATTGTCCGGCATGATAAGAAACACGACTAATGACACGATAATATTGTTCTTCTATGCATCATTCAGGCGATTTCAAAATTCTTCTGTTCTTTAAGATTTTATTTATTATTTTATGTATGTACAGTAACTTACCAGTAAATATCCATCGTCGCGTTTTCTATTGTCCGGCATAATAGAAAACGCTACTACTGTAAAGACAAGATGATATTGTTCTTCTATGCATTTTTTCAGGTGAATTCTAAATTCTTCTGTTATTTAGGATTTTATTTATTATTTTATGTACAGTCGCCTCTAATTTGAGACATTTTCCGGCATTTTCTGTTTTTAATGGCATAGCGATGGCACGATCTATGCATAGAAATAAGATAAGAGAAGATTACAAAAAAATTATCGCCGATACGGAGTGAACTAAAATAATGTTACTTATACAATCGCGCTTTGCACATATAGGACTAATGTCAACACAGGCCACTTTTCTAATCTTGCCTTAATTCTTCAGTGAAACAGCTGCCAGAGAACCATGTGCGTTGAACTGTACCCTCGACAATAATGCGAATCTTCTACGCGATGCATACCAAAAAAAACAAAGCACAGATTAGCTCACAACACAAAGCAATAAATAAATATACACAGCCAATTCAAAGCCAACAATACAAAAGCAGAAGGCAAACTTTACAACAAAAGTTTGCACTACTGCAACAGTGACATCGACATCATCGCGTTCACTTCATTCAGAACTCTCTTTTAAGCAACTCATAAAAAGTCAAGAAAACTGACCATCATCTCACAAAAAAAAGAAGAAGAGATGAATCCTACATTTCGATACCAGTACTACGAACAAGAAGAACAACAGCAGCAGTCAGCTACTAACGCTAACACTAACAACATCACTGTCAACAACGCTTCTGTTTCATCAACAACAGCACCGTGTTTATTTGACGTTAGTCCTACGATGAATACAAGAAGAACTAAAGGCATCAACCCCTCCTCCTCTAGTAACTTCTTTACACACATGAATTTGGAAGACATACATCAAGATAGTAGAAACCGGCGTGGAAGTGGGCTACGATGTTTTACTTTCCCACCTTCACTTACGAATCTTAAATCACAATTGGATTCAGCTTCAACAACAGCGTCAAATTCAACTGGAACTGCAGCGTTATCTGCAACGTTAGCAACTACTATTACGCCGAATTCAAATTCAAGTTCCTCAAGGTCCTCAAGGTCAAACTCCTTTGGAAGCATGAAGGGTGCTACTACTTCCATTTTATCGCTGACACCAGCCACAGCTTTAGCATCATCATCAGGTGCAGGAGGCAATCGAAATAGTCACAGTCCCACACGTCCCAAACGTTATAAAGAATCATCTCCTCAAGAACAAGAATCTCATCAACGTCGTCCTTGTAAGCAACAGAGAAGTATTTCACCAACACCAAGAAACAGAAACAGAAACAGAATTAGTAGTAGAAAACAACAACCTTGCTTTTCTTCCTATACTTCTTCTACCTTTTCTACTTCTTCCTCATGTTCTGCTTCTGTTTACGGACATGATGATTATTTATGGGAATCGAATGATACTGTACATAATCATAGTAGAAAAACCTCAGGCTCAAGTTCAAGTCCAATCTCTCCATCACCATCTTTCGCATCATGTTCTTCAATCACAAGCTGTAAGCAGGTGCCTTCTACTATGCTATCACGCGTAGTAGCATCATTATCACTTCTTCAAGCACCTCTGTGGACAGATCAATTTGCTCACGATGTAACAGCCTGTATAAAAGATGTCGTTAATGTTATGGTACAAGATGGGACACTACCACAACTGCAATCACAACAACATACATTCTGGTCAGATCTTACTCCTCAAGATATTATCCGAAGTTCTTCTTCTCAAGATAACACAGATGATGTGCTTGGATCTGGTGCTTTTTCCAACGTAACACGAGTTTCTATTAATAAGATCAAGTCGTCAACATCAAAACGTGGAAAGCAACAGACACAGACACAGTATTTTGCACTCAAAAGTTTAAGGAGAGATATGCTTCCTGAGATACTTACAGAAGATTCGTTCAGAAATGGTTCAGCTGTATGTTTCATCAAGGCCGGACAAGAACTTGCACGTGAAGCATATCTATTAAGTAGATTTGATCATGAACACATTGTTAGTATCAAAGGATGGACAAATGGTGGTGTTTCTTCATATGAACAATATAAACGTCATGATGCATTTTTTTTAGTACTTGAACTCCTACAAGAGGAAACATTAGATGAACGTGTTGATCGATGGAATTATGAAGATATTAATAACTATAACAAGACCAATGCTATTGCTACTAAGAAACATCAACACCAACGTACAATTGAACAATTGACAATCTGTCGTCAAGTTGCTAATGCTTTGGAGTACATCCACTCAAAGAACGTTGTGTACCGTGACTTAAAACCACAAAATATCGGATTCGCTAGTATTGAAGATGGACAAGAGAACAAGTCTATCAACGTGAAATTGATGGACTTTGGACTTGCTCGTGAACTACCATCATCTGGTACTACAATCTATCCTACAATGGATGAAGAGAAAGAACAAGATCAACAAGTCCTACCATATAACAACAATAGCAAAAATAATATGTTATTTAATATGACTGGAACAGTTGGTACTATGCGTTATATGAGTCCAGAAATATGTCTAAACAAACCATATGGATTAGAAGCTGATATATATTCATGGAGTATTGTATCTTACGGGATTCTTACACAAACAAGACCATATAATGATATGACACCTGACTTATATCATACATTAGTATGTCAGCAGGGCGTCCGGCCATTACAATTACAAAGTCAAGGTCAAGAATTATTATCATATGAGTATCGTTTACTATTAGCAAATGCATGGCGAACTGATCCATTCAAGAGACTTCCACTCAGTAGAATACAACGTCAATTGGATTTATTTATCCAAAAAGAACAATTATTTTTAGAAGCACAGGAACTTTTAGAATGTATGCCATTGGATTTGAATTATGGCATTGAAGATGATGATAGTCAAGCATCATTGAATAATATGAATATGATTATGTTAAGTCAATCATTTTCACATGATAATATGTTAAATAGGTTACTAAGTAGTCATAATCAAAACAATCAAGACAAACAACAACGTCGTGTTAGTAGTTGTAAACGAAGATATTATGAAGCAGCAGACGATACGAATTCGAACAATTCGAACAACTCTTACTATACAATAGGTTGAATACAAATTCAAATGCAAAAACACGTATAACAGCAGCAACTATATATAACAACAGCAACAACAACACTAGTAGTACCTTTTGAATTACAATTTTAACCTAAAGCTAATTTCTGATAACACAAACGTCTACTTTATAATAGTCTACATAGATACAAATATAATCATGTCTACACTAAAATAGTCTAGTTCTAGTTCTGGTTCTGGTTCTAGTTCTGGTTCTGGTTCTGGTTCTGGTTCTAGTCTAACTGGTCAAAATATTTGTATGCTATGGGATTGTTGTCTTTTACACGAAATCGATTTCGCTTTCGATTCGATTTCGCTTTCGATTCGATTCGACTCATCCATTGTTAAATTCCAGTGAGCCATAACTAGAAATTACATTCCCAAATTTCTTCTTTTTCGCAAAATTCTGTACATAAGAACTGATTTTGATACATTTATATTACATGAATGAATCTAGTGAGCCAGCCATTATTGTACTAGAAATGAAATTCCCAATTTCTTCTTTTTCGCAAAATTCGGGTTGTCTCATTTCTCGCTTCTTTTTTATTTATCGTTCAGCATTCTTCCATTCTTTAGATACTTATTGTAATTGTCTAAACGGAACGTAAAAAGAGGTGCGTCGTAATAAAACGCTCGAATCGAATGAATCGCGAATCTCGATTCGCGATTCATTCGATCACTCGACTCACCCATTGTTATTAAATTCGCACAGGTAATTGTTCGTTTTAGGAATTGCGCGCTTGCCATACAGTCTACTCGCGTTCAAGAAATACACTTTTTAGAAATACAATCGCTATCAAATACCAGGTACTGTACACCATATCTCGGTACACCTGATTCGGGACTAAATAGCCTGTAGTGGGTCCCGCGTAGTGACTATTTGATATACAAACTAAATCATGCCCAAATATGCCAATATATAAACTAAATCATGCCCAAATTGTACTAGTATTTGTTAGTCTTGTATATAATAATAACTTTAGCATCAAGTAGAATTAAGGTATGAAGTTTACAATTGACCTATTGGATGGAGAACTGTTATATTCCTTAGTCTTGTGAGCCTACTGGTATCTTACAATGTAGGCTCACACACAGCACACATCATCTTTTTATTAGATATCTTGTTCTGGACACAAACCAGTGTATTTTTCTTAAGGGTTAATACGTATAACTTGATTCGTTCACACAATCAATGATATGATCTTCCTCCTCCTGCATATTATGACTATTGAAATTACAATGTGATTGGACTAGACTTTTGGATGACATAATCTCATAGATTTTTTCACTATGCCATATTTTTGCTTGTGGTATATTTTGTTGATGCATAATTAATGCCTTTCTTCCATCCATCATATAATCTTGATACCAATCCGCATTACTACCAATAGTTTTACTATCTTCATGAACGGATGTGATCATAATTAATAAACAGGATGATAATTTACTGTTAGCATTAGCATTCGCATTCGCATTCGTATTAGCAATATCAATAGTAGTATCTTTCATATAGGATCGTGCGGCACTGCACCACATGGCATCAATACCCCAATCCGTATATTGATTTAAAAAGGATGGATTATTTGTTAATGTGATATTAAAATACCAGGAGGCAAAATTCCCATCCATTACTACAAAATATTGTTCTAATAATGGTACCTCTAAGGAATGTAGATTATAAAATAAATTATTCCTAGCCTCCGAATCCGAATCCTGCTGAGTATTATTATTATGATTATTTTTCTGTGTCATAGTATTCGTATTCATCATCCATGATTTGGATTGAAAATTACGCATTAACCCTAAATCCTTACCTCTGAATTTTGTGAAAGACATTTTTTTAATTTCACGGACTGGACTGGATATTAAGGAATATTGTGATTTTTTTAGATATGTCTTAATGGACATACCAGCAATTCGTTGATCGGAATCTTTAATGATAATTTTATCATAGTCTTTCATATAATTAATATTGGCTTCTATCCAGACAAATTTATTATACGACTCAGGAGAAATAACATACTCTATATAGATATTCGTATCAATATTGGATATCCCATGCAATTTTATAGTACTAAATTTTTGTTTTACTTTTTCTACGAATTCATGAGGATTTGAATTATTATTAGTTGTATCAATATAGATACGTATTCTCCAATTGGGTATTCCACCATGTCTTTTATTTAATGTTTGACATAATTCATTGGTATCGACATAGATCCAATTATATTCTCGATATAATGATTCTAGATTATTGATACGTAGTGTGGTTAACACTAATATACTTGGTAGATAACTACTAGCAGCAGCAGCAGTAGAAGCATCCGTGGTTATTGTTGATGTTGCTTCTAAAGTTGCTGCTACTGTTGATGATGATGATACGACTGTGGATGTATATATTGCTGATCCACTACTACCAACACTATTATAAAATAGTAATTCTTCGGAGGATGGTGGTGTTATTGGTACTACTACAGGTTGTTGTTGTTTCTTATTTTTTAAATTCTGTTTCTGTTTCTGTTTCTGATTTGTATTTGTATTTGATTCCAGATTATTTTCATGAAATAATATTTTTGTCGATTCTAAATTATAGTCATACTCATGTTCATACTCTGTGTTCTCTAAGATACGTTTCATTGTTTTACGACGTATCAAATAAGATTGTAATCCATCCAGATACAATAATGGTGACCATGACATCCATAAATCACCATTTTGATAAAATTTGGAGGAACGTATTTTTGCAAGTAGTAATCGCCGTTGTTGTTCGTCTTTATCAGATGAAATAGACGACGTATTATTATTAGCTGATGATACTGATACTGTTGTTGATTCTGGTAAATTTATTGTTAATATTTTCCAATCCAGTGGTGCAGAATTCACATATTTTTTCCATGATAAATTTAATCCTCCTCCTCCTCCTCCTCCTCCTCCTCCTGCTGTAATGCCTTCATTTTCATTATTTTGAAGGAATTCTTTTATTACTAACTTATCCGCATCCGCTGCCTGCTCCTGTTCATCAAGATCCTCATTACCATTCTCAGTAGTAGCGCCAGTGGTAGCAGAAACAGAAGATGATACTAATAATAAACCGGATTGTTCACGAATTAAAATGACATCATTGTCACTATTATTACTGCCATCATTATCAGAATCATAATACGCACGATGAATAGCACGTATATGACCTAATGCTCGACCATATTCGGATATAATATTATTGGAATTTGTATGTGAATTTGAATTTGAATTCGAAGTTTTGGTTTTTGAAAACCTGGAATTTGTATTTAAGTTCTTTATATGACAATCATTTTTTGTGACATAGTAAACAGGTAATAATAGACGTTTATTACTATTATCATTATAAGCATCAGTATCTTTGCTTTTCTTACTTTCATCCGATTTTTCGTTCTTGGCAGTACTCGTTGTGGTTGTTGTGATTATCGTCGGTCGTGGTGTGATTTTGTTTTTGGTCGCTTGCATTGACTTATGATTCGACGACGTAATCGTGGATGTCCTAATAATGGAAGATGATGAAGAAGAAGATGCAATATTTGACGTTGACGCTGTTGACGTCGTTGACGTCGTTGACGTGGAAACAAAAATATTTACTGATGCAATTAAAAAAAGAATTAAAGCAAATATACATCGAAAATGTAATACACTACTACGGTGGTTCGACTTTTTAGTCACCATTGTATAAGTAGGACTAGTAGTAGTAGTAGTATTAGTAGGACTAGCCATCATAATAGTAATAGCGGTATTTGTAGTATTTGTAGTATTTGTATTAGCAGTGGATGATGATGATGAGGAGGATGACAAAGTAGTGTAGCATTTGTCATCGTAGTCATAGTCGTAGTCGTTTATTGTCGTTACTGACGTCATAATCCTTTCTTTTCCTTTCTCTGCTTACTGTAGGGTAATAACGTATGGTATTGTCTTTCTATTAAAATTTTTGTTTGAGGTTTGAAATCTAATAAAACTCAACGGTAGATGCATGATAACCTTATATTTTATATATGCATAGATTATTCCTCATTCTAAGACTTTATTTATTTCTTTTTTTGTTTAACACTAAGGGAGTGTACATTTGCGCGCGCAATAATTAGTGTACGTGTTGTTGCTCGAATCAATCGAATGAATCATGCAAAACGCGTGCTGCCCTCAAATCAAGTCAAGTCGTGAAATCTTTTTCAATCACATTTAGTGCTATGCGGCGTGCGCCACAGTCGTACAGTATTGCGATACAATATCCAAAAAAGGTACAGTAATTGTTTCGCGAAAGGAATTTTGCGGAGACTGGTATTTTGTTTCAACGTACAAATTTTGTTCAAATAGATAAATAAATAATTGTACGTTCACGGAGTACTGTAGTTTACATGCCGATAATATAAATCTAAGAATATTATTATGATACTCATAATTACTAATTAAACAAACAGAGACGTCCTCACTCGACATTTTTATTTTTTATAATATTAAGCCCATCTATTATTTTTGTTCTTGAGGAAACTTCGCTCATACATAAATACTTTTACTTGTACTCTATGCCTGGTATCCATCACTGATCCAGTGGTGACGTGACATTTTTTTTATTTTTAAAGGATACTGCTTCCGAATGTGAAATTTCATTACATGCTTCGCCATTATTATTACTGAAAGGACTAAGTAAATGTAAAATACGGAGTGCAAGTTATTGCTGTGAACGTGAACGTGAACGTGGTGAACGTGAACTACTAGAAGAAGAAGAACTTGGCCGAAATAGTATGATCAATAAATCATATTAAACTCTCACTGCTTTGTTACTAAAGAACATGAATAAATTTCTTTTGTTTTTCCGTGTATCTGCGTAAAATCGAAAAAAGATCAACAACACATCATAGAGCCACAATAACTTTTAAGATAAGAAATTAAAACAAAAGCATCCAACAAACAACAACAAACAACAACAAACAACATCATGATGCTCCGAATCTTTTCCTCGAAATATATTGTCGCTGCATTAGCAACGATGGCGATGACGTACAACAACAGTAACGATGGTGTATATGCCCAGGGTGGTGTGAATGTAGGTGATATAGTCAACAATGCGCAGGCTACGGCAGCTGAGGCAGTGGAGAATGCAAATACGGCAGCTCAGAATGGTATGGATGCAGCAAATGAGGCAGTCCAGAATGCGGAGGCTACGGCAGCTGAGGCAGTGGAGAATGCAAATACGGCAGCTCAGAATGGTATGGATGCAGCAAATGAGGCAGTCCAGAATGCGCAGGCTACGGCAGCTGAGGCAGTGGAGAATGCAGATACGGCAGCTCAGAGTGGTATGGATGCAGCAAATGAGGCAGTGCAGAATGCGGAGGATACGGCAGCTCAGGCAGTGGAGAATGCTAATCAGGCAGCCCAGGCATGGACCGGTGCAAACTATTATAAAGAAAATAATGAAACTGAGATCCCGGATAATATTGGCGCACCTGATGAAGCTATGGATCAAAGTACGGCAACTGATTTAGTAAACAATGCCATGGGTACTGAAGCTGATGTATCATCAGCATCATTGTTGATGTCGTCAATGGTTGGAATTGCAGCTGTTACTACTGCATTTGTTGCAATTGCATAATGATGATATTATTCTACAATACAATACATCGTACCTGTGTCTATTTTTCTACATTCATTCCTTCAACAACGTCGATTATTCATTACACATCCATCGTCTTCTGTCATCTATCTATCGACTGCTGTATTCAATAGCCGAAGTAGGAAAATGAATAGGAAGGCATTCATAATTATTGAAAAAATCATACTGTTTTAGAAAAAAAGTTATTGTTACTATTCTCTACCAACATCTATATTCTAATACATTTGTTCCTGTAGCTAAAGAGAAACCAAATCTTTCCTATAGAAGTATTACCATGGTGTGTACTACATTTCTGTTATTGATACGATTGGAAACATTCTGCCCGTTGTATCCGTGCGTCGCTATTCCATGCTTTTTCGTATGGCTTGCTTCATCAAATTTCAAAATTTTACTACTGTAACTCTAGTCAAACCTCGACAAACGCACCGCGGAATAAGGAATGCATTGCAAAAATAGCTCAAATCTCACATAATCAAGGTTTTTATGCGGTCGGACCGCGAAACGGTGTACAGTAATTGTAAACGGATGAAGTACAGTACCTACAAGTACTATTATTCCGAATAATAAAAAGAAAATTCATTTTCACATTTCGCGATCAAATAAATTGTTACTATGCATGTTTGAATATTTTCATGTATCAACGGACAAAGTTGTTCAAAAAATGAAATTGTACGTTCAGGGAGTAAACCAGCCATTGGAAGAATGATACTCATATCCAATAATTAAACAAAAATAGACGTCCTCACTCGACATTTTTATTTTTCATGATACACTTTTTATTTAGATTTATTTTCAAGCCCATAATTATTTTTGTTCTTGAGGAAACTTCGCTCATGCATGAAATACTTTCACTGGAATGGTATTCATCACTTGTAAAAAGGATACTGCTTCCGAGTAAGAAAATTCATTACATGCTTCACTCGCCGTTTTATTACTACGTAACAATCTTCTTCCGAATAAGAAATGTCATTACATAATTCTTCGCAATTATTACTAACTCATACGTAACACATCTTCAACACACAAAAAGTACAGTATCTGCTCGCACACTTACACAACTTTCAATTGTACAACACATATCTTTTCATTTGAAACAAGATAAAACAAAAGACACTACCTTATTAGTATACAATATATTATGATGATGTTCCGTAATAATAACTCTACTGCTATTCTTATTGCTATTGCTGTTTTATTCGTTTCTTCTGATGTCGCAGTTGACGCACAAACACTTTCACCATCAACACCTGCTTGTATTCCTATGACAGCAACACCAACTAGTGCATGTACTAATACTGATTTTACATTTTTAGCTTATTGTACGGGACCTGATGATGCTGTATATGAAGCATGTTGTCCTACTGAGACTGAGGAAAAGGGATGGGAAGTGCAGGGAGGTGTTACAACATGTGTTTTTTGGAAAAATTTTGTTGGTAATGTGCCTGTTGTTGTAGATGGTAATGCAAATGCAAATGCAAATGCAAATGCAAATGCAAATAATAATGCGAATGCAGATGGTAATGCTAATAATGTTGTTGCGAATACTCCAGCTCCTGAAGTCGTTGCTACTCCAGCCGTCGCTTCGGATGCCGATTCGGATACTACTACTACTACTACTGGAGATGCAACACCAGAACCAACAAATCAACCAACAAATCAGCCAACAAATGGACCAACAGAAAATCCAACACCAGGTCCAACACCAGGTCGAACACCAGAACCAACAAATCAACCAACAGAAAATCCAACACCAGGTCCAACGCCAAATCCAACACCAGGTACAACACCAAATCCAACACCAGAACCAACACCAGATCCAACACCAGGTCCAACCCCAGGTCCAACACCAGGTCCAACTGAACCACCCACCGAGCCACCAAATGATGATGGTAGTGGTGATAATTTAATTGATAAGGTTGATGCTGCATCTGCATCTGGATCTGGTGGTGGTGTTAGTGCATCGTCGTCGTCTTTGATGATGATGACGATGACGACAATTGCTATCGTTATTGTTGGATACAACACTATGTAAGCGCGAATAATGCTTTTAAAAAAAGGAAGAAAAGAAAGAAGGAAGCAGGAAGGCAAAAAGACAATATATGTATTACCGCGTAATGATGCAGTAGTGAAAAAAAAAAAGAATACAAAAAAAGATTAAAACAGTATATCAAATAAATGGAATACAAGAATAAAGAAGAAGAAAACGAAAGAAAAGTGTACTAAATAAATAAATAAGTAATGTAAACACGTTTAAAAAAGAAAAGTTTATAAAAAAATCATTAAACTCGATAAAAATGGAAAGCTAAAGCAAGAACAGAACAGAATTCATCAGCTTGTAATTGAAAAATTTCTTTTCCTAGTGTTGTTGTCATCATAGTCCAAAACCTCCTCTGCTTCCTCCAAAGGATGATGGTCCCGTGATTACTCCTCTTCCTCCTTCAACTGACGAAGAATATTCTGTCTCCAACGGTTATTGTTCTACTTAAAAAGATGATATCGCGGCATCGAATGAGTGTGAATTTTCTGGTGATGGGATCAAATGTCCAGCAGCATCTGCTATCAATTACAAGGGAGAATCAATAACAATGGGTGCACACATTTGATGTCCTTTAGATTCGGTTCAACAGTCTGATTGGGTTGCGGCATTATAGGATGGATTATGTGCTCGTGAGGTTAATTTGTTAGATTCAACCTGTGGTATAGTTGAAGAACAAATGGAATGTATGTCCATTTGGTATGGAGGTTGGTCTCGCGTATTATTGTACATGCCACCCACATCATTCGTGTCTTTTCGAAATGTGCCTGCCACCCACATACATCCGAAAAGAAACTTTCCCAAATAACCAAAATAAACCGATTTCCCCCCCTTGTTTTTGAGTACAGATATCTATATTTCGTCCTGTAAGTTTTTACCAAACAATTAGATACCTATTGAGGTTCGATTCATTACATTCCTATTATCATGATAATGGCATAATTGTCCATTTCAATTCTTAATAATTTCGAAGAATTTTCCTCTGTCGCGATTTTTACACCATTTCTTGTTTTTCTAAGAAGTCCTGACTTGTTAGACTAAATATATCTAGAAAAATAAATAAAATCGCGGTTGGGGATGCGATTTTTTTTCTTTTCTTTTCACGCGAGTAAGTTAGGGCTTCTTGATTCGATTGATTCGATTTTTTATTTGTTTTTGTAGTATTTTTATCCACGTATGAACGGAAGATGGTTCCAGTATTTCACCCAGATTTATTGAGAAATATAGAAACAATAATCAAAACGCACAATCAATCGATCCGATCGCTTCCTTTATACAGTAAGTAGGCAGAGGAAAGCAATAGCAAAACAGCATTGTAAACAAAAAGGGTTCCTTCATTATCTCATCTTCTAGGAGTTAACCTACCTCGATAGAGAGTAATCTACCTCGATAGATAGTCGATTGGATTCTAGATGGATTCGAGTACTGTGCTGTAAAACAGTAGTGAATAGATAGGACAGAATAAACTCAAGACAAAAGGCGGGAGAAAGTAAAGAAAGAAAGAGTACGACTAGTTGGCAAGAATAAAGAAGGGAAGACAGAGTAGAGTAGAGTCGACGACCCCCGTATATAGACAAACAAACATTGATAGATACTAGGATATTCAGATTATGTTGAAAAATAGCTTTACTGTATATGGTATATATGGTGGTGACTCTAATAACGAGTTTGCTGTGCTGTGCTGTACTGTGATGCGCCTTCGTGTAGTGGTTCTGGGACCATACTATATGGGGTCAAGCGATTATTCAAAAGGAATAAAATAAGAACTTTATTGTATTGTAGTATATTTCGTTTGTTTTATATTATATTATATTATATCCTATTTATCATCCTACCAGATGTTGCATGAGACGATGTTCACTTTCTACAGTATATATATATATATATATATATATATATATATATCTGCAACTGCAACACGTGCTACTGCACTGTATTATTACGATTTTTCTTCGTTGTCATCTAACGCTTCTGTCCATGGCATTGCTAACCGTTCTATAATATCTGAACCTAATGTGTTGTCTTCGTCGTCGTCCTCTTCGTCATCGTCGTCGTTGGTGGTATTATTAATATCACTACCAGTAATACTACTATCATCATCGTCGTCATTATCATAACCATTACTACCTTTCTTCTTATTTTCTTTCATCTTTCGAAATTCGCCAGTATTAGATTTAGAGGATGAAACAACTGTACGTAATCCTTTACTATATTCAATAGGAAATTCATCTTCACTATTATAATAATATGTTTCAGCTTCTTCCATTAAAGTATAATTTAAAATTAATTCTTGACACGATGGAAAATAAATTATTTTATCTTTGATACAACAATAATATATTTTTGTATAGGCCAAATTATATGCTGCTTTGAGTAAGACATCTTTGATATCATCCGTCACAAATAATTCATCCATCATATGATACCCAAAATATTCTTTCAAGTTATCCATAATACTATCAATTTCATTATTTATCATATTAATTCTTTTTTGTCTTGCAGTAGTTGTAATAATAATAGTCCTATTAGTACTAGTATTACTTGTCGTACTACTAATAGTACTAGTACTACTAAGATGTGTCAATGGTGTCGTCCGAGTAATAATCGGAGTAGGAGGAGTAGCAGTTCTAGAAGTATTAGTAGTACTTGTAGTCGAACTATTACCGCCGACAACATCGGTTAATACGTCATTCATTTTCTTAATCTTCTTTAATAAGCTGGAATTAATGCTATTGCTATTGCTATTGCTATTATTACTACTATCGACAGCGACGGTATTATTAGCGGTCATCATCATATTGTATATTACTATATTATTAATGCGATGTTATTATATGTACGTGTGATCGAGTAAAAGTGAATGAATCGTTCAATGTTTACTCTACTGTAGCCTGATACTTACTTACTGTAGAATTGATGATTTACTTTTTCATGGGCAGCGTCTCTTCTTTTATGAATTGATTGTTTATTTTTATTTTCTCCTACTTTCTTCGTTACATTATTCACCCTTGTTATCAACACCTGTCAAGAGAAATTAGTCTAACGTCGTAATATATAGTATTCGTCGTGCGTGTAGCTAAATACTGTATTACTTCGTAAGTTAGTACGCACGGTAGTAGGTGATGGGAGAGTTATGCATTTTACTGTAATACAAATAATAATAGTTAGAAGAAGATGTGTCACAGCTCGCCTGCTGGGGCCGTCCTTTTATTCTGTAAATACTGTAGATGCGCATACATAATACAATACCGTAATGAGAAGTAAATAACAAAATATTGTAGTAAAGTGACGTGACACTCAATATAGGGTTTTTAGGAAGTTATCTCGAATGACATACTAGTAACGTTACTTAGTCCCGTAATAATACATATCATTTCTTTTATAATTCTCATTCTTCGCTTCAGTACTGTATGTCCTTTACGGTACCGTACGCACTTTATAAGTAGCAAAACTAGAATAAATTAATGATTTACTTCGCCGCTTGCTTACGGTATTCTGCATCACCTGACGCACTAATAGTAGCAAAGAAACTAGAATTAATGATTTACTGTACCGGCACTGTACTGTACTTCCTTTATGTGTGATTGATCATGATTCTTCTTTTTTTATGATTAGGATTGGGATTTTTTTTTTAAACGAAGTTTGTTGGTCGTATTGCCATGTACAACAATACTTCGTAAGTAGTATTCATAGGCGAGCATACTGTAGTACTGTATGTATGTGTAGGATCTACTGTATTTGGGCCTATGTAGAAAATAAAGAAAATAGAAAATTGACCAATTCATAGGATTGATAGATATGATGCCATACTTAGGTCGTAGGTTCAAAATAGTATAATTCATACATCACCATAATTGATTCTTTTTTACATTCATTCGCTAAAATGACTCTTTTATCTAAAATGTTAGTACTTTACCGTGAAGAAATGAGTAGTAACTATGATGTAAGGCATTTACAGTATGAATTCACGATCAAGTTCAGAAAGTTTATTGAGAAGTTATGCAAGCATCTCATTTTTATTTATACATATATATGCCTACTATTATGCTTCTAGGATATTTTCTTATGGGCTGGTGTCTAAATACAGGCAACTACTGTTATGAATTGCGAATAGCATCTCACATTTTTCTGTTATTCACAAAAACATATATAATATTATGCTTATCCAACTATTAGTGAATACCGTAAATACGAATTATGAACCTATTTAGTTTCATATTATGGAGTATGTCTGTATTGTAGACATTCTTAATAATGAATTTTACGATCAAGAATAATGAATAATTCTCTTCACATTAACATATATGCCAAACATTAATTACCAGCAGTTAGTCATTGTTTAACATACCACGACATCAATTTTGTCTTGGGGAGAGAGGTTGAATACAACATTAATTATTCATTCATAGAGATATAACTGCAGTAGTAACTTACCGATACACTGTACTTTTTAAAAGGCAAACAATAGAAACAAAGCAAAGCAAAGCAACGAATCAAAATAAATCAATTAAAGCAGCTAGAGCACAGCTACAGTACAGTAACGATGAGATCGAGTACATGTATCAATGGTAGTAGTATTATTGTATGCGGCATACGGCAACTACTGCCTACTATTGTAGTCGTAATATGTAGTACAGCATTAATACTATTCGTAATACTAGCAGCATCATCAGAATCAGAATCATTATCAACAACAATAACAACACAACGTGCTACTACAATGCTTCGAGGTAGTGGTAGTAATACACTATTAAAATCTTCAATAACGCACGAGCAACAACAGCAACAACAACAATTACGTGCATTATGGGCTAATCCTTTTCAAGAAAATTATCAACAACAACAATTACGTGCATTATGGGCTAATCCTTTTCAAGAAAATTATGATGAAAAAAAGAAATTAAGAGACGCCGAGGCGGACGACGAAAATGACGCCGCTCCAACATCATCACCAACACCTCCTTACTCATGGATCAAAATAAATAAAACTCCGGATGATGCTGACGCAGAACAAGATGATGGTCAAGATGATGAATCATCACCAGTCCTAGAAAAACTTGGTTTTGTGAATCCTTTTCAAGAAAATAAAGATCAGAAAGAAGAAGAAAAAGAAAATGAAGATGAAATCAGGGATGAAGATCAGAGTGATGATGAAGATACTACGAAAGCCCCAACATCATCACCAACAATGGAAGAATCAGTTATGTCATGGATTGCAATTAATAAGACTCCAGTAGGAGCAGATGAGGACGAGGATGATAATGATCAGGATAATAAGGATGATGCTATTCCACCAACCAATGCACCGGTAACACTATCTCCTCCAACAATAAAGGCTTATCCGAATGCACCGACACTCTCTCCAACGATGCCACCGACTCTATCTCCAACGAAGGCTCAGACCAATAGACCTTTTCTATCTCAAACGAAAGCACCGACCAATGCGCCGACTTTATCTCCAACGAAGGCACCAACCAATGCTCCCACAGCAATTCCGACCAATGCACCAACAAAAAAACCAACGAGTGCACCAACGAATATACCAACATCAGCTCCTACAAATGCACCAACTATCTCGCCTACTAAAGATCCTACAGCCTTACCAACTCCCGGTCCAACACCACTTCCTACTTCTAGTCCAACGACGTCGCTTCCTACTCCTAGTCCAACGAATTCACCATCGACATCATCACCTACTACTTCATCACCTTCAAGAAGTCCAACTATTGTTCCAACGGTATCACCCACCACACAACAACCTTCCTCGTTACCGACATCATCACCACAACAAGAACTACAATTTTCATCACAACAATTACATGTAAAAAATTTGGATATTATTAAAGCAAATGTTGTTCGTGAATCATCAAGTGATATTCAATTTAGTCCTTAAAAATTAAGTTACAGCAGGTAGTGATTGATTACTTGATCATCGTTAGCATAAATGGAAATGAATGAATCGTCGATTATACGTAATGCTGTACATTACGTAATTCGATACGACTGCATTCGGCTCAAATCAATTCGATCAGCCGGTGCGTTTCATGTTAATATATCTAGCATACTATAATATTAATAAATATAAATAGACTTCAGTTAAGTTTTCTTTTCATTTAGTCTACAGTCTAGCTTTAGTTTACAGTCTACAGTCTAGCCTTATTAGCTACCTACCTATTCATACTGAATAGGAATATAAGCTTAGAACTTATGTTTATAAATGTAACTTTTTTTTTTTAAAACCGAAATTATCTACACGCTCTTTGTATACACCATTAACACGCGTTGGGAACGAATAGTTGAACGAAGAAACTAACACCGACGACCCTTCGGGGTTCAGGATATACTCATGGGGTCATGTAAAGTACTAGCTAGAAGATCATGTAATGCAATGCAATTGAACAATCTCTCGTTCAATCTGACGTTTTCTCATTCGAGCATTGTTACCTATTTGTTGATCTTCTTCTCCTTCAGAGACTAAAAGCCTCAATCCCGGTGAAGATTGGTATGTATCTAATGTTGGCACGGTATATCTTGACGCAGACGTTGAAGAGTATCCTTCAGAGCCTAAAAGTCTCAATCCCACTAAAGATTCGTCGGTTGCGGTTGCGTTATTAGCGACTGCGGTTGCAGCTGCGGTAGTGATAGTGATAGTGGCATCATTATCATTATCAAATAAATAGGAATTTACATGGCGCATAGCAGTGACAACTAATGACGAATCATTATCATTATCATTATCTGCTGCTACTACCATTTCAGTTGTTGTTAATGATTCAAAGGATGTATCAGCACAAGCTGTCATAGCAACTGATAATGATGATGATAACGATATTAAACCTATCGGTATTGTTGACGATGAGTCGAAGGATGTATCAGCAGTTTTAGTAGTAGACGTTTCGCTACTAATACCATCATGCTGATCGATATTATCACTATTATTATTCTTGATTATTCGTCCACTGAATTCTTTCATTATTGGACGAGTAGTCGGAATAGCAGTACAAGTTATTTCGTTGTCTTCCTTCTTCTTTGATACTAATTTACTGCTCTTCTTCTTCGTGCATATTGTGTAAGTAATGAACAACAGTAGGAACAATGAACCAATTATTATTGCTATTATAGCAAATATCTGTGTACGAGTTATTGTTTTACTTGTGCCATTTTTGTTCATTGTTGCTGCTGTCGTTTGATAATTATCGTTATCATTGTCGTTATCGTTTTTAGCGGTAAATGTATTAGAAGAGTCAACATCAATCAAGGTAGTAGAGTCATTGTCATCAATCAATATAGATTGTTGTTGCTGTTGTTGTTGTTGATCATGTTGGAGAGGTAGATCACACCTCGATTTATCATAGTTAGGTGTTAGGAATGGATTTGTTAGTCTTTTAAGACATTTAATTTTATTTATTAATTCCATCTTCGTTTCGTCACTAAACATACGATCATGCCATTTTCGATTAAGTCGTTCTGGACTTATTTCAGGTGAATTTATATACATATCACCAGTAGTGGTGTTATAATATTATTATTTCTATTCTTTTGATGACAAAGATAGTAAAATTATTCCTATATATATCAATCCCTTCATTACTACCATCTATTGCAGTATAACCTGATGTGATATCATATATTGATATATATTTATAACAACCACATCGAACAGAACGATCCATACCTTGTTCAACATATAAACATCGTTGATTACTAGTTGCACTAGCACTACTATAAGTGCTAGTAGTAGCAGATGATGATGACAATAACGAGTAGAGTCTGCAGCATCAGAATCTGTCAATAAGACATTTGGTAACCAGATATACCATCCATACCATAGTTATTTACTACATCTCCACTTCTACTGATTGCTGTAGAATTGTTGTTTTATCAGTAGTGTCAATGTCAGTACCAGTGTCAGTACCAGTAGTGGTATTAGCATGATCAATAATATCTAATATAGTTGGTACAATATCAATAGTTGATACTAATCCATCATACTTGACTTGTTTCGAAACCAGTAGATCAGGATAATGTATAAATTGTACAATTTTTGAACCAGTTTCAAAAAGTGATCCTTTACCAGATTCACCATGATCTAATTGAAAGAGAATAAATGTATTGTTTAAAATACTTTGATCTTGTAGTGTTTGTATAAGAGAACCAATCGAATCATCTACCCATATTGCACCAACCATTTTATCATCATTTTTATATTTATTACCAGCTCTATTTATAACACTTTGACGATATTTGGAACAATTATTATCATTGTTCCTACTACTATCATTGTTTTCGCGATCAGCTGTCATACCAAATGGTATATATGGTGGTCGTGTTAATGTCCCTTCCACAGTATCACGACAATCAGCATACTTCAATGCATCTGTTACATCAGATGAACTATGTGGTACTGTTGGATTAAAATAAAGAAAGAATGGTTGTTCGTCTTCGTCATCTTCGTCATCGTCTTCGTCATTTTCATCTTCATCGAAAATGTTATTGTCTTTGTTATTACCTCTGTTGTCATCTTCACCATTCAGTATAAATTCAATCCCTTTCGATGTCACATGTTCCATATTATGTTGAACAATATTACCATTGCTATTGATCCAATTACCAGTATCCATATTGTCTCTATATATAGCTTCAGCATAATCGAAACCACATTTTTTTATACCATGACGTATCTTATTATAATTCCTCCCTGCGTCATTCGTGTCAACCTCATCGTTAGCAACAGCACTTAAATGCCATTTACCTACAACACCTGTCCTATAACCATATTTATTCTTTAATAAGGTAGCAATATTATTTTCACTACAGTCATTTGGATCATCTACCAGTACACTATTCATATCTTCCAGTTTTGTGGATGGAATTTTCACATCCCTTAAATTTGTATCAGATTGACTACGTCCATAGGATGATCGTGATGGATATCTACCAGTGATTGTTGAATAACGTGATGTACCACACATTGTTGATGCTGTTATATAGTGTTTCAGTACAGAAAGTGAACCATCATAATACAGAAGAAAGCAAAACAAAAACAGTGATAAGTGCGTATGTAAAAAAGGCAACTCGGCAAACCCGGCAATACAAATCGAATCGAATAGAATCGACAAGAAGAAACAACGAGCTGAGCTGCTGCACGGTCAGAGGGTGGGTAATGGAAAGGAAGGGCAGGGTAGAGCGGGAGCAGAGCTCGACGATATATTGACTGCGATTCGATTCGAATCGATTTCGAAATTGGTATTACCTCGATGAAAAGAATCCCCCTTATCCCACCCCAGCATCCAGGCTATTATTTGTCAAAAAAGGAATCCCTCGTCCATCGAGATATATAATACACTAGACTTCAAAGTAAGCTACACTTCATCTCCCACTATTATTTTATTTCCTTACCTGCATATGCATTTGTCATTTCTAAACCATTTTGTCGCAGAAAATCTATATTTGGTGTTAATCCATTTGAATATACTACTCCAGGCTTATTTGTCTCATGATCATCATCATCATCATCTGTATCGATATCAAAAAAACGTCCAGGTGGATTCCATTCTTCAAAAAAATAATGATCATCTGGTTGTATAATGATAAAATTTGGTCGTTTTCGTTTGGATTTAAGTCTTCGTTCTGCTGGCTGTCTCTGAGCATCTGCTGCTACAGCTATTACCGCAGATACTACTACTACGGGCTGATAAAGCTGAAGAATTGCAATCGAAACGACAACGAAATAATAATAAAGACTACCAACAACCATGATATTATTAGCATAGGTAGTTTTCGTTGTTGTCATAGAAATAATTCTTCTTCTTTGGTTGTCAAAAAAAAGGAATAAGGGCACCCTATTATCTGCTGGATAGAGCCGAGATCGTTGTATTATCTCTCTCTCGCTCTCTCTTTCTCTCTGAATATTAGCTCTACAGTATTAGATTCGTTCCTTCTTGTACAATAACGTACAATATACTGTAGTAGCAATTTGTATCTCTTTCTTCCTGTCCTCTCTATCCTGTCCTCTCCTGTATCTTTCGTCATCGGTTCGAAAGCCAATTAATTAATTGTGCTTTCGCTTTCGTCGTTCTGTGTATGGATAATTTGTCGTCCGATTGTTGCTTTCGATTACATAAGAACTGCTGTACTTACAGTCTTAAGTGTAATTTTCAGTTGGACTTGCACATGATACTGCCGTTATTTACAGATAGTAATAAATGTCAGTTGGATTGGCACATAGCCAGCAAAGAATGAAAATTGGAATTGACGTTAACTAAACGTACATTACGCGTGCTGCACGCGCGCTCTTTTGATACAATCTCATAATGCTTCAATTTTATCGATGTGTGATTGATGTTCTATCTGTTCTTCGTTCGTCGTCCTACAAGTACGATACGAAATTTGGTGAAAACAAAAATAGCCGAGGTGGACGAAATAACGAAAATAATTAACAAATTTGTTTTATCCATTCTTTCACAAGATTCGATTTTCGATTCTTCGATGATTGTTGTGTTTGTTTGAGACGAATAGTGCAATATTATACACTACATCCTACAGTTAATCCATAATATTATCCATTCAAGAACAAGAATTACTTCAAACTCAGACTCAGCCTCATTCACACACACACACACACACACACACACACACAACTTCAAGACTTCAAGACTTCAGGACTTCAGAACAAACTTTCACAACCACAAAATCATATACTATCAAGGTTCGCTTGCATTCACAAGCAAACAAACAAGAGTAATTTACTGTATACGCCGCCCTCATCAGTCACAATGAATAAGACCGGATCATATTGCTTGTGTTCGTCCGTCGTTTCGTTCATTCAGCTCATCCTCCTAATTTGTTTCTTGGTAGTCGTCGTATCAACAACAAAAATTGATGCACGAGTTATTGGTAGTACAGAAGAAGAAGATCGACTTGATTTTATGTATAATGAAGACGAAAATAAAGATTGTTTTAATTGGGTGGCGGCGTTATCAACATCAAATCCAAATTCAAAATCAAACTTAAATGATAATATGACTACTGAAAAACAAAAACGATGCAATATGGAATGGAAGGGAGAATTAATATCAAATTATTGGTGTCCCAAAACTTGTTCTACTATTATTTTGATAACGCTCGTCAACAGCAACAGCAACAGCAACATCAACAGGAGCAACAATCACAATCAGAAGTACCACAGCAAGTAGATAATAACCAATTACCTTCCTACGATGAGGTTATGAACCACAGTAATAGTAAGAATAACGTACCAAACCATGGTCGATATGTTGATCAATCATCAGGAAAGAGTGTAACATCATTTTGTGCACGTCATAATAAATTTAATAAAAGGGATTGTCAGCAACATCATGCTGCTACTGCTAATACTGCTTCCTATTTAAGAGGAGGAAGAGGAGGAGGAAATGGAAAACAAAAAGATCACAAGCAAAATGATGATGATGATAATGATCAACAAAAGGGAAAAAGCATGGTGATTGAATGATTGATGCTGAAAGAAGAATGTATAGATTTAGGTTAATTAGGCTAATGTATCATAGCTTGGATTTCTTTGTAATTAATATTGAGATAAATCCAAATTCAGGGGGTTAAAATAGAAGAAGAAAAAGTAAATGTCACGGACAGTCGACGATGCGACGGAGAGTAAAGGAGTAAGATTAAAACTAAAATCATTCTAGTCAGAAAAAAAACCTTCCAAAAAGGTATTCCTCTATTTCTCTCTTTCTCTCTATAACTAATTTGCTCTCCGTCTCACTTATTACCACCATACAGTAGCACAGTGTTATTTCCCTTTTTTTTCCCTCGTCGATCGAACCAAATTGCTTCGTTAATCTGCCTTCAGTCCTAAAACGCAAGAAGTGTAAAAAGCAAAAGTCAATACTTCGTAAAGACAGCTATACCAAAGAAAATGTGGTGGATGGTGGTGATCCCATCCCACTGTACAATCTAATTTTTTTTTTTGTTTCAGTAAACACACACTTTCAACAAATCGATGATTTGATGAGTGAATTTCTTACACTCTTGCGGCAAATAATTGTATTGTAACTTTGGTGCATGCATGCTTACTTCTTCCATTTTAGTAGAGCCAATTCCTACTGTGAGATCTTTCTACAGTACCCGAAAAAAAAGTTAGTGTGTACCCTCCATCTCAATATTGTTTTGTGATTTAATTTAATTGCCTTGTAAAATTTCTCGGTATGTTATCTGCTAAAACGTCGACACGATCTAGCTGTCTCTAGCAATTCAGCTACTACACTATAGATTTATATTATTCTATTCTAATTTTAAATTCTAATGTTATTTTATTTTATATTCCTAAAAACTAAATATAAAACTCCTAGATACAGCAGTTGTACTTTGTGAACGTGATGAACGCATAACATTGGTACGAATATAATTCCAATTTTTGACATGTAATCTGGAATTAGTCGATACTGGTTGTAAATATGTCGGCGGTGGCGGTGGACTGCGATCATTTTCTATTGGTTGTCGTTGTGGTTGTTGTGGTCGTAGTTGTGGTTGTGGATTGTTGTTGTTGTCGTCTTGCTGTGGTTGAGGATTATTGACTGGTGTTGGTGGTGGATCTCGTTCTTGTTCTTGTTGTGGTAGTGGAATATTATTATTACTAGGATCATTATTAATACTTGGAGTGTTGTCCACCGGTACAGTAGGTGGATTACCCGTTACTTCTTCTTCATCTTCTTCTTCATCTTCTTCTTGGTCTTCGTCTTTGTCCTCGTCTTGGTCTTCTTCTTTTTCTTCTTCTTCTTCTTCTTCTTCTTCTTCTTCTTCTTCTTCTTTAGGAGCAATAGGAGTAACAACGGCGGGACCATCTTCCTTTTTAGGAGGAGAAGAAGGATTCACCACTACGGCGGGACCATCATCTTCCTTTTTAGGATCAGGAGTAATAGGAGTAACAGCCACGGCGGGATTGTTATTGTTTACGTCGTCTTTCGGAGGAGGAGGTTTATCATTAGGAGTAGTAATGACGGTCGGACCATCGTTTTCTTTTTCGTTGACCGGTACTGTCGGAGTATCATCACCAGGAGGAGGAGGTTTATTCGGAGTAACAGCAACGGGTGGGCCGCCGTTTACGTCTTCGTTATTGACAGCTACTGGCGAATCATTGTCGCCTACTATTACTGCGGGTCCTTCTTCTTCACCTACTACATCCTTTGGAGGAGTCTTTGGAGGAGACTTCGGAGGAGGAACATCCTTCGGAGGAGGAACATCGTTTGGTTTTGTTACTGGCACTTTTTCGTCGTCTGGTAGTACTTCTACTTCTGGTTCGTCATCATCAATATCATTCAATGTTGTTGGATTATCTGTAGGAGCTTCCGTCGTCGTTGGAATATCCTCCTCCTCCTCTTCTCCTCCTACTGATGATGATGACGACGATGAAGACGATGAGGACGACGATACTGTCGATTCATCTGATGATCCATTTGATGATTCTGACGATGATTCCGACGATGATCCATCTGATGATGATGACGATGACGATGATGATGGATTTGATGTTGCAAGCATTCTTTGTAGTAATTGTTGTTGATTCTGTAGTTCTTGCTGTTGCTGTTGCTGTTGTTGTTGCTGTTGTAGTTTTCGTTGTTGCTGCGTAATTATTGTTGACAATGTAGTTGTTGGAGTACTACCTCGAAGCACTTTAGCGCGTAGAAGAGTTGTTGTTGTTGTTGGTGGTGGTGCTGCTGCTGCTGATGATGTTGATGCTGATGACGCTGATACTGCTGCTGATGTACATATTACGACGACAAGCAGTAATAGCCGACTCAGATGAATAAAGCAGTTCAAAACATGATTATTATTTTTACTAGTACTATTGCTCGATAATCTCATCGTACCGTCTTTTGTTGTAGTTGTAGTCGTTGTTGTTGTCGTTACAGATTGAATATATGACGGTACAGTATTATGTTGTAATATTAACGCAACACAAAGAATTCGTTTTGTATTTGTATGGATAAATACAGTATTAAATACCTCTCAAAAATATACAGTAAGGAATTCATAATATATACAGCGAACCGCTTTATTTTTCAATATGTGACTCCAAGTTACTGATAAAATGACCTATTTTTCTTGTACGTAATTCCCATTACGTACATGCCTGAAATAATATTCTCAATTATAGGAATACGAGTACGGTAGATGCGTTCAAATATAATGGGTGTGAGATGACGCGCTGTATAAAAAGTCCTTTTTTCTTGGTCGTAAATCGCAATTATGGTAAACACAAAGGGTCATAATAATGCAAGCGAAGTATGCATGGAACAAAAAATATTATTATGAAATACAGTATTGCTATTCATGTGTATGGGACTAAATATGATAATAATATTATGATGTCTCTCGCTCACGCAAGAAGGGAAATTTGTCTGGCAATAAAACATTACTATGTTTGGTGTACTACTAGTACACTGCAGTTTTGGTAACTAGCTAGTACTGTACTGTAGAGCAGAACTATAACAACAATGATTTATTTATTACCACATCCACTTTTCTTTCCATTTTTCTTCTTACTAGCATTACATTACATTGGTATAACTGAAGATTGATGAACTCGTCTCAATGATTTGGTTGTGTTCTCTTTCATTTATGAAAGAAGCAAGTTGTTGTTTATTGTAGTCACCCCTTACACGAGAAGGCTGGGCATACATCACTGCCCCTTGCCCTGTAACATGCCCCTTAAAAGCCGGTGCGGTGGTGGGGAGGATGTGTTGCACAGTATGATTAAATATTAATAATAATTTGCTTAGGTGATATTATTTTGATTTCTAAAATTGCTCACACTACCGGACGATTGCTAAAATAACCCGAAAAATATATATTATGGATTTAAGCTATAGAAGTAGGGAAGTCCATTTGTTTTTGATCGACTTTTTAGCAACGCAGCAGCAGCATGCATGCCCGCATGCATGAGAGAAGAGAGAGAGAGAGAGAGAGAGAAAGGTAAAAAGGGAACGGACGAATCGCCAGTAGAGCAGCGCCGAACAAGTTACCACATTTGAGTTGAGTCGAGTCGAGTCAAGTCAAGCTTTGAGTCAATCTTTATCTGAAAGAGGTTGGAGAATATACATTTGGAAGATCAAGACTAAGTGTAACAGTACCTAAGGCTGAAAACTGTCACGAAACACGAACTAAAAAAAAAATCAGAATTTGGATTTCGCGAAACACGAATTAAAAAAAAAATCAGAATTCGGATTTTCCTTTCTTTTTTCTCGCTATCTTTCTTATACGCTTTCACAGATCTCTCATGATAATAATAATGGACCAATAATATAACAACAGAGTAGATTTCACGAATCAAAAAAGTTTAAGTGAAATTAATTTGATGGATAGTCATGTCATTATGCATCGCTTACATCAAGAAAATCTTGCAAAAATCTTGATGATAACGACAGTAAGTAGCAGCAGTCCCTGTTTATTATTAAGTCGTGTTTTGTTTCTCTGTTTTGAAGAGAAAAAATAAATTCGAATCCATCGCATTTTATAGCTCACAAAATTAACTTATATCGTGATGACTCGTCATACTACAACTTTAAACACTACCATGACGGCAACAGCGGCAGCACTCGTATCGCTGTTACTTCTTCTTCTACGTTCCGAGAATGCTGGTGTTGTGAATGGTATGCCATCATTTGGTACAAAAATTCCGAATGGTGAAGCTGTTCCATGTCCAGTCGAAAGTATTGCTGGTGAAGAAGGTTGTACATTGCAAGGATATTGTTTAGGCTTAGGCCATTTAGATTGTGGTGGATTTCAACCACAAGATGTTTCTTTAGATGAAGAAACCAACACTCGTGTAGTCTTACTCAATCCATTTGGTGAAGATTTTCGTGAACAAGGATTTGCATGGACAAAAACATTATGTCAAATGGATAGTGATGGTGATGGATATACAAATGGTCAAGAATTAGGTGATCCATGCTGTACATGGACACAGGGTCAAATTGATGATATTACAATGAATTTACTTGATGATTTTTTTCCATCACATCCTGGTAATCCAGATGATACACCATCACTTGATGTTGCTTTCGAGTGTGCTTCCTCTGACGATGAAACGGATGAACAAACAACGTCTACTACAACTACTAATGAAGTAGATGAATATTATCAACCACAAGAAACACGTGGTGAATTTGATATAATTATGGAACCATATCCAATTCCTGTTGATGTAACAACAACATATGTTGATTTTATTTTTAATTTACCTGAGAGTCTTCCTGATCTTGTACATATTGTACATGGTGAAGTTATTTTATCACAACCCCAACATTTACATCATTTAGTAATAACAGGTTGTACAAATCGACTTGAAGATGATCTACAGGAAGGTGTACCTATTGATCGGCCACCAAATGATTGTAATATACCACTTGGTGGATGGGCCCGTAAGTAGCTGATGCAATGTAGTCCAGTTGTATTATTGCATGATATCGAATTCTCGCTCGCTCCCTCCATCGCTCACTCACAGCATACACACACATTGTTCCTATATTTCATCGTATCACTACTAACTTACAACAACAACAACAACAACAACAACACATACAGCTGGTTCATCTGTATTTGGTAATGATAAAAGTGATTTATCAGCTGGTGTTGCATTTGGTAGTGCAATGGGTACGTTACGTTATCTATTGTAGTACTTTACATACCATATATCTACCGCCACAATCTCTTTCTCTGTCTCTCTCTTCTGATCCTTTCTCTGTCCTTCTTTCATGCGTACACTTCTACACTATGTATAGGTATTAAAGCTATTCAATTGAATGTCCATTATACTGACGGAACATATGAGGATCCTACCTTGAAGACATTTAAGATGGCAGTAGATGGTATTAAGATATTTTATACCTCGGATCTAAGAGAATATACTTCTATATCAAAGGAAATTATTTATGTTCCGTTTGGACCAGCACAACTATATGTTCCACCAGGAGTTGATCGTTACTTCTTGGCTAGGACTTGTACTGTTGATACGAAGTGCAAAGATTCTAGTGATGATACGTTACAAATGGTTGCAGCATTTTTTGGTAACGATAATGAAGATGAATCTGCTCCTGCTACTGCTGCTGCTAACAGTGAGCTTGCGAATATGTCATGTCCATCAGTAAAACAATTCTGTCTTATGGCTGACATTGGTCCTTTTATTCAACAGGTAAGAACAGATGAACACGTAACCGTGATGATTGTTACATCTTAACTTTGTCTTCATGATATTTGTTGGTGTCGATCTCAACTGCATCCGCTATAAATCTCCATTTTCACTCACTCACACCGGTATATGTCTTGTCGTGTCGTGTCTTGTCTTGTGTGGTTTTTGCTGATCATCCCTCTCTCCTAGCTCTGTCCCGTTTCTTGTGGACTATGTAAAACTAGTGAAAGTGATGACATTGATGGCGATGTGGTTGAGGTCAATCCACGTGATCCTGGTAGGTATCGTGTAACTGCAATTAATTATCATGCACATTTACTAGGATCAGAAATGTATGCAACATTATTTCGTGAACAAGAGGAAGACAATACATCTGCCTCATCACCAATGACGAAGAAACAAGCTGATCTATCTGCTAGTGGTGGTCCTACTACTTCTACAATGACGAAAATGATAGCAAAAGATCTGAAATCACGTGAAGTATGGTATTATGATGACCAAGCATCCATTGGAATGGATGCAGAATTCATAATGCCGGAAATTCAAGCAGTTAATAATAATGAAGGCAATAGTAATATACTTATGAAAGGAACAGAAATTAAAATTGGTGACAAGATTCAAGCAACATGCGTCTACAATTCCAGTGAACGTACCGAGAACACAAAATTTGGTCTCTCGACCTATGAAGAAATGTGCATTATTTCTGTTCAGATCACATTTAAAACACCATCTATTATTGAAAATGAAGTTGCAAATACATCATTTATAACAGATTTAAATTTACGTTCATTTTCCTGTAACGTTGATAATATCAACCACTCAAGTGATATATGGCAAGGTATTCTTGAAAAAGATGAAGATCCACGTGTCGATGCTGCAAATTTTTGGAGTAAAGATGGTAATCATTCTATTGAAACAACTAATCTGTGTACGTTTCCTGTTGCAGATTTTGTATTAAGTGATTCATCTATGACAAGTGGATCAAGAAATTGTCCTGTAAGTGAACAAGAAATTCATGGTTATAATAAAAATGATCTCTGTTATGGTTTCTTAGATAATCATGGTGATGATGATGTTGATACTACCAAGAATATTGAAATCGAATTTTTAACTGATACAATAGCTGGATATACATGTGAGGGTGGATTGTACGATCAAAAGGATAGTAATGAATCACCACTTTACGTAACAAAAGAACAATGTATTAATTCGGATGACGGCGGTGGTAATGATTATGTACCATATACTTGCAGTGAAGTAGAAGATTCTTTATTTGGTGGATCGTTTTTAATGACAGACATCGTTAAAGAATATTTGAGAGATTATTGGTATCAAACAACATGTTGTATTATCAATGAAATTGAGACTGACAATGAAGATAATGGAGATAGTGCTGCTGCTGATAATAATGTTGCCACCAATGTAGATGGTGATATCGATGATGATGAAGAAGAAGAATCGGTTGCTACTATTATTAGCGTCGACCGTTCTTCTTCCTTCATGGCCGTTATCGTCATGCTTGTCACTCTAATTATGATGGCGAACTAAATTTATATCATCAGTATACGTGTACAAACAACGATAACAACATACATCAACGCAAAAGAAAAAGAAGAAGGCATTTACAGATTCATCATTTTATAAACTATCAGCAGTCCTTTAACATAATGAAACTAATGTACGCAGTAACTGGCTGGCTGCACTTTATAATATATTATCATACATCATTATTCATTATTCATACTTGCATGGTATTGAATAGTCCTTACTCGTCCTAGGACCTAATACATAATTTAAACCATAAACATTATATATATATATATATATATCCTATATCATTACCGTAAAACTCTGCAATTTGTACTATATTGTATTATCACATCTCTACTACTAGCTATTAGCCAGCTAGTAGGAAACAGTACTTCAAAGTATGATTGGTTGCGCGTCGTCTGAATTGATCTTGGCTCCAAATCTCGCAAAACGGGTGGAAGTAAGAAATTTAGAACAGGAAATACACTCAAAAGCGGCTCCAAATCTCACACAACGGTGGAAGCAAAAAATCTGGAACTGGGAAATCTCTCAAGAGCGGCTCCAAATCGCACACAACGGGTGGAAACAAGAAGTCTGGATCGAAGTCCATAACAGGTGGAACGGTTGGAGGCAAGAAATCAGGAACTGCAAATTCTCTCAAGAGCGGTTCGGAGTCCCATACAACAGCTGTCAGTAGGAAATCTTGAACATAAAATTATCTCAAGAGCGGATCTAAGTCTCACACAGCGGGTGGAAGCAAGTAATCAGGAACTGCAAATTCTCTCAAGAGCGGATTTAAGTCCCACACACTGGGCGGAAGTAGGAAATCTGGAACACGGAATTCTCTCAAGAGCGCATCTAAATCTCACACAACGAGTGCAAGCAAGAAATCTGGAACTGGGAATTTTCTCAAGTCCCATACAACAGGCGGAAGCAAGAAGAGTGGACCGAAGTCCACAACAGTTGGAAGCAAGAAATCTAGATCGAAGTCAAATACAACGGGTAACGGGTGGATCCAAGTCATCAGAAGTAGAGAATTTTATTTGCGTACCCGACATATCCGAAACTCGACAGACTGATTTTGATACAGTATTTATTACATGAATGAATCATCCAGTGAGCCATAACTAGAAATTAAATTCCCAATTTCTTCTTTTTCGCAAAATTTGGTTCTTCTCATTTCTCACTTCTTTTATTCCATTTTTTAGATCCTGTACGATGAGAGCGAAACAGTATGCTTATCCACGATTGAAATTGACTGTGTCTGTCCCTCGACAGATCTTATGTCTACTCGCGTTAACCACAAATACATCTTCTTAAGCAATACACTATTCGTGACAGGATAGCCTGTATTGTGTCCCGTGTAGTGACTCTTTGATATAAAAACTAAATCATGTTTAAATATGCCAATATAAAAACTAAATCATGCCCAAAATTTTACTAGCATTTTGTTACTCTAGTATGTTATAACAACTTTAGCATCAAATATATACACCTAAAGAGTCATTTTTTTGGAAAAAAAAACCTTGAAGTTTACAATTGACCTATTAGTTGGAGAATTGTTGTATTCCTTAGTCTTGTAAGCCTACTGGTATCTCATAACGTAGGCTCATACACAGCACACATTTTAGGGATTTAAAATGTATGTGTACACACAACAAAATATCTCATTTGAAAGTGTTGCAGAGAACAACACCTTCTGGGTCGGTTGCACTGGAATTCTTATAGTATACTAGAACATTGTAGTTGCCTCCTACCACTTTTCTGTTCCTGTGGTTGTTGAATAAATTACAATCTGCTGGTGGAAGGCACACAAACAACAAGATTTTTGACCAAAATGAACAACAATATCTCTTATTTGAAAGTGTTGCAGAGAACAACACCTTCTGGGTCGGGTGCACTAGCATTCTTATAGTATACTAGAACATTGTAGTTGCCTCTGCCCACTTTTTTGTTCCTGTGGTTGTTGAATAAATTACAATCCTCAGTTGTGGTATGCACAAAAACAACAAGATCTTCAATCAAAATGAACAACAATATATCTCATTTGAAAGTGTTGCAGAGAACAACACCTTCTGGGTTGGGTGCACTAGCATTCTTATAGTATACTAGAACATTGTAGTTGCCTCCTACCACTTTTTTGTTCCTGTGGCTGTTGAATAATTTACAATCCGCTGTCATGGCAGGCACCCAAGAAAATGATTTATGATTAAAATGAACAACAATACAGAATGGGATCATCAGATGGTTCAGGTGCGCAAACATCCACATAGTATTGTGTTTGCCTCCTACCATCCCTGGTGGTTCATCATCACTTGACTAAAGTAGTAATTCTGATTGGTATCATTTTTTTATCTCACAAATTCTCCAGTGGAGTTTGGTTATTGGAAATATTATAACTTTGAATAATAAGATGAATAACTTCTCCTTAGGTTCTAGAACCAGTATGGTGCACCAAGATACCACCCAGTCATCCATCCTATACCCATAGGGGATGAACCAAGGGTCATGATCCCTCATACATTCCTTAGTCTTGCCTCCAGAACACAAACATTGCATTTCGGCCAACATGTCATATTTCCATGCCCAAAAGTACCATTCAGAAATAGGCTGCCACAACATCAAAAGAAGGGATTTAACCATGGTTTGAACACCCAGATACCTTCCATATATGTATATCATCAAAATACACCAACAATGCTTGGAACAGTTGCCATATTGGTTGTATGGTGGGGCCGGGAACAATAGAATAGACATAAAATAGTTCGAAATGCACACGTTGCAAATATATTTGAGATGCTACAGTGCCTATACCAGGTGTGATGAGTCCCAAATAAAATAGCTAGGCATCAACCTAATTCATAATGGTTTTGGATTATATCATTGATTTAGGCAACCATACATATATTTGGGGTGCCACGGGTCAAAACCCACCTCTATTAAAACACACAATTTCTCTAAATGCCAAGTGCGTGTGTAATCAAGGCTGTGATGCACCATCAATACAGACCTAATAACCTTGAAAGATTGTATGGAGCTCAACATTATACCTATGGGTACAAGGTCCAACTATTGCTTGGGGCTGTAGGGAGGTTAGGAAGGTGTCAGGGTGTGCTAAGCACCTAAAAGGGTCATTTAGGCCCCAAAACAGGGTTTTCCCCTTTAGCGCCCACATCAGCATGGTCCTGCCCATAGCTTGCCAAGTTTATATTGCCTTTGGTATATGTGGTCAATCTCATGTGCTTACTTTGGGATAATTCATCTTTTTGAGCGTGTACTAGGTCACATACCCCCCCCCCCCAAATGGGCCATTTTTCCATGTCCTAGGCTGTATCACACCCTTTACCACCTTCCATTGTGAAGATCACATACCTAGCGCCCCAAAGTCTGGTCCAGGTATCTATCCTATACATATGGTAAGGTAAAGGAATTCTCCCTGACCAAAAAGAAGCATTTTCCTGGAAGTTCTACCCTGGTTTGTGTCCTGAATTAGATATATCATAAAAAGATGATGCGTGCTGTGTGTGGGCCTACATTGTGAGATACCAGTGGGCTAACAAGACTAAGGAATATAACAATTCTCCATCTGTTAAAATACACAAAGACCAAGTATTAAAACTAATCTAGTACCAGCAAATAAGACCAAGCTCATAACCCAATCCTCCGAGTGTTGAAGTCTGAAGATCAAAATGTTGAAGTCCGAAGATCAAAATGTTACAAAATAACAAGGCGATTTATCCACCTTAACGATGTAAAATGAACATCACATAACTTACTTAATTTAATAAGAATAATTTGATTGTTACTATAACATCTCTTCTTTTGCTTTAAACCGATATTGTTGAACCTACCCGACGGAAGATTCAAGCCTACACCGACGTAGGGTCTTGACGAACTGGGAGCTTTGGGTTAATATTGTTGCATTCGAATTAGATTATTATATTGAGTGTGTATTAATAATAATACAGTAACACCAACACCAACGCAAAGCCATAGAGCAAACCATCAATAATACCAATAGATTGTCTTTGCTCTCTGTACGAACTATTGTCAACAGTAGTATTTTGTCAACGACAAAATATTATTTTGTCATCGACAATATTTTGTCAACAACATAATTTTGTCATCGACATAATTTTGTCATCGACATAATTTTGTCATCGACAATATTCTGTCAACAACAATAGCTTTGTTCTCTTTACAACCATCCAATAGGTCAATTGTAAACTTCATAGTTTATTTTTCCAAAACAATGACCTTTTAGGTGTATATATTTTTTGATGCTAAAGTTGTTATTATATACTACACTAACAAATACTAGTAAACATTTGGGCATGATTTGGTTTTTATTAAAATTTGGGCATGATTTAAAATATTTCTTTTTGGTCAGGGAGAGTTCCTCTACCTTACCATGTGTGTAATACATAATGGTTCAAAAATATGTTGTATGATCTCCTTCAGTTTGTGCACACATTCATGTACAATCACTAGCCTTTTACTCAATGTTACTAGTTAATTTCTTGTGGCTATTATTTTTGCTAGAAGAACTTTTTTTGGCAAATAAAATTATGTAACCTGCTATATGTTTAATCTTTGTATGTCTTCCAGATGTCATTGGTGAACAGGGGGTGCCTTTCTTCACCAAGGGCCCAAAACTGATTTTTACCCTATATTAGCTTCTAAATCCACCAAAATTTATTCTGCACGAGGTGTACGGGGGTCAGTTTATTTTATGAGTATTTTTGTGGACTTTTCTGTCAAAATTGGTGTGGGAGCATTTTCCAACCAACAGTGACTATTTCAATTACGGTCCTTGATTGCTTTTTTAAATATGAGTTATTTTTGACAACAGGGGTATATACTGCAATTACATCCAGAATATATGGGTTGGGATGATGATGCTTCCCATTCACAAGTAATATGTCCTAGTGAGGACAGAGAATCAATTCTGTGTTCTACTTCATCTGGTAGTGTGTGTAAATAATGATAATGAAGAGCTGTGTTTTGGGTTATAATCTTACTATATAGATGTAGTGTGGGATGGTGTGTTTATTTCTTATTTTAATATATGGAAATGACAGTAACAAATACAAGCTAGATTAATGTATCTTAACAAAAGTAGTATGAAGATGGTTGGTTGGTGATTCAATGTGGCAGACACCAACCAGCAGATATGGGTATGTTTTGAAATTTGTTGCTGTTGTGGGAGGAAAACAACAACACAATGTTTATCAGAAATAAATTGAAAGAAGAGAAGAACAGAATATCTCATCTGAAAGGGTTATAGAGGACAACACTAGATGAGTTGGGTTAACAATCATTCACATAGAGTGTACTATAACATTGTGTGTGCCTCCTACAACTTTTATCTCCCTGTGGTTGCGGAATAAGATACATTTCACTGTTATGGCAGGCAAACAAACAATATGATTTTTGATCAGAAATGAAGAACAAAATATCTCATTTATAAGGGTTTCAGATGACAACATCAGATGAGTTGGGTGCACCAACATCCACATATTGTACTATAACATTGTGTGTGTCTACTATTACTTTTTTGTGTACAGTTTGTGCATTGAACTTGCAGGTTACTTGCCTGTTAGATATCACTGTGAATTATACATGGTAGGTAGTCCCTAACCACCCGCCATAATAGTCAGCCAATAATACTATATACATACAGTAGTATATGGCTACTCCAACAGAAAGCGTTTGTACAATGTTTGATTTGTTTGTTGTTGTGCTAGCATTTATTTTATACATAATACCAGCACTATGCACACAAGTAGTATGTAATAAAATAAGAGAAGGTAGTCTAGTCTCCATCTGCATGTATGATGAACAAGTATTGATATTTTCATCTGCTTACTTTTGGACTAGACCATTGTTATGTGATGTAAAGACAGGAAGGTAGACTGGTGAAAATTCAAAGGGATGATGACTTTTTGAGGGGTGTAACGCACCAAAGTTGTACCAGTGAAACTACTTCTGGATCAAAACAATTATTTAAGTACTGAATCAAAACAATTAATTAAATGACAAAGGTCATACTATGTATTATTATAACTATTGAATACAGTAGATGAATCTGAGACGGCGAGGAAGATTGATTGACTTAAGAACTCTTTTCTAGCATCAGTGCACGGACCGGCTTTGGTTGTACGTGCTTTCTTAGACATGTACTTCATAGTGAAGTCATTTCACAGAAAAATACATCATCATTTTTGGATTCCACGTTGTCTTGAATCTGACTTGCCTTCATTTCTTTTACCAAAATAGCTTGGTGGTATGTTGGATTTTTTAGAATAAAAATTGGTGGTGTTTGTCAGGTTGTACAACAAACAGCATTTCAGAACAATGGTGGAATGATCTCCACTTTTAGCATGCACATCAGTGTGATTGTGTACCTGCAGTTAGACACCAGGAACAAATCCCTTCTGGTAATATAGTTGCACCAACCCGCGCGCACTAATGCTGTTGTGTGAGCTGCCATAAATGTTTATGGGACTAGCAGATATGAGGGTATGATGTAATCCTATGGCAACAATTTACTCCATAGTAAATGACTTCTAACTTGGTATATAATATACATATGGTGTTTAAAAAATTCATATTACTCTAGCAATAGGTGGTTTAATTCTTATATGAGCTAATTTTGTACATTTCAATTTTGTATTTGTGTTTTGGGGCATATTGTTGAAATACAATAGTCATAGTCCCTGGACTAACTTGTTATATACTATGATGACTACATAATGCTTAAAGTGACTATAATATATAATGACTGTATAGACTGTTTACCTTTTACTATGCATCAATAATATACATCTTGGTATAAGATGGATGAATCAAATCAAATCAAATCTGAACTACCACACACACACACACACACACACACACACGCACGCATACACACGCATACACATACAAACAGACAGACACCGGATATGTATGTGTACAGTAGTAAAAGTTTTACAGTACACGCATCGCATACTACCCCATATTATACCTGGTCCAATTCATATCCCTATTATATGACAAAACAAAACGCTTGCTTGAAAAAGATGAAAATGTTCAAGTTATATATTACAATCACAAAATAAAATAAAATGAACTTGTGCATGATGTCTCTCGATCGTGTAATATACGTCGCATCGAATCGCATATCCATTTTAACAAAAACAAAATGTTGCTGCAACAGTAATAATAATGATGGTGGTGGTCGTGGTCGTGGTGATGTCGCTGAGATCTAATCTTGTTGAGATGTAAAACCGTCCAAAGTCTCGTTCTACATTGTACATAAAATGATGGCAATATATATTGGAGTCGATACAACAAGAACGAGAACATGAGACTGTTTTTACTTTTTTTCTATAGTTAGTCTCTAGTTTTTTCTATAGTTTAAGTTATTTTATTATAGTAATATTATTCGTTATTCATTATAGTCTATTATTTATAGTTATTTATAATTGTGTCCATCTATTACCATCTGGGAATGTAATGGTACCATAGGGTGCTAATGAATTACCATCAATTAAATACAATGATGCAATAATTTCTTCTGTGGAACCAAAAGTGTCGGGTAAGGCATTTTTTACCGGGAATTGAAATGAGATAGCAACAGTGGGAATCGAAAATAAGGATTGATGTTTTCCTTTAATAAAAATAGAATCTTTTGGTGAACCAACACCCACATTATTTAATTCCACTTCCATTATACTACCTTTCTTTTTACGTAAGACTCGATAACCAGCTGGATGTTGTGGATCACTATACACACCATCATATTGATTTTTGTTCTTAATCCAGACATTCCCATCTTCAAATGTAATTGATCGTCCATCTTCAGCCAGTGTACCAATCGCATTTTTTGGACCACCTTTAAAACTAAAATCAAATGTTAATTGTTTCCCATCTGCCGATACTTTGACAGCTTGATTTTTATAGGTCTTTTCAATTTCTTCACTACCCTTTGGTACACCATCACTCAAGTTCATAATAGCAGCACCACCTTTTTTTGATGCAGCAATAATTGTACGATAACCATCGGGATGTTTTGGATCATAAAAGACACCTTGAAATGATATTGGTCGTGCGACTGTTGGTTTTTTAGCTTCTGCCATATTTGGACTAATAGCAAATACAGCACCAGCTGTGGCTGTTGCAATAATAGCATTTTTAAATATATCACGACTTGATGTACTAGTAATAGACGATTCGGATGAATCTTCCGCCATCATTAATTGGCTATTGACGACAGCAGTACGTCGTGTAGCGGCGGATGGGGCCATGGAAAAACCATTCGTGCTCAATGCACTGATAGTTACAAACGCAAGAAAGTTCGTAATCATCATCATGCTGGGTACGGTAGTTGTAAATTATGTAGTTAATTTATGTGTGTCTGTGGCCGTGTCTGTGTCTGTGTTGTGTGTCGAACACTATGTACGAGCAGCTACTACTAGCGATAGACAGATTGAACGCTAAATACACGACATCTGTTTTTTCACGTGACAAGCAAAACAAAATTATTTAAAAAAAGATTTTAGTCTTGATAAAATAATATATATCTTTTGTGTTGATGAATGAGGTGTTTCATGCCGATGACGCGTTGAGCACGAAAAAGATATGGATTGATTAATTCGATTCAATAATTTTATTCAATTCAATTCAATCATACTCGACTCGAGTGAGTCGAATCGAGTCATGTTTGTTTTGTTGTTACCGTACTAGGTACAGTATGCGAATAAGCGCCGTGACTCGCTGACAAAAGCTGGTCCAGCATGAAATATGCTGAAACACGAACTGAAGCATACTGTAAGTCCCGCAGAGTACAGCTTATATTGATACTTCCTCCAGTCAGCGCTAAACGCGAAGGGGGCTATCGTTTGTTAATTTTTTGAGCGTAATTACGACATGCTAATTTAGTCTATCAGGTTGCCTATTTTAGCAGGAAATATAGAACCTTATGGATGTTGATATATGAATTCTGTGTAGAATAATAGTTCAGATGGAGTCTTCAAATTTTGAAAAATATTGTTTATTGATAGAGTTGCACAAAGTTGAATGATTTATAGTTTTACTAGTATTTGCTAGTTATTTTTTGGGCATTATTTAGTTTTTTGAGTGATAGCGTGTTAATAACGTGCAAAATTTTCAAGCGACAGCCCCCTGCGCGTTTAGCGCTGACTGGAGGAAGTAGCTACAGTAGGAATAGTCAGCTTGAATATCCTTTAGATACAAGGGAAGGGATGCATAATCATTGTAATATGTATTGTAGTATGGATCTATATATATATGTAGGACCTATGTATGTTTGCATGTGTATTGCTCTATATTTGTGCGGGTCTTTTTCGTGTATCAATTTCATTTATTCGTATACTTCTGGACATTCTGTAACACATTTAATTTCAATAAAGTATCTTGTGACGGGTGTATCTTTTGGAACATCAGGATGACAACATTCAGGGATGATTGCATTGTCGTTTTCAGATAAAACACCATTTTTAATATCATCTGCAACCCAAAATTCTAATAGTCCAATTTGTGAATTATTTGTACATTCAATAGTAATTTCAATATAATCCCCACCCTCGACGTTCTCTTCCTCATAACATTTATTATCAAATACATTGACATTGTATTGATAAAACATATAATCAACACTCGATGTCGTAAACGATTGCTGCAATGCAACTGTTACCGTTGTAGTATCTTGTGAAATGATACGAACAGCATCTACTGGAAACGTTGTTACACCATCATGCTTGATAAGTAAAATATCATCAGGACAATCTTCAGGACCAATTGGTGGAAGGAACCTATCATCATCGTCATCCCCACCAAGCACAACGATTGGAGGTTCCGTTGTAGTACCATCGGTTGGTGATGCTGTTGGTGATGACGTTGTTGGACCACTAGATGGACTCGATGATGGTCCATCAGTTGGCATACCGGATACACTAAGAGTTGGTGCAGCACTTGGACTACTTGATGGTTCATCGGTACACACTTCTTTGTAATCACATGGAATAATAAGCCTCCACGAACATGATTCCATAATTAGTTCATCATCAGGATAACATGGATGAGATACGTCGTTACTTCCACAGATAACGGAATCTGTAATTACAACATCAATTACTGCCAAGAATGGATCATTTTCACTTTCTTGATAACATCCAACTGTAAATTCATTATCACCTTCAATATCAATATCAGTACCGTCCATATCTAAACATTGAAATCCATCACCATTCTTTGTTACTGAATCAACACCATTGGTATGGACAAATACTTGCATTTGTTCTGGTAATGCATTGGACGTCCATACGTTATTAATAGCGATGGTAACTTCTGTACTATTCATATCATTAATTTGAACCATATCTTGATTGTAATAACACATTTCTACGGTACTACTATCCTTTTTAATTAACTTTGGTCCATCATAACACTCTGGTAATACGAATGTTGGTGCACTTGATGTTGTTGGTGTAATCGTCGGTGTTGATGATGGAGATGATGTTGGTACATTTGATGGAGACGATGTTGGGGATGTAGTAGGTGATGCACTTGGACTTGATGTTGGTGATGACGAGGGAGACGCAGTAGGCGAACTCGATGGTGTATTCGATGGTGCAGGACTTCTGGTTGGAGTAGCAGTAGGAGCAGTGGAAGGGAAGAAACTTCCAGATGGTGCTTCACTTGGTGATGCTGTTGGCGAAACAGATGGTGATTCGCTTAGTGATACAGTAGGAGAAGCAGTTGGTGATTTTGTTGGACTAGATGTTGATGGCGTACTAGATGGTGATGCTGTCGGCGAAGACGATGGAGTAACGGTAGGACCGGTTGATGGATTTGCAGTTGGCGATGGTGTTACAACAACAAAAGCAATAGGGTCTGTAGGAGAATCACTTGGCAAGTTCGTAGGTGTTGTTGATGGTTTATCAGTTGGACTAGAACTTGGTGCAGGTGATTTCGTTGGTGAATCCGATGGTGATGTAGATGGTGATCCAGTAGGTGGATCAGTATTCAAAATACATAAATGACTTAATGCAGTTGATAATTCTTCTAGACTTAATGCTTGAATCGGTAATACACCTAAATTCTTAGCAGCTACATGTTAATTCAAGATAGAGAGGAACGAGAGAGAACGAGAGAAAGTGAGAGAGGGAACGGTAAGCGATTGTAATTGGTACCACTCTTTAGTCTTCTATGTGGGTACAGTATTCCAAGGACAACGTTTCAATATTACAATTTTATAGACTTACGATTATCATCAATCATCCATAATGCTGATCCTTGACTAACATTGGATTCATCACCTACGCCAATTGCTAATCGTGCAACCTTCAATTCAGTAAGTGATGCAATTTCAGAATCATATTGTGTAACAGCATCCGAATTTAAACATTCTGTTGGACCACGAACACAATCTTGATATGGTTCATTTTCAACACAATAGGAATCATCACCACGACAAATTGTATGTTTCTCACCCGGTGATAGATTCAAATCACTACATTGAAGTACCTCATTGTTACCATCACCATTCCAAAAGATTGTTGTATCGGCACAATACATTTCATTATCACCATCACCACGTACATTTGGTTCCCCATCACTTAAAAAAACTAATAAATTTAATCGTGATGGACTTGCAGTAGTTTCAAAATATGTAACGGTTCGATCTAATGCAGCATCAAAGTTAGTAAAACCATTATTTGTATTGAATACTTCATCATTGGATGTTGGGGCACGTAATTCTTTCTTAATGTATTCCATTAATGCATTGTTATACGATTCATTATCATCATTTAATGGTTTCCATACACCATGTGAGTCGGCATCAGTTTCAAATGATATTAATTCAATTTCTGTATTTGCATTGTTTAATGTATCACTTAATGCAATAGACATTAATAAATCTTGTATTGCTAAAATTTGTGCATCTAATATTGTATTACCTTTCCCATCACCATTTACATCACCAATGTCGATTGTCGATGAAAATTGTTTTTCATATGTTGAAAATGATAAATCAACAACTAATGCAATATTTAAACTTTCACTATCTAAATAGGATTCCGAACATACTGTTGGACTTTGTGTTGGAACATAGGATGGTTCAAATGATATTGTTGGTGATTCACTTGGATTTGTGGTTGGTTCTAATGTGCATTCATCTTCGTTCAATTCTTCAATAGTAAATAAATCACCATATGTATTACCAAATACATCATAACTATCACCTGCACCATCCGTGAACTAAGGAAAGGAAACGAAGGAAAGAATGAAAGGGACGGAAAAATTATTGAGAGTGAGTAATTATACGTGAGTTTTAAGCGAGTACGTAAAAAAAAAATCATGGTTTCCGAAAACGAAAGATCGTTACGTTCTCATTTTGTGTTCTCATTCAGATAGAGGCTCGACAATTCAGACGCGCGTTATTTCATTCGTAGTACGTTTACGATTATGGACAAGCAACATGATACAAAGCAACCAACAATAAGCAAGCAATCAAATGTATATGATAGACTTACATTCTTTGCACCATATATACCTTCCCAAGTTGGACAATCATAGTAGATATAACCATCTTTCATCGTATTTTGTCCATTATTTTTTCTATTATATAATATTAAATACCAACCCCAATTTTCTTGATAGACCGGGAAAGTATTTGGTACACCATTATTTGTGATAATACCAGTAGAATATTCTTCGTCTAAGACACAATCTGTACCGACTGTGATACATTTCTCCATCCATTCCTTGGTATTATTAAATACTTGTATTGAATCGCTTTGTATAACAAATTCCACTTCGACACAATTGGATTGGGTTGGTGCACGAATGTAACATGTCCCGCCTGGTAATTCATGACAATATCCAACATGATTAATATCGTTACATTCTGGACCAACTTGTGGTGGTAAATCAGGTACATCTGGTGGATTAATAATTTCAGGTTCGCATGGTTTGTTTGGTACAATACTTTCGAGTCCTGCATCTTTCATATATTGTGTTTTTTCTATAATTTTACCAAAATCAAACAAATTTGCACGTTCTTGTTTACTTGGACAATACCATACCATATATGGTTGATTCCTTTTTGATTCTGGGAACCTTCTTTTTCTCTACCCCAAGTCCATAAACGTTACTGAAACCATCATAACTATTATATTGCCAGACATTTGGAAATGCTTTTGTATTACTGGATCCAGTAAACATATCAATTTGATTAGATGGATGTTCCAACAATTATATTGTCCTTGTGCACATGCTGAAAACCATTCCATTACTTGTGTTGTACCTGTCTTATACCATTTCGGTTTGAGTTCTTCTGGATAATTTTCCTTGTAGGAAATTTTAAATATACGTTCCCCACATACCTCTTCCACATAACATGTTGCTTGTGCTGGCTGATTTTCTTCAGGTAATCATCTAAACAAAAGGAATCACAACCACATTTTGTAAAATGATTTGTCAAAATATATGATCCTTATTATTAGATCTCATGGAATCATATAACATTTTATAAAAATCTGTTTTAGCATCCTTCGAACTAAATGCATATATCAATTCAAGGTCTCGAGGAAGGATGTCTTCTTCTTCAGATAGCTGTACTTGTACGTCAGTAGTACTAGCACCATAGTTGTCTTGGATATAATCAATACTTTTTCCAGTAACTTTTACACAATAATTTTCTGGACACCAATCACTGTCCGATTGTGCAATATCTGTAACATATAAATCAGTTTTATAATCTGGTATTGATAGACCATTAAAACCAATGTTGTCACGACTGACTCTGTACGCACTATTATCAGTTCGAACAAATGTTATTGCTGCAGTATGGAACCATGAATTGACATCACGCACTTCTTCATATATACCATTTGTTGTACTTGGTGTTTTATATAAATATTCACATTTTTGGGTTAATGTAAATGTATATGCATACGATGGTACAACATAACTCTTAGCAAACCATGATCCATTCCCAGTATTACAATTAAAGTCATTTGGACGTTTCTCTAATGATGGTTTTGAAATTGGACCTAATACAAGTTCACTACCAACAGTCTTGATAGTACCACATTGATCTGCACCAACATCTGTTGGAGCATTGGATGGTTCATCTGTTGGTGATACAGGTGCACGACTTGGTTTCAACGTTGGACTAACAGTTGGTGACGATGTTGGTGATTGTGTTGGTGGTACAGGTGCACGTGTTGGTTTTAATGTTGGTACCATTGTTGGTGGTTTTGTTGGTGCTTTGGTAGGTGGTACTGGTGCACGACTTGGTTTTAATGTTGGACTAACAGTTGGTGACGACGTTGGTGATCCAGTTGCAGGCACAGGGGCACGTGTTGGTTCGGTTGATGGTTCATCTGATGGACTTGATGTTGGACCTGCTGTTGCAACAACTGGTGCACGTGATGGACTATCAGAAGGTACATTTGTTGGATTATCAGAAGGTACATTTGTTGGATTATCTGTTGGAAATAATGTTGGAGTACCTGTTGGATTACCTGTTGGACTAACTGTTGGTGATGATGTCGGTTCAATTGATATTGTTGGTGATAATGTTGGTTCCTTGGTAGGAAATTTTGTTGGTTTTAATGTTGGTGATTTTGTAGGTGTCGTTGTTGGTGTTTTTGTGGGAGACTTTGTTGGAGACTTTGATGGTGCTTCAGTCGGAACAACTGGCGCTAATGTTGGTGGATTAGTTGGTGGATTAGTTGGAACAGGTGTTGGTTCAACCGTTGGTGGCTTTGTTGGATTTGGTGTAGGATCAAATGTTGGTGATCCTGTTGGTTCTTTGTAAATGCCGTATCTAATTTACGATGATCGTTATTATGATCAGATGCTGCTGACTTGAACTTCGGCAGCAACAGTCATCATCATCATCGCAGCAAAGATAGCGACAACACCAAGACGAAGGAAGAGTTATTAGTCATAATCATCTTGTTTTTTTTTTAGCAGTAGTATCAGTAGCAGTAGTATTTAGAATGGGAAGTGTAGTGCAATGAAGTGGATACGTGTCTTTATTTTGTTTTTGTTTCTATTTGTAAAACTTTTGCGATTTTGTAATGGAAACGACGGCAAGAAAATTTTATGAGAATGAATGAGAATGCATGGGGGATGTGAAATAAATAATACTGTAACACCAGAATGCATCTAGACGAGGATACTATTATTCAAAAAAAGGGTAAACAGCGAAGTACACTACGAAAGGATGGCGGTGAAAGGTCTTGGGATGTATTCCATATAAATACAGTATTCACACGCACACGCAGTAGTAGACGATTTAATCGCTCGACGAATGAATCATCATTCGATGACTCAATAATAAGTAATGTGTACGCTCGGCCTGATCAGATTCATGACAATGATCAGATTTATGACAATTGACCGCAAATGCGAACTTTTAAAAACTACTATGATATGCCCTTTATATCTTAAGGAATTATTTCAATCTTACCAAGATAGAATTAATTAACATATTATAACCCTTATTATGATAGGACCGGATTGATATAATACGTTTTAACAGCCCAAGATTGAATATTGAACACTATAGGACCTACCATCTTGAAATACAATTCTGAAGCACTCGCAAAAAGTCATTATTATTATATTGATAAGCCCTTACCACGTACAGTTCTCTAATTTTACTAATAATAATTATAATGTAAATTGAAGTAATGAACGACTTAATTTTAACGAAAATGCATCAACCCACGGACAAACAATCGGAAGGAGTAGTAATAAGGCCCAAACAATGATTCTAGATTTAAAAAGGACATTGATACTGGTAGCGTTTTTGAATCAATCATCACAAAAAAGAACAAAGTTACATATACCATATTAGTAGCGTTAGCGAATCGATCATCACAAAAAAGAACACAATTCCATATATACTATCATTTTCCTCATCAAGATGATCCATCCCAATTATGTTTGGGTGAAAACAGGAGTAGTATATGCATTCGTATAATTGTTTTCTTCAATCTTGTGATGTCTCATCACATTATGGCCTCCATATTAATTCCCAAGTTCTCTTGAAAATGATATGGGCGTATAATATATTATAACCATTACCTTATTTGATAGTGTCGCTCTCGTGTTCGTCATCATTATTACATTCCAGTTCAAAGTCAAGATCTTGTTTAACTATTATTATTATATGGCATCGATACCTGGTATTCGTACCGTCTACAAGACATTGCTATAATTTATTTTGTTCCTGCTTAATATCTAGCTAGCGTGTACCATATTATATCACAATTGTATGATGTCTCATTACACATGGGCGTATTGATATATTGTAGCCATTCAATTTGATAGCGTCTTGTTCGATCGTCATCATGTTTCTATATTCAAGTTCAAAGCTAAGATGACATTCCTGGCATTGGTACCCGTTAATAGACATTGCTATAATTTATTTTATCGTTAGCTTAACTTCATTATAGCTACCGTACTCTTCTTCTGTTGGATAAGCCCGATACCCGATGCGTGAAAGGTGGTCCAATGACTTTTTTTTACATGACTTGTTCGTTGAATAAGTCGATGGTATCATCATGATATGTGTGTGTGTGTATGTGTATGTGTATGTATGTGTGTGTGTGTGTGTGTGTGTGTGTGTGTGCGTGGTAGGGTGGGTGGGTGGGTGGGTGGAAAAGATGAGATGAGATGAGATCAGATCAGATCAGTAAGATAAAAACTGAACGCAAGTTGCACACGCAGTACTGTAATAATGTTACTATCGGAACGATTTACCTTTTGTTATTCACCATTGGTCTACAGTACTGTGCTTCGTTTATCTTGAATCCTATTAGTTCGACCAGTGAAAAAACCGTCTCTCTCTCTCTTTCTCTTTTTCCCTCGGTATGATGGTGACGATGACGATGGTAATAATGATTGATTTTCGGTTCGGTTCGAAGTGAAATGAATTACTGATATAGCAAAAAGTGGTATGGAATATGGTATGGTATGGTATGATATGCTGATAACGAACAAACAAACAAATGAATATGTGTTTTTTCATAGTATCGGTCAGTTTTATTATTGTAAAAAGTTACGATACGTGATATGTTCTTGTCAGCAATAAAAGCAAAACAATCGACACCCCTTATTTCGGTAGTACTGTGGCTCCTATCTACCTAGTAGAGTAGCTACTGTATAGCTACAGTAGAGCAGCTATTGTCAAACACAACACATCATGCCATCACTCTACTTATTACTTACATACGTGTACACTCACGTGATGCATTTTTTATTCAAGCCAATCAATCAATTGTATACTACATCTAAAAAGTTGGTGGAAAAGTTTTTTCTTGATAAATATATGTATTGATCCTTAATATCAATGTTCATGAAAACTACAATTTGATTCTGTTACTATTAATAATTATTTTAATACTACAAATCTATTATTTACAATCGAGGAAGGTGGCTGAAACGCAGTAGTACACCGGCAGTACATGACTGACTACAGTACTTTAGAATTCTGTCATGCTATCCGTAACTAATTTCTGACAACTTCGTCTCTATTAGTAGAACCCTAGTGCGGCTCCCTCTTGCATCGTTTCTTCGCGTTGCAACTGGAAGAGGACTTTTTCATCTTGTTTTATTCGATCTTGTAATGTCTGTTCCGCCTTTTGCAGTGTCTGTACCGCATTCTTTTCTCGTACTACCCGTAACTCTTGAATGATACGTTGCTCAGTAATTGTCGAATCGCTGCGCAAGGAAAGGTGGGATGTAGCCGACGATGGTGACAACAACGAAATGTGGGATGCGGTCGATGATGCATACGGGCATGACGGTGCCGAGTTTGGCGTGGCAACTAGAGACGCTGCAAATTGGGTCCCAATGGCAAAAGCCAATACTCCTGATAGTACAGCTGAACCTACAATGCCTGTCAGTATCACTTTGCGCGTATGTTTGTCGTGTTGTTCTTGCGTGGTATGTGCAATCATGAGAGTCGGCGCATTTTGTGATGGCTGAGCCTTCATTTCTTTTATGTTGTCGCTAATCATTGATTTTGATGCGTGTCCCATTTCGTAAATGATTCCATCTCTGGCAACGACATAACCTCCTGGTATGGCCAACAATAAGTTGGGTAAATTATTTGCAGTATCAATTGTTGGTGAGTTGTTCGATTGATGCTGTAAGGTTCCTCCACGCGAAATGGGAAACCAAGTAGTCGATCCATTGGGAAGAATTCCACCCATGATATTTTTCTCTTCTAATATCCACCATTCCGATAGGAGATGGGGTGAAGAACCACAGGGGGGTAGTGCATTTGTAGTTTGTTCTTGCTCGGAGTGTTTGTTTAATAAATACATATATCGTTCTTCCAACTCGGACTCGGAAAATTGTTTAAATTCAGAATGCGCTACTTGAAAGGAATGCCAGAATGTTGCCGTATGTTCTTTCGACAAAATTGTAAATTGAGGTACTGCATCTTGCAACGTCCAATCCATTTCCATGGACCAGCATGATGATGATGCAGATTTTATTTTTTTGCTGTCATTCTTTGTTTCGTGAAAAGATTCATCATCGGATTGTATGGCTTCGGTAGGAGATGCTTTCGACTCCATAAATATTGCAGTAGACGCGCTTGCTGTTATCTTCTCGCATCTTGTTGTACTCTGCAAAAAAGCGCTAGCTGTTGCAATCAACAGCACCACCAAAACCAAATCCAACAATACTTTCATTTTCCGTTCGGTATTTTGTGTGTTTTATGGAATTTCATGTTGTCGCTTCGGTATTTTGTGCGTTTTATGTGTTTTATGGGAAGAAGTACTGAAGTAACAAGTCAAAGAAGAAAATGAAATGACATCTCTTTCATTTTCTGTTCTACCGTAACAGAATAAAATGACATCTGGGTCCCTTTCTTTTCGAAAATAGAATAGACTTCAATTAAGTTCGCATGGCACGGGTTCGGGATACGATTTTTCTTCGACACCTTCCCTCGTCCTAAAAAGTGCGACGCGCACGCGTTTTCGCAACATGACATGAGTTTTATGTACTCTTTCCGTAATATCAATTTCATTTCAATTTCATTTATTTAATGAACCATCATGTAATAAATTTTCCGTTCACACATTGACCATGACTTTCTCGTCAAGTACACGTCGTTCACGTCTCATTCGTTCTTTCGAACAAATGCAATTTCTTCCTTGACTTGTTACTTCTTCCCATAAAACACACAACACAAAATACCGAATTGACAACATGAAATTCCGTATAAGAACACACAAAATACCGAATGGAATGAATCGTGAAACATGAAATTCCTCACTATCCTTGCTGTTCTTCCTGCTGTCTGCACTGCTTTTACTGCGTCTTCCCCTCGCACAACAAGCCTGGGACGACTGGTAGCATCTCGTCCTCAGCAACAACAACAGTTTCACTTTGCACTACCCACTACCGCACTGAATGCTGCCACAACGACCGATGATGATGATGAGGACGAATCGGTGCAATTTCTTGAGAATGCTTTGGACAATGTCGCAGACGTCATCCTTCTGACCTTGCGCGTTGCCACTTGCTCCTTGATGATCCATCATGGGATACAAAAATTCAACAATGTTGAAGGCTTCAGCGTCAATGTCGTGGATAAGTATTTTTCGTTTTTGCCTGGTCCACCCACATTTTGGACGTTGAGTGCGGCCACTACCCAAGTCTTTGGAGCCGTGTTATTGACCGTCGGTGTCTTGGCTCGACCTGTCGCCTTTAGTATGATGATGACCATGTTAACAGCAGTGGCCTTTCATTTGCTCAAAACTGGATCGGAAGGCTGGCCTTTGGGAGTACCTCCTTCCCTCAGTTACAATTATGAACTGGCGGCCATGTACGTCGGTGTCTTGGCCTACTTTTCAGCAGCTGGGGCTGGAGCCTACTCTGTGGATACAATCGTGTTGGGTGGAGAGCTCAACTATTATGACAACATGTGGAAGAAGATTACAGGAAATTCTTTAGATGAAGAGTAAGAAATAAATTGTGTAGGAACCAATTTAGAACACAGCAATTCGTTCTCACAGGTTTTCGCGTTGTTTTACAAGCAGATAAAGAGAGCATACATACATACTATATATTATTATATATACACACAACCAATAATCCAATGAACATGAATTAACAGGACGTATGATGGGTTCTAAAAATCCTTGCCCTTCTTAACGAGGTTATGAAAATACTTGCTATGATAACACGTGAGAATAACAATAGTAAAAGAGATTTAGTGCAGATAATAGTATAATATTTTTATTTATTTATTGATTGATTGTTATTATATTTACGTTTTTTTCTTGTATGATGGTAATGATAATGCCAATGACGACATACATACATACATTCATACATACGTGCGTGCTTGATTATTATTATCATTCCCTGCTATTGCTACTACAGTACGTGATAGAACTCGCAATGCTTTCGTAGACGAACACGCATCATGCACCACACCACAATACAATATGAACCACACAACTGTTATAGTGCTTTTGTTATTACATTTTTATTTTATTTTAAACTTTTTTTGTATGTATTAGGATATAATACATTGTGCATTTCCACTACCACCATATTTTTCATTTGCTTTGGAGACTTGTTCGTATCCCGATTGTGCCGCGGTCTTCGATTCTTCCATTTTACTTTCAATTTGATCGACATCATCTTGTTGTTCACCCACAATATGTGCTAAGTCCTTATATATTTCATTCACTTGATGCATCCCTTTGTTGATAGCACGTATTTCATCTTCCCGTTCACGCATAATTTCTTCCTGTAATCGATCTTGTTGAATTTGTATTTGTTGTTGTTGTAATACAGTCTGAGTATTGTTATTATTGTTATTTGATGCTGATTCTTGATCACGACGTGCAGCAGTACCCTCACGTTGCTGATATTGTTTCATTTGTTTTGTGACTTTCGATTTTGTAACTTGGACACTAGTTTGTACACGTTCAAAATCCCGTTCTAATTTCATTAAAGTTTGTTTATGTGTACTACTTGTTTGATTTGATTGACTACTTAATCGTTGTCTTTGTCCTAAAATAACATCTTTTAAACGTAATTCCAATTCACGCAATACATCGGATTGAGCCTTGTATCTTTAGATGGATGGGGAGGTTAAAGAGAGAGGAAAAAAAAAGAATGGAGGGAGGGAGAAGGATGCATGATGTATGTGTGAGAACAAATAATCATTGATTGGGTTTGCATTTCAATTTCAATTTCAATTCTACATTCTACCGTACGTACTGTTGTTCAAGTTCATTTCTATTCCTACCACCATTATTTGGTGTTAATAGAGCATGTGCAATCTTTTCAAGTATTCCAACATTCCGCTTTTATATTAGAGCAGACAGAGAGAGAGAGAGAAAGGAATGTGAATCAGAAAATATAATCAGTACAGTAAAAAACGAATGGGATAACACAGCCTTTGTCAAGAACGAAGGAAAATTCGGCAGTGGATGGCAAATACGGCGGCGTGTGTGTGTGTTTGTAGAATCAATTACATTAAATCAAATTCTGCAGACACAGGACCATCATAGCATAAACCATTATGCAGCGAAATCGTGATGTAAAAACGTAAATGTAAAACGTACATGATATTGTGTGATTGAATCTGATATTTGTGTTGTCACAGTTGCGGCTGGTATTGACATAGATGCAAAGACACTGGCACTAGTTTTGAGAGCGGAGGATGATAATGATGAAGAATTACTACCAGTATTACCATTACTACTCATCATGGTGGCATTCACTGGTTGTCGTGATGAATTACGTTTACCAACATCTTGAAATGACATTTTTTAAATCGTGATTTATATTTAAATTTAAAAAAAATAAGATTGTATAGCTCTTCCCACTCCCTTTTTCTATTCCCTATTTGATTATTGAGATTGCGTTTTGTCCGTCGGAATGAAGTAGACAAGATGATTGATTCTAGTTTCAACACTTTGAATCTAATTTCGATTTGTTGGTTAAGTCGTGTGCGGTTTGTTCGTTTGGCTGGGTGTCTCGTTGTTGCTTGTTTGTTTGTTTGTGTGTGTGTGGTCTATAGTAGTGTATGTTATTATTACAGCGTACAACAGTAGCGGTGCTTTGTATGCTACAGTATGCTCCTGTGTGCGTGTCTTGGTGTTGCTTGTGCTGTGTTGGTGCTTTGCTTTGTTACTTCTTTGTGTTGATGTTGATTTTCAAATTCCTTCTTGGCTGCTTCTTCTGCGCTGCTCTTGATTTTGACCTGCTAGTAGTAGACGTGTGACACCGTTGAGAGATACTCATTCAAGTTGGCGCGCGTTTGTTTTCAAACTGTCAAAAATTTGAATGAATGAATCATCGAATCAATCGAATCAATTGAGTCGCATGCGCGCTTGCGAATGATAATAATCGAGATTCTTGTTTTCATTCATAACGCGCGGTCTGTCCGGCGGTATTATTGTCATCATTTCACAACCAACAATAACAACAAAGACGACACATAAAGTCATCAATCATATCAATAATAAATAATATTGTAACAACCTTTTTTTTCTTTCTCAATCCTCCAAGTTAATCCGCTAACGTTGTTACAGGATAGCACCGTACTACGCTTTGACCCATCCCATTTATTGAAACTAGCCTACTGCATTACAACTTACGTACGGGAGGTCTAGGAAGCACAGTCTTAGATTTTATTTGAAGATTAAAAAAACTAATCCTCTTGAAGATGAACGAGAAACAAGAAAAAGATGTCATCAGAAATGCGAAAGCCAAAAATGACGACGCCGTTATTATTGCCAATGACAATGACATCGACGTCGACAACGACGATGTCGATGTCGAAGTGAAGAAACCAGCTCCGACTTTGGCAGCTGATAAGAATTCATATAATAAAAGTAAATATAATAATAATTCTAATAATAACAAAAGTAATAATAAACGTAAAAAAAGAAAAAGATCTAAATCAGAAGATATACAAGAATTACATGAAATACAACTGGAACGATATGATCGATTATTGTTTACATCGAATAAACAAATTCACAAACAAGTCAAACTTGTCAAGACATTTTTATTACAAAAAGAAATTCGATCTAACAATAATGCCAAAGAAAATAATAAAGTTAATTCCCTCAAAAGTTTAGATTTAAACGTTGTAACACAACAGGCAATACGTCAACTTGGTTTGTATCATTGTGATCCACGTTATAAAATGACAACTACAATTGTTGCGACTGAAACTGAAACAACAAGACCGGTTGACGGTGATGACAATGACAACAATGAGGATGATGAAGCAGATAAAGAAGATGACCGAAACGATGAAGATGCTGTTGGTAATGACAACGACGACGACGACGTTGTAGCCATTAAAAAAGCAGAAAAAGAGGATGACAAGATTGAAAATGACAATAAAAAAAAGAATCGAAATAATAAGAGGGCGAAAAAGATGAAGAATGACAACACTGCTTCACCAACAAAAATTCCATCACCATTAAACATAAATAATCCACAAAAGGTATATGTTGATTTAATATTAACACATAAAAGATTTTCTAAAGTATTAGAAGAATGGAATATAAAAGTAACCGAATATAGAAGATGGTGTATGAAACTCGAACAAAGAAATTATTCTAATCCATATAGTGGTGAAGATGATATAATTGTATCATCTAGTAAACGTGCAAAGAAAAATAAAAATAAAAATTTAGTAAAAAAAGAACGTGAACAAACAAAATTACAACAAACACAAAATAGTTTACAAGCAACTGTGGAAAATGTCCAATCGTCATTATTTTGTACATTAGGTGGTAGTGGAGGTGATAATGGTGGTGATAATAATGGTGAAGAAGAAGAAGAGGATGACGAAGGTGTAGAAGGAGTTATTGGTGGTGGTAAATATTCCTCCTATGGTCCAGCTGGTGCAGAAGATTTTCAACCAATTAAACTTGCCAGAAAAAATAGACAAGGGCAACGACAACGTCGTGCCAAAGCACAAGCTATACAAGCCAAGAAAGAGGGTAGACGTAATAAAAAAGACAATCATGTATTTCATAATTCTATAGGTTCATCATTGAATTGGAGAGAACCAAAAGTTAAAATGGATACTGAAAATGAAAGGTTTAATAGTAATAGCAATGAAAGACAACAAGAACGTGGTTATAGTCGTGGTCGTGGTAAAGAACTTAAAAGGAATACATTTAATGGTAATAGTAATAATGGTGGTGGTGGTCATAGTCAACAATATGATGATACTAATAGTAAGGGTGGTGGCTATAATGATAATAATGGTCAACAACAACATCAGCAGAAGACATCATCAGCAGCACGATCGGCAGCAGCAGCTGTAGTAGTAGCAGATCATCCATCATGGGCTGCGAAACAAGCACAAACAACTGGAATTGTTGCATTTCAAGGAAAGAAAATTACATTTTGATAAAGAAATAAGATAAAAAGTTTGTTTAGTTTTAAATAAAATAATCAATAAAATTAAACCTTAAAGCGTGTGTACGGTAATTGTAGCTTATTTTCTTGAGTACAGTAGTAGCCCTTGTAATGAATATATGATTTCTGCCCTACTATACACCCAATGGTTATCGGTACGGTAGGATACTGTAGTAAGTGGGATTGGTAGCAGCTTTGTCTGTACTAGTATCCAAATAGAATTTTCTTTAGATCTTCTTCCTCGTGCTTTTTGCTTTGCCTAAGATTAGCACGTGAAAACAAGAAGCGCACGAAAATTAAAATTGTTCGGCGCGAGATAAGCGCGTGAACATCTTGTTACGGTAATTGTTCTAAAGAAATATCTTACTATGTTTTGATTTGGCGAGCCTACTGTAGGACGCGAGGGGCGCCGTCAAAGATATTATGTTGAACATTTTTTTCAAACAAAAAAAAATCACATCATTCGTCAACGTAGAGTTAGTTACTTGTACAATAAATAATGTTGTACTAGTATTAAACGATAGTAACAGTAGCAATACAAGTTGTATACATCAGTCAATACTGGTACAAGCAGAACAGCAGCAAAAGCACGAAGGTACGCAGTTCATTAGCTACTGTACTACGTTAGTTCTGTCTGGGTCTTTTCTATTGATTCATATATATATATATCAATCGAATTGAAAGAGAGAACAGAGTCGATCATCAGTCGAAACGTAACGTATATTCAACTTATCTATCTCTCGCCACCTAGCCAAACTGCGTTGCAAAATAAAGAAAGAATAGTAATACAATGTCATCATCATCTCCTCGTCCATCATCCACTGCATCACCAGCAGCGGATAATAATGCGGATCATACGTCCCAAACAAAGTCGAATAATAATAATGATAATAATAAGAAGCCAATAAGGACTTCTGTGGTTTCTTTTCTTCGCAAAAAAATGAAAAAAAATAACAATAAATCATCCACCGAACAAGTTCATGATGATAAAATTGAAAAACTGAAACAAGAAGAAACGAGAATTGCAGAACGCAATAATGCATCTACTCTTACTAGTAGTGTTTTAGTAGAACAAAAAGCACGAGGAGATGTTGATACAAAAGATAAAGCTAATAGTGATTCAAGACGTAGTAGTTTATTTGCCTTAGCGTACAGTCAAAAAATTAATAGTCAAACAACACAAACAAATTATGATGAAAATAGTGATAGAGGAGGTACTACACGTACTATAGCTACAGCTGCAAATTCAAGTAGTAGTAGTTGGTTTTGTGGTACAAACTATTTCAAAAAAATGTGTAATGATGTATTTGATTCAATTGATGAAGATAAATCTGGATATATTGATGAAAATGAATTATATACTGGACTGTTACTGATTCATTTAAAATTAGGGATGTATGCCGGACCAGCTGCCTGTAATAAGCCAATTAGTAAACAAAATTGTCAACAATTATTTCATACATTAGATATAGATTCTAATGGTCGTCTCGATAAACAAGAATTTCAAAATGTCTTACCATTATTAATGGGGAATGTGATATCAAGAATACTATTTCAATTATTATGTACACTTGCAATTGTACCATTTTTAGCACAATTTTTCTTGAAGAGAGGATATCAGGTATATCAATTTATTGTCCTATATATGGATTGTATTATTACAGATTATTATTTACCAATATTTTATGATAAGTATTATCATCCACTATTAAAAGTAGCATTTGGAGGGGATTTACTACAAAAATATGGTACACTTGCAATCACAAAAATTAGTAATGTTGTAGACGTGGACGTGGACATTGCTACTAGTATTGTACACAATATAACAAATTATTTGATTCAAAAATATGATGTATTATTAACTATGATACCAAATGAAACATGGAAAACTTTACCATTAACACTGTTATCCACTATATTGACAATGTTAATTGTACCATGGACAATTATTAAAACGGATCAATTTTTTCAATATTTAGCTACTAATACTATATATTCGGCGAAATCGAAATCGAAATGAGCGACTGACTACTTCGACTAACTATTAACTGTGACTCAATGGACTAAAACTAAGATCCAAGATAAGATCCAGCCCGAATGAATCGTCCAATAATACACATTAAGATACTGTACTGTAGCTTTGTACAGCAAACACCAATACATGCGATAAGAACACAGGAATAATACTGTGCTAAATTTAATTGTTAACATAATCATTGTAACTCTAGTAGTAAATTGACCGGTTAACAACTACTACTGTATGTACTAGCATTTACTTCTAATTCATTAATTTATTGATTTCATATTATAATATTATTACTTGTGATAAAATAGAATAGAATCGAATCGTTTCTTTTCATGATTTTGTTTTCGTTTTTTTATACAATATATACATCAAGATCAACCATCATTTCGGTATTAAATGCACTAGCACCAACCCAAAACGAAATCGAACAACAACAACAACAACATCAAAACAACAACAAAAAAAAAAAAAAAAAAAAAAAAACAAGGTTTCAAAGAAAATGAAGTTTCATTACTATGCCGTCGTCCTAGCAATCGCAGCCTTGTCTTGTAGTAGTAACACTCGATTCGGTGTAGTAAACGCCCAAAGTGAAGCACCATCAGCTGGACCTACTGCCTCAATCGCAAGTAAAGGACCAATAGAAACGAAAGCTCCTAACGCCAGTTATGGACCAATAGAAACGAAAGCTCCTAACGCCAGTAGAGGACCAATAGAAACGAAAGCTCCTCACGCCAGTAGAGGACCAATAGAAACGAAAGCTCCTCACGCAAGTAGAGGACCAAAAGAAACGAAAGCTCCTCACGCAAGTAGAGGACCAAAAGAAACGAAAGCTCCTCACGCAAGTAGAGGACCAATAGAAACGAAAGCTCCTCACGCAAGTAGAGGACCAAAAGAAACGAAAGCTCCTCACGCAAGTAGAGGACCAATAGAAACGAAAGCTCCTGCACCGACCGATGTACCTAGTATAGTACCTACAGGATCACCTACGGCATCGCTTACTGTATCGCCTACTGCATCACCAAGCTCATCACCTACGGCATCAACAAGCTCATCACCAAGCTCATCACCTACAGGTATTAATCGGACAGGTGAATCTAGTGTTGTGGTTTTTGGAGGCAATCCATTTGCATTAGGTGATTTTTCCAATGTTAATGGTGGTAAGCGTAACAGTGCAGATGGTGACTATGCTGTCATTGCTGGTGGTATTTCTAATTCCGCTGCTTTTTCAAAATTTTCAACTATTTCGGGTGGACAATTTAATAAAATTCAAAATTTTAATTTCATTCAAAATTCTGAAGCAACTACGCGATGTACAATTTCTGGTGGTGAAGGTAATTTCATTGTTAGTAATACTGCAAGGATCTCTGTTATTACTGGTGGACAAGGAAATTCAGTGTGTCAAGAAGATATTTTTTGTTCCGGTAGCACAATTTCCGGTGGTCAAGGTATTGTATGCAATGCTAGAGAAGCTGTAGGAACTGGTGGTAATTCTAATATTGTTACTACTGATGGTGATCGTTCTGTTGTTACGGGTGGTAAAGATAATAAATCAGGTGGAACAAATGCTGTCATAGTAGGTGGTAAAGATAATATTGCGGATGGTACCTTATCTATTGCTCTTGGTACTCAAGTTCAAGCTACGGAAGAAAGTTCAATGGTTATCAATTTAAATCCTGATGGTAAAAACAAAAGTTTGGAATCAAAGAAGGCTGGTCAATTCATAGTGAATGCTGAAAGTTATATATTCCAAATTGGACAAAACAATGATAGTCGTAGTAGTATTCAGATTACAGAAGACAATATTCAAAATCTTATTGATGCATTAAAGAATGCTGCTGCTCTATGAATGATATAAAACAAGAAATAATATAATACGAAACCAATCAATGAGGATGAAAAATTATAGTAAGATGAGAAAAGAAATGAAAGTGAACGTGATACGACGTCGTATATACTGTGAGTCCAAACCAAAAAACATTGCATAGAACTAAACAATACACACCACCCATTCTCAAAGCTAAAAATAAAACCTTGTAGTTACTGTACTATACTGTACTGCACTGTAGTAAACGTTTTACAGTCATGGATGGATGGATGGATGGATGGATATACAATTAATTAAAGCAAAAGTAAAGCAAAGTAGTAATTCCTATATTTTCAGTAGTGAAGTGTTAACGTGTAGTATCTAAAAATATATAACTACGATGATGCGGTTGATAGTCTACTTTTTTTTTTCTTGTCGGAAATGAGTCTCATTTCGCTTCTCCAAATAGTAACTCCTACTGTACTTTTGCACCACTTCCGACACCAACAATCGAAATAATTCATTCATTCTATTTATTTCGTAGTGCAATAATAAGCAATGTCCATTCTTTATATATTCAAAAGTAAAGTCACGATTGCGTCACGCCATCCTCATTGTTTTTGTTTGTTTGTTTGTTTTTGTTTGGTACTCCCGATTTTGTGGTGTTCGTATCAATTGAATTAAAGCAAACAATAATGGGATACGATGAAGCTATAATGCCTGCCGTTACGTTAGTGATGAATTCCCAGAAATTTGCACCTGTAGATGTGATGATTGGGTCTGAAGCTCGGCCAGTTAAAAAATAGAGGCAGAGCCGCACACTTGGGACTATTTGGGGACAGAGTTCGGTGTGCCGCTCGGATCAAGACTATAGGAACAGAGCTAGCTACAGGTACTAGGAGAAGCACTACTCGGATCTACGTTCGCATCTAAAAATCCGATCACACGGCAATTTCGTGAGAATATGAGAATGAAACTCTGAAACACATTGTTTCTCGCTGAGGAAGCCATCAAAACCTGAGAAATGGATACAAAGAAAATGGATACAAAGGAATTGATTGGTCAAACAGTCCACAATGGGAAGCTCGCCGATTGGAGGTCAATTGTACATTTCTTCCTGCGATACGAGCCTTGCATTAATAAGTAGTCACAATCTCTTTAAACGAGTATTCCTTCTTTTGCCGGTGCAGACACAGTATGCAGTGCACACATTCATGGGACTTAATTCACTAGTGATTCATCGCTAAATAACAATCAATCGCTAACAGAACTGCATCCATTACGATGGAAGCAGCTCTCTAGAATAGAACCCAATACTAATGCTTATAATATACATTATCTCACAATAGAAAGCCTCTTCCCTATATACTAGTCTAGGGCATGGCATGATTTTAAAATCTTACTAATAAGTTATTGACAATAAGATAGGACGTAATATTTTATCTAAAATGAAGTACTGCGTACCTCTTGTTCGAAACAAGTAGGCAATGATAACACTACGAGTGATATCACAAAGGGAGTACAACAACCATGGTGGAGAGAACGCTCCTATACCAGAACGTTGAACGTATGATAAGATATGGAGGAGTCTAAGAGCTCCAACTATCGATTGAAAGCAATATCAACCATCGTCGATATCAACTTTCTCTGAAAAAAAATCACATGATATGATATATCGAAAAGAATTAGCTACTCTAATCGAATGAGTCAAATCAAAATTGAATCACGGTGCGCGCAAGCATGCACCATTCAATAGAGCACAACAGCCAAATAAGGCATGTGCCAACTCGGAACGCTTAAGTAAAATAAGTCGTTGAGAGTACTATACCAAAATACATAAGAATGTATGGATATAATAAAGAAATAATTAGAGGATTAGCAACATGTGTAAGGTACCCATTACACAAGCCTAACTAAGTACATATCAGTTTAAATGAACTGACACTAACTGGCAGGTGCCCAACGTGCTAAATAAAGCGATCACTGTCTTACCCACTGAGTATTCAATAATGAAAATTCAATCGGACAAAATTATAGGAATTGTAATGGAAATATTACAACCACACAACCACAAACACGTTAGATTTAATATTAAAAATATTGATTTGACCATGGCAAAATCCAATCGTAACAGCACTGAAGTGCCAGCCAAGGAAGCAGCCAAGGTGAACAAGGTCCATAGAATTAGTGGGTTTAAACCATTCCTCTATGACGCGGAGTGCTGGGAAACAACAGCACCATCCCAGACCGTTAAAACAACTGAAAATGGAAATAGAATCGACAATAAGATGTACATCTTACAAGGCGATGAAACACCAGAACAGCTTATGCTATGGATCAAGAACTACAATGACAAGATCAATGTATCTCTTGCACCAGCAGCACGGTTAACCTTCCTTAGAAGGATTGTTGACAAGGAAGCACAAACAATCGTAAGCAATGTGGAAACAGCTTTTGAGTCCTACGAGGATGCAGAAGATATTGATAAGATTGAAGATCAGAAAATCAGAGATGAGATCAGAACGGATTGTCCTGACGATGCTACCATTGAAGCTTACTTTACTGCTGGAACTGCAGCACAAAAGAAAAAGAAGATAACACATATCATCGAAGAATGTATGTATCATCTTAAGCTCAAGATATTTGGTAATGAAGCTCTCGGAAGATCGAGCTTCATTCAACTAAAGAGAACCATACGAAATATGAAGATCTCACCACAACTGGGAGTAGCAGCATGGAGCAAAAGGTTCGACACCTTCCAACTGTACCTTCCCATGTGTCTGTGGGACGCAGGAGCCAAGAAAGATCTGTATCCTGCTAAATATGATGAAGAGAACTGTCGCGAAATACTGGAATATGCGTTATCTCCAGTATATCTCATGAAACTTCACGATGATGGGTGGTGCTTACAAAGCAACACATACGCCCAATCAATCACCAAACTCAAGGAGATTGAACCGGGTATTCTTAAGCAATTAAAATTTGCAAAAGAACAACTGCAACAAGCAAAAGATATTGCCGAACTGCAGAAAGGAAAAGGAAAATCTTCCAATACTGCTTCTTCTTCTTCTAGAGATAGAAAGCAGAATGGTGGAGAGAAGCAAAAGCGCGAGTGTGACACCTGTGGCAAGAGGCATGCAGGTGAATGCTGGAAACTCCAAAATGGAGGAGGAAATAATGGTGGCCGAAAGGGCAACAATTATAATACCTTCAACAAGGAAGCTAAGCAGTATATGAAAGCCATGTTTGCAAGGCAAGCATCAGGCGCAAGCTCCGATTCAAGTGATTCCGATGAAGAAGACTCTTGGAAGCGGGGATTGAATCAAAAAGAACAGATGCATGTATTAGCATCAGCTGGCTTTGATCCTAGTGAAAGAAATATCAATTTCGATCCGTCAGATCTTAAAAGATACAAAAAGCAAGCAAAGAGGTACTTCAAGAGTTGAAGTACAACAGCAACAAAGAAGCCGCGCCGAATCCTTCACAGGCCTACGCCGGTACTCGTTGGTACTGTTGATGGTACACTATATCCAAGTCGAGCTAAACCACTACATGGCGCAAGACGCTACTGTGAGGTCCTGCTCTCTATCATTGTCAATGGACATGATACGATGGCCCGTTGTCTCCTAGACACTGGCTGTACCAAGTCAATGATACTAAAACAGTTTACAGACAAGAAGCGACGAACCAAGTTGTCAAAGGAAAATACTATCAAGTATGAGACGTATGGAAGCACTTTCCACTCGTCAATGACAGCTAGCGTGGGCTTCAAGATGATTGAATTTGAAAACCAGAAGAATCAAACCATCGAATACAAGTTCCAAGTGGATGAAACATCTAACCCAAGAAAACAACAGTACGATGTTATTATTGGGAATGATCTCCTATGGAATATGGGAATCAATATCTTATTCAAGGAACAAGAGATTCATTGGAATGAAGATAAGATCCCCCTAAAGACTATTGGTCAGTTGCGCAGTCGCAACACCTGTAACATGCTCTATAGCATGCACACCGATAGCCCTCTCCTACAAGAAGCAGAAGAGAGACAAAACAAGATGTTGGAATGCAACTACTCCAAGGTCAACATAGATGCTATGGTAAATGATCTAGATATCGATGCTACCAACAAAGACAAGCTGAAAAAGACCCTCCGAAAGTTCGAAAAGGGTCTCTTTGGTGGAGGTTTGGGTACGCTCAAACACTGTAAGCCTGCACACATCAAGTTAAAACCTGGTGTGGTGCCTTATAAAGGAAGATACTTCAATCTTCCCAAGGCTTACGAATATATTGCTAAAAAGGAAGTAGAAAGAATGGTCAGCATCGGTGTACTGCAAGAACTTCCATGGCATGATGATAGCCCTTGGGCTTCACCATCCTTTGGAGTATCAAAGAAGACTGGTGATATTCGAATCGTTACAGACTTCCGGGAATTGAACAAATGGGTTGAAGTAGATCCATTTCCATTACCCAGAATCAATGAAACACTGCAAAAGCTTGAGAAATTCAAGTCTGCAACGGCCCTTGATCTATCTCTTGGTTTCTATACGATTCCACTTGATGAAGAGAGCCAAAAGCTATGTGCAACTATACTACCCTGGGGGAAGTATAGATATTTAAGGATGCCTATGGGCGTTGCTTGTGCACCTTCTATGTTTCAGTCCATCATGACAGAAACACTTAGAGGACTAGATGTACTAGTGTATATCGATGATATACTGGTGATTCAACGAGTAAACGAATCAACTGAAGATCATCTACAGAAAGTAGAGCAAGTGCTCCAGCGTCTCCAAGATGCAGGGTTCAAGGCTAATCTACGAAAGAGTTTCTTCATGCAAAAGAGTGTAGAATATCTTGGCTACCAACTAACAAGTGAAGGTATCGGTCCACAGCCAAAGAAAATTGAAGCAATGGATCGAATACTACCACCAACTAGTGGAAAGCAACTGCGAAGGTTCCTAGAAATGATCAATTTCTACAGAGACCTATTCCGGGGTAGAAGTCATATTCTAGCCCCACTGAATGAATTAGCAGCAGCTTCAACAAAGAAGAAGAACAGTACCAAGCGTCCTATTCCATTTCTTATGTTGGAAAAGCATCTAGCTGCATTCAACAAAGCCAAGGAAATGATCAAAACAGATGTACTGTTATCATTTCCAGACTTTGACAAGCCCTTTCATCTGTACACAGATGCAAGCGACATCCAACTGGGTGCCACGCTAGTACAAGATGGCAAGCCACTCGGATTCTATACAAGAAAACTCAGTGATCCACAGTTAAATTACACTGTTGGTGAAAAGGAACTCCTTGGAATAGTAGAAGGTCTGAAAGCCTTTGCAGGAGTCATTCGTGGCCAGGACTTAACAGTCCACACGGATCATCTCAATCTCCTCTATGCAAAATTGCCTAGTCAACGGATGATGAGGTGGAGGAACCTTGTAGAAGAATATAATCCTAAAGTGGTCCACATTGCAGGCATTGATAATGATGCTGCAGATGCTCTATCAAGATTAGATCTTAATGACAAGGCTGATGACTTGAGAGTGTGGGAACAAAAACAGAAGAGACTACAGTATGAAGATGTAAAGATGATGAATCTTTGCATGTTTATGTCAGAATCAAACTTCGCAGAAGATGGATTTGACTGTGATAACAACATACTGATGACTTCTTCAGACAACGTATCATCATATCCATTAGATCTACAATCAATGCAAACAGCACAGCTGAATGATGAAAGCTTAGTAAATATGGTCGACAGCCATATTAAAGCAAGTAACAGTACAAGTTCAACGACCTACACATACAAATCTGTGGAAGGAATTAAACTAATACACAAGAATAATAGAATCCTGGTACCCCAATCAAAACAACAAGTTGTATTAGAGTGGTATCATAATATCTTAATTCATCCAGGTGAAAAGCGCATGATTGAAACAATCAAGCTAGTATTCACTTGGAGCGGGCTCAACAAGCAGGTGAAACAGCTTGTCAAGACCTGTCACGAGTGCCAGATGTATAAGAAAGCTGGCAAGAAAAAGTACTCACTACTACCACCCAAGACTGCAGAATCTATCCGATGGAATAGAGTTAATGTAGACCTTTGGGGACCAAAATCAGTAGTGAACTCAAATGGTTTTACGTATGAAGTACACGTAATGACCATGGTCGATCCAGTTACTGGCTGGTTTGAACAACAGCAGTTATATGGTCCTCCAACAGCATACAGATGCCAACAAATCCTTGACAGTGTGTGGTTAGCAAGATACCCACGCCCAAAAGAAATTGGATTTGATAATGGAACTGAATTTAAAGCAGAGTTTGCTGAACTCTGTGATAATATGGGTTTAAAACAAAAACCAAGTAATGCTTGGAACCCTCAATCAAATGCTATACTAGAACGTATACACCAGGTATTAGGTGATGGTTTAGCAACATTTGATTTAGAAAATACACCAATCGATCTTGACAATGAAGATCCATTTGATGAATACCTCTCTTCAGTGGCTTATGCAATTAGATCATCGTATCATCAATCGCATGGACACTCACCAGCACAGCTAGTGTTTGGAAGAGATATGTTTTCACCAGTATCAACTGAAATTGACTGGAATGAAATCAAAAATAATAAACAAACAAAAATAAACAAAAATAATATTAGAGAAAACTCAAGCAGAGTACCTCACATCTATCAGAAGGGTGACCTCATCACCCTGAAGAAGCCAGGCATCCTTCGCAAGCTAGCAATACCTCGTGAAGGGCCTTATAAAGTTATAAAACATAACAACAATGGATCAATATTAATTGAAAAATCCCCAACAAACATCAAAAATGTCAATGTTAGGAGGGTTGCTCCATACTATCGCAAACTTGACACTCCTACCACCACAACAGTTGAATGACAATAGAAGTCTATTTGAAATACTTAATATGGATCGGAGGAGAATGCAGTGCACACATTCATGGGACTTAATTCACTAGTGATTCATCGCTAAATAACAATCAATCGCTAACAGAACTGCATCCATTACGATGGAAGCAGCTCTCTAGAATAGAACCCAATACTAATGCTTATAATATACATTATCTCACAATAGAAAGCCTCTTCCCTATATACTAGTCTAGGGCATGGCACAGTAGTCAGTGAAGGAATGCTAGATAATGGCTTTTCCAGTTGTGTACTCAGAATTTGTACCTATATCTTAGATTCATAAGCAGATATGAAAGTACACTACAATTTGCCACATCATACCGCTAGATAATAGGTTCTAGTACTGTACTGTTTCAATGTTATCGTTGCTAAGATAAGAATGAAACATATAGACGCGTATACTACTGAAAGATGCATCTGTTTTTAATTTTAATTTCTGTTTTGTAATATTATATATCAGGTTTTGTATACTGTCTAGCTTTTATTAGTTTTCCAGTTCAACTGATATATTTGTATAAATGACATGAATGTAGTATATGTAACATATACTAGGACTATGAATAGTATGCGTGTGATATATATATGAAGATCTCTTTTTGAGTCTTTAGTTTTCTTGAGGGACTACAGTAGTTAGTAGTTGAGTGTGTTCCTTTTTTCTTTTTCTTACTTCTTTTTTTTCTTGCTCTTCTTTTTTAATGTTCTTCTATTTATTCCGTGCTTGTTGCAGCCGAGTTGACTCCAAGTGGTTCTGGACTTGGTTTTCGTCTCCAATACGAAAGTTCTGTAATGGAGGTATAATGAACGTACGTACGTACGTACGCAGTAGGTAGTATTGATTAATGGTGGAATGTGGGAATGTAAAAGCACGAAGAAGAAGAAATGAATGGGTGAGTGAGTGAATGAGTGAATGAGTGACTTATCGTAGTGAGTGATTTGAGTTTATGGATTATTTTAAAGTGAATTATACATTGCAAAGTTGCACTACAGCAGTAGTTTGTTGGCATATCATTATTATCATATAATAGTAAACGTACCTTCACCCTTTTTAATATCACGAGTAGCAAATAAACTACCCCCATCTTGACAACCAAAGTCATATGTGTATAAATTATATTCCTTTTTGGTTGGTTTCCATCCTATATTAACCTTGGACATCATAATGGTTTGTTCAATACTATTATTATCATTGCCGCTCATTGAAAAATCAATATCAATTCCATTCATCATCGACATATCATCAAATGCAATACATAACATTTTACCATCATTGGTATTGTACGTCCAATTGACTATATCACATGCCATTGCATTATCACCAGCCACTAATATTTGTTCCAAAAATCGATAATATTGTACCATCGGATAAAATTGTACAGTTGTAGATGGTTGCCAAATTTGTGTCCCACTGAGAATATCTTCTGTGGCGTATACAGCACGACGGTGGTTGTCGGTATCGAACTTGACTTCGTACATGTTTTGGATGAATGCCATACCATTATTATTATCATGATTTACAATAGGATAACCTTTAAATGCACTTGTACTGTACGTATCAGTGACGTCATACTCCTCTTGAATTGTTGATTTTGTTTCACTTGATTTAAATGTTGATACATAATAATCAAACAAATCATTCCAATCGTCCTTACCATAAATAAATTCAGAATCCGATTCATCATAGCAATGAATTGAATCTAATATTGGTTGTTTCTTTTTCGAATCTTGCAATTCATCTTCACCACCTGTGATAAGGAATGTACGCCAATCATCAATTGTTGGTTTGTACAATTCAGGTTCATCATCTTTTGGATTGTATGCATATCGTAATTCTATAAGAATGGTATAGTATAGTATAGTATAGTATAGGCGTGATTGTTTGTTGACAATAGATTGAAGCAAGGAAAGAAAAAGTAGAAGAATAGTTGTGAGTAGAAGTCAGCAGGCAAAAAAGCAGCAGCAGAATGCTCAGTGAACACACGACGTGTAACGAAAATGGAAAAGCAGCAAGCGAATAACAAACCGTAGTCATCGTGTCTTTCTTTATTTTAAACAGATGTATTGTAACAGTGTAACGTACCTTCTCCTGCTTGAATATCACGTTTCGCATAAAAACCACGATCCCGGCAGGTAAAACGTTCTTCATCAATTGTCTTTTTTCCATTATCATTCTCCATAATGGTATGTTTAATTAAATTATTTGCTGTATAGTTCGTAAAACCATTATTTAATAAGGAACCTTCATCGAATGATAAACAGACCATTTTATCTTTTTTATCATACCGATTCGTAATTTCCATTGACGACCAGATAATAGAATCACATGCTAAGGATTGTATATGACGATTATTATTATTAAAATCCGGATCCTTAATACGTTCAATAAATTTTCGAAAATCAGTGGGTGGATGAAATTCCGCAATATTTTTTGGATTATAAACATAGGTACCTTCTTTAATAAATTCGGTAGCATATACCGATCGTCCCAATTTTTCATTATATTTGATTTTAATTGGTACTTCAAAACCGGTTGTTAATGGTTCATCAATATTATTTGAAAATACTTTCCGTGCCTCTTTATATTCTGGTATATTAGTGGATGTTATTGCTAAATAATTTGTACGTAATGGTTCCCATGTATCAGCTGGTGTTGGTATCTTCGAATAAAATTGCATACCATTGGATTCTTCCATTTGTTCATCGTCATAATTATCAATTATACCATGTGTATCATTCGCATTTGGACATGTTCCCATACCATTAAAATTAATATCATCTAATAAATCCGATTGTTGTCGGAATGGATTTTCATACCACGCATCCCATTCATCACTACCAATAATCCATGGTTCATCTGAACCTTTATCAGGATTCGGAATGAATCGTACAAATTTTTTATATTCCTTTGGTTTTTCTACTGCTTTGGTCTTTTCTTCTTTTTCTAATTCTTTTTGTAATGCTTTTGTTAATGCTTCAATTTCAGTGGCATCATCTGGTGTTTCTTGTACATTAAAATCATAATTGTAACGTAATTCTGTTTTTTTTTTGATTTGTTTGGATGGACGGTTGTGATGGTTTTGACGGGCAAAGAAAGGAAAATAAAACGTTTTTTGGCATGAGTGAACGGATTATGAGCAGAAGACTATACCTGTGTTGACGACCGGGAGACGGACACGGACGCGGGAGAAGAAAAGACGTGACAGGAAGAGAGTAAATACAGCAGAGCAATAGCAACGAAGATAAACGATGCGTAGTAGTGTGTTCGTTCGTGCGGTGTATGGGAATCGGATTGACGGATATGCTGTGGTGGAATCGAGGATGAACGAGAGCAGCAATATTTTCCATACCGATATGTAGGATTTGGGCGTACGGGGTAGCATGCTATGCATGATGATACCGAATCGTTCGTTTTCGTGTTCGTGTGCAGTTAGTTGAAGACGAAGGACCACAACGACGACACCGCAGCAAGCACAAAGGAACACACGCACACACACACAGGACTGAATGTAATGGGTGACTGACGGATGACCGTAATATAGTTGTCACGGGAAGACTAAAAGTTTGGCAAATCCAGATCTAGATCGTTGCTTTTGCCGTCCGCCGTCCCACATTTCCAAACACCCACCCACACACACACACACACACACACACGCAGTTGCAATCATCATACAACACAATTACAAATCATTTTTCATCAATTCACAAAGTTAAGATTAAAATTTAAAACGTTATATATATATATCATATCACGTACCTTCACCTTTATAAATATCACGTGTTGCATATAAACCATATCCATAACCACAATTAAAATTATTCGATCGAATTGGTGTACCAGTTTTCTCATCGAATATTTGTCGAAATTCCATATTTAATTTGGCAGATTGTTCTTCTGGATCCGCATGATTAAATAATGAGGAATCATCTAATCGTAAACAATTCACCACATCATGGACCATCACTCGACGTTTATGGATTGTTTTGGTACCATCCTCATTAGCAACCGATACATCATTATTAATTTCTTCAATTAAACCATCACGTTTCAGACCACGATAACCTATATACAGAATGGAGATCAGAGTCGAGGCAGAAATTAAAAAAGGAGGAAAAGAAAAAGAAGTTGTTAAAAAAAAAAATAGATCGGTTCGAAAAAAAAATGAAATGAAAACAAAATAAATGTTGGCGCGCCATAACATAACCCTGCCATAAGCCATGAACCATGACAACAAAATTCAAATTCAAACTCAAATTATAACAGTTACAGTATAATAGTAACAACGTATAAGTAAAACGTACCCCACATTGCAATATCACATGCTAAATTATTCGCTTTCTTTGCTGATAATGTATTATCTTCTAGGATACTTTCAATAAATGTTCGATAATCAGTGGGTGGATCAAATGTTACAAGACTATTAATCGATGTCCATATTAATGTATCTTTTGCAATGAATGTTTCAGTGGATACACTCCGTCCTGCAATTAAATTATAGGATACAGAATATGGTATTTGAATACCACTTTCACTCATTTGTTTTTCTTGTTCACTACTCTCATTATTTACAATACCAATTTCATTTTGGATCTCATCACGTTGAAACTTTGTCATATTATTTTGTTTATTACCAATTGTTTCATAATATTTTTTATTTAAATAAGACCATGTATTAAATTTAGTTTTTGAATTATCTTGTATTGGTTCTGTCGAATATGGCAATTCACCATATCTATCTCTTTCTTTTCTGTTTGTACTAATTAATTTACCATCACTACGATAATGATTCCATAACATACCATGTGTATGATTAGCAAGAACACAACCTAAACTATCCAATAAAAGATTTGTTTCACCAGTATCAAAAAAATTATTCCAATCAGATTCATCTGGTGAATATACAATATCTTCTTCATCGTTACTACTTAATATAGCAGCTTCTTGTAGATTTGAGTTGAGTTTTGGTTCTTTATTAATTTGATATTCATCATCCGCATTAATATCAATACCCATATGGGTTTTATAATATTCTTCAATATTAATATCATTGGCATTAATATACTTTGTTTTACCAGTATTATCTGTTTTTGGAAATAATTTCGATGCATCAATGATTTCACCATCTTTAAAATCATGTCTTGTCTTTACTGCAAGAAGTGCTTTACGACGTTCAATTACTTCCTTTTCTTTACCATCATAAGTAATTTGTTTTTCCTTTAAATTAAACTTTTCAGATGCTGCCTTTTCATCTTTTATATCTTTATCAACAATTGATTTATACAATTTTTGTTCCTCTTCATGGTCAACAATTAACTTGTGTACATCACCACCCATACCTTCAGTTAACTTTGCTAAACGGGCTTTCAATGCTGACATATCATCATCAATTTTTTGTTTATTTTGTTTGACACATAATTCTTCAGGAGAATCAGAATTACTACCTCCACCACTTGCACATGCCGGTGCAGGTGCAGAAGCAGTACCAGCATCTTTTGGGACTTGTGCTGGTGCTGTTTCACCAACAGCTGCTACTAGCAAAGTAGAAGAAGACGACGACGATGACGATGACGACAGCAGGACAGCGAATAGTGTCGTCAAGACAACAGACGATAAACGAGCCATCATGATTTCTATTACTGTAAAGACGTTACGGTGCGATTGATCGATATGTTCTACAGATAATAAGCAGACTCTCTCTCTCTCTCTCTCTCTGTTTATGATGTTACGATGTTATAACCTTTTAAAGATCTGACAAAATGACAAGATGTAACACAGCAGGTAAAATGAATGAATGAGAAAGTGAGATATGAATTAGTTGTAGTAGGGCCAAGCAAAAGGATATCGAATGGCGGAGAACTACTGTACGGAGGCAAATAGATTTTCGGCTGAACAGATTCTTCTTGTGTACTCGTAAAAAGATTGTGAAGCAAGTAGGCCCAAGGAAATCGCCTTGAAAATTATAAGATTTCATACAAATTCGAAAAATTCGACTAATTCGAATCAATAAATTATTAGGCCCAAATGAATCGCCGACAGTACAGAACTAAGTCTGTACTCATAAATTTAAGAATGATCCCCCTTTTCTATTTGCCCTCTTTTTCTCGAGCAATGGAATAACAGTAATTGGTCATCGTACAATACATTCGTATAGTACGTACGAATCATATGCGCGAACGTTCTCGGCTAGTACGTATAAGTACAGGCAGTAGCTAATAACAAAAGACGATTTCAGTGAGAAGAATTGAATCATCGAATCGAATTCGGGGAATCTTCAAAAGATAGATCTAATCCAAATAAACCGAAGCGAAGGTCCGAATATACTCTACTGGCGTAGCATGACCTAATAAGAAAGAACTACAGTTTACTATAGAACATCAAAGATCAAATATAGTACTACAGATAGATAAACCAACAACAATAGAATACATCACATCAATGAAATAAAGCGGCAATCAAAACATTGCATGTGTATTATAGAGAGAACAGTAGTATTCATTCGCTTTAGTTCCCCCGCGATAGACCTTGTCTCGTGAAAGGATCGTTATAGTAGTAGTAACACGTTTCATCAGTGACACGAGGGAGGGCATTTTGGTGGTGCATTGAGGTGCCGTGGTTCGGTGCAGAGACCGCGAATACTAGTACTACAAACGAATACAATTATTAGTGTACAGCAGTAGTTGCGGACTAAACTATTTTTTTTCTCTTACGCACCCTTGGTGGTTAAAGCCAAATCCGGTACGCGCTCGCAAATATTGTTGTTGGTAAATGAACAGAACAATCATAAAAAGATTGAAAGGGATTAAGATTCATTCGGCTCAAATATATTTTAAATTTAGATGACATATTTTGCACGAATAACATATTGCATTTAGAAATAGATAAAGAGTAAAGGGCAGGGCAGTACTGTATTCATAAATGGATTGATTCGATGCATGCATATTTAGAAAGAATAAGAATTAGGCGTAAGGGCTACGTTTGCACACACCTCGGCAAAGGACTGATTGCCATCGGTTATTGGTTCGGGATAACCATAAAACTTGGTACATTCGCAAAGGACTGGACGAGGACCAGATCCGCACCTGAACAAGAGCTCACACAACGATCGAGTATTTGTGTGACAATTCAATGGGTTCGGTGATTTTGATAAGCAATTTATGTTTTGAAAGTTCTGGGCAACGTCGTCGATCCTTGGAACGATATCGTAGTGTGGAATAATATTGAAAGTATACTCGTTCAATTCAGCGGGTGTAATCGGTGGCTTGAAAGTCATACGACTTAACATCGCATTCACGCCAGATAGAGCGATAGCTTTGGTGTGAGTTTGGGCTGCAGAAAGAAAAGCGATTCCCCCGCCAAGTGAGTGTCCAGTCAAAGTTAAGACATCGTATTCTGGATTCTTTTTTTGCAGTTCAATAAATCTGTGAAGCAAAGAGAAAAACGGGTTTGCCAGTTTTAGACGAATTGGTGTGTTGACTGTAGAGAATACCGTTTGAATATTCCAAAAAATTACCATTGTAACAAATAAACTTACTCTGTTAATATTTGGTAAAGATTCTTTTTTGATGGATCACCCGATGGAACCATGCTGATGACTTTCATAAGATCTGTCCATATATTGTATATAAAGAGATAAATTTCATAAAGGTTCAGGAAATGGAAATGATTGAATAGAAGAAATAAAAAGATTTAATGAAGATATTTTGGCATTAAACTCAAAGCTTACATGGCAATGGTAGAGTAAAGAGATCTCCAAAAGGCAGTCCGTAGCGAAGAATCTTAAATTGAATGAAACGAAATTAAATCAAATAAAGCACGGCAATGTGAGAGGACGCCAATTAACAAAAGGAATTACCGACATGACTAGTAGAAACAAATTGACAAGATACGTGACGGAACGTACCTGGATCAAAAATGCTGTCAGCCACAACTGACAATCAATCAACATTTCGGTTTTACTTGATGTTCCTTTAGTTTGAAGAGAGAGAGAGAAAGAGAGACAGACAGACAGATAGACAGAATAAATGAGGAGAAAAATACATGTAATAGTTAGCGAGTCGACAGTTCTGAAGTTTTTTAGTTTAGGGTGATAATAGACAAAGACGAGAGGTGTATCAAACACAATGAAAACATACCTGTCACCGAGATGATACCAGTAGTAGTACCCTTCTCAGTTATTACATTGAACAAGTAGAATTCACCAGGAATTGTTTTGTAGCCATATACGTCTAAAAAAGAATCCACCTTATCAGTATCAATCGTCACATTGTCTCCAGATCGATCAAACCAAATTGGCAATGATTCTTTAACTACTGGTATATCCCGATAGGCCATGATAGACAAAAATGCATAGTCAGCAAGAGACCACGTTGGCAGATCGTTTTCTTGAATATTCAGTTGATTCATGTTATATAGTGTGGTAACGATACAGTATGGAATGAAATTGAAATCGATGGAATCAGTAATTTTTAGAAAAAGCAAAACAATATTGATGAGTAAACTTAACTATAAAACAATAGAATGTATGTAATTTGACTCGATGCATTTTTTTATCCTTTCAGCACCTACCAAACGTTTTTCCAATTGCACACGTTGGGTATTGTATAGAATCATTGTTAGCTGGATAATAAAACTGGGGTAGCATAGTAAATTTTGTGTCAACACGTGTCCCCTGCAGTGGTTCAGTTTGTGACTGTGAATTGAAATTGAAATTGATGGTATCAATTTTTATTTAGAAAGCAAAACAATAGTAATGAGTAAATTTAAAAATCAAACAACAATAAATGTATGTAATTTGACTCGATGCATTTTTCTAAATCTTTTTAACACCTACAATTGTCCAGATGCCACATAAGGCCAGCGCACCAAGCCCGAGAGCTGTCAGCCACAAATGTTTCGCTTTATCTGTAGAAATTTTCTCCTGGCAAATTCAACGAAGCAAGCAATAATGTGTAAGTTCACAGTACAAAATGAGCATCTGAGAGAAAATACACTGCAAGGAAGATCAGGCATGACAGAGTACTAAAAAGAAAGACTTACTACGACACCGTGTAATCGTGATTGATTCAACCAACGATCGGTACGAGATTTACCGGGTGCTAAATTCATTGTTCCTGTCTCTTCAATAACAGCTATGAAATTAATATAATTTCGTACTCTAGATATTCCCACACTAATAGTATAGACAATAGCAATCCTGTACTGTCGACTACAATACAGTGTTATTAATGGAAATAGGTAACCAATTACGATTTCCAAAAACATGATAACGTAACACAATGTTTGACTAGGCTCACTAACACGTAAAACTTTTGTTATAACATAGAGTCCAGTGTTAGGCCCTTCAATGAACGTCGAATCTCTTCTTCCTGCTCTAGGTGAACGCCGTCGCTGTTGCTCATGCTGTTGCTTTGATGACATCGATCTATCGCTGTTATTGCTTGTCAACCCTGTTGTATTAGCGGCAGCAGCAGCACCATTAGGGTACGAAGGAGTGGGAGTGGTACTGCGGAGTGACGCAGAATTGCTTGTATTGATGTCATCGATAGTACCAGCATTAAAATCCTCAGCAGCAGTGGCAGGAACGGTCGCATTCTCTAAATCAAGATTATGAGTATTCAAAGCATCGTTGTCGGTGATGGTGTTGAATTGATTACATACCCATCCGAATATTTTTTTTCCAGTAGTATTATCATTAGCATCATCTGTACGGAATTCTTTTCTTTGTTTAACTAAATTAGAAATCAGTGCAACCTTTCGACGGACTTTCCAAATCATAATAATTAAAATTAGAATCAAAATAATTGATATAACAATAATAAAAGATTGATTTAAAGAAAACCAGGTCAAGAATGCAATAAACAGTAACATGATTATAATTATACCAACAATAAAGCAAATAAACGAACTTAAGATTTGATTCTTTGTCATTGCACCCTTTATTGTGACAATAGAAAACGGACAAACAGGGTTTTATTTTGCACGAAGATGTGAGCTACATAATTTCAGTTACATTAGAAGAATTGTCGACAGCAGCCATTATAGAGCCGACCACGATCCAAATAAATAATCTTACCGGTCCATCTATAATAGCAATATATCGTGAGGAACCCCAATTACAAAATATACTGTGTAATAAAATGATTGTTGGACCAGAAATACAGATTGGAATAAGAGTAAAGTAAATTAGTATTTGAGACTGGCTGTCCAGCTGAGTCCCATACTCGCACAAGGTGCAAAATAGAGGAGAAACATGGAACAAAACGATCGAATCCTTGAAATGGAAGAAGATTTTTTGGCACACTCAATTCTACTTACCGTTCTAAGCTCCATGTCCATTTCGTCATAAAGGGATGTAATCCTTGTGCATCATTAATATTATATAATTTTACTGGTTTTTCTAATACCTTGTAGCATTTTAAGTATTTTGGTCCAAGAAAACTCCATCTTGTTAGTCTTGATAATGGATACATGAATTCTTTGTAGGATGACTCGATCATCCCTTCTTTATCGTGTAGATAATCGACAGCTTCTTCGTAAGTATCGTTACCATTATTGTTGTCGTCATCTCCATTCTGTTCAACAATATGCTGTGCTAAATAACTAACATATTGCCGTCCAGAATAAGTTCGTTTTTGTTTCATCATAATGCATTTATGAACAACCCATATGAACAATGTAAGACGTTCTTTTAGTGTCCGGGCTTTGAAGTTATCAGAATCACAATTTAAAGCAAATGAATGACTACAAACAAATGATGTTGCACCATATAATTCGTAAAATAGAATACAGATTGTAAAAACCAAAAAGTATATAGTTGCACAAGCAAACCAAACTAAGAAACCAACAACCCACCAAGTATATTGTGGATAATCAACTGCAAACATCATGACGGCTATAGTTATCATTGGTATCGCAATAATAATAATAAAAACAAACCAATCTAAAAATATTAATGAGTCGCGTCCTAATAATAAACTTTTAAATAATCGTCGTCCATTCCATGAATCTGATACCATATTAGTTGCAATGACCATCCCTTCTGCGAATGCGATACAGAATGTAATAATAGCAATAAATGTTCCGGTCATAAAACTAAGACCTTTATCGGCGTATGCTAGTATCCTTTTTTTATGTGTGTACATACAGTAGCAAACAAAACAAAAAAGAGGTACCAGATTTAAACGTAGTGTGTATGTAAGACGAAAGAAGATAGCAACAAAAAAAAATCAGAAACAGTCTAAACCAAAAGAAAAAAGAGAGAAACACACATCCCAACGCAATGCAAATGCAAACTCTTTCAATCGATTAGACTCGATTAGACTCGATTAGACTCAATTCGATTCCATTCGATTCCATTCGATTTCATTCGATTTCATTCGATTTCATTCGATTTCATTCGATTTCATTCGATTCGACGAAACAATTAATGCACTTACGGTAGTTCCAATACCATAGTTAACATAACTTGTACACAGAATACAACAAATATGCCAACCTAAAAGAGGGAGAGAGAGAGAGAGAGAGAGAGAGAGGGGAAAGTTTTTAATTTCGTGAGAAACAAAAAAAAAAAGAGAAATAAAATTTAAACCGTATTAAAAAAACGAATATAGTATTATACAGTACGTACCCAAAGAAAGAATACAATTACATATACACCTCTTAATACCTGTAATCCCTTATTACCACTTTGTACTGATTTAACTTGTATTGTTCTTTGATGGGTTTTAATATCAATTTTTTCTTCTAATATAATTTGTTGATATTCATTTTCTATTACATATGATCCAGCGGATGCTAGTTGTTTGCAATTACGATTATCATTATTTACAGTAATAATACTATTCCGTGTTCTTGCAGTAGCATTATTTGTACCACGAAATCGTACAGTACTTGATGGAACTGCTAATGAATGATGATCCACAAAATATCGTTCCAATACAAGATTGTTATTATTATTATTATTATTATTATATCGAGTAGAACAGGAAGCAGTCATAATAGATGCTTCGGATCGTCCTGATGTCGTCGTTTCTCTATAATGACATAGACCACCATCCAAAGTCGATATTCTACCATGGTGATGGTGTGGTTGGTGTTGATGTTGCTGTTGCTGCTGTTGTCCTTTTTCAGCAATGGGTGGCAATGCCATCGTCGGTTGTTGCTGTTCTTCTTCTACTTCTTGTAGGGATTCCATAATTCTTGTTTACAGTTAAGGCAAATGATAGGAATCGACGAGTCAAGGTGAGTCGAGTCGAGTCGATTGATTCTATCTTGATAAAAGAGAGAGAGAGAGATTTTTGGTTCGTTCGTTCGTTCGTTCGTTCGTCCGTTCGGTTTTCTCTGCGATGAGGAGGATATAAAATTAATGTACTGCTAATTTCTTCGCTTGATGATCGATCGATCAGAGGAGGGGGGGGGGGGTGAAGCTTGTGAGCTATTACACTTTGGCTCGAAAAGAGTTTTTAAGCTTGGTAGAGATAAAGCAGAGGTACAGTTACAGTACTATTACTGGCTGATACAGTACGGTAACACAAGTACAGTAGGTATAGTAAGTGAGAGGAATCCAGAGGAATCTAGAGGAGTCGAGTTAATTCGAGTTGATTCGATTCGTCTATCTGATAGGAGATTCGCCTTCGTTCGGTTGCTTCCCTATTCCTTTGTTTCTTCGGTTTTCCCTTCTATTCCAATAATGGCCACAATGACGTGTATACTGTCGTTACTTGTTAACTTGCTTGCTTGATTGCTTGTTTGTCTTTCTTCCCCTGAAGGTTTGTCTACAAGCAATGCGTGGTACAATGATGTATGCCGAAAGAGGTACTGTAAACAATCTAATGCACAAATTAATTACTTCACTGGTCCTGTAACAGGAAGTCTTTGTGCATTTTTTAATATCGATCTTGATTGATTGATTCTTTCGCGCTTTCTAAATTCTGTTCTAGTTTTGTTCCACGCGTTCCAGTTTCCCACACAGGCGTAGAGAGAATACTGTATGGTTATTTCTATTTTTTTGTCGACTGTACCGTATTGTGGATCATGATGTACTTTCTCCAGCGAGTGCTAATTTAGTGATGCGTTTTGCGCGATAAAAATTAACTACGAAGCATTTGAGCGGGGAAAAAAATTGGATCATTGAAGCAGTTTTGCTTCACTCGAATTCACTCAATCTCCTGCCTTTGTCACGTCAAATTTAATGCGCAAAGCTACAGACTAAATTAGCGCTCGCTGGTAGGAAGAATTTTATCATCATAGTGTACTCATAGAACTACTGTAGTACATCACGTAGCAGTTTTCGCACGATCATAATATTATGTATTTATTGCCATGTATCTTGCAGACACATACCTTGTACATGCATAACTTGGGGACTCGACTAAAAATTAATTACACGTGGAAGCTAACTATGCATTTTCTGTTTTTTGACTGAGAAGATAGTTCCGCATACTGTACCACAAGTGAATAAATCGAGTATGAATGAATCAATCTGAATAAAGCAATCAATCGAATAATCAAAGCTACTAGAGCTACTAGCAGTAGCTAGCTACTGGCTACTAGCACCACACTCTACTACTTCTTTCGTGTAATAAAAGTTGCAATGGGGATACGGTATGCATCTGCAGACCAAATAAATGCACGTTAATTGGTTATTGCAATATGATAAGGCAAAAGCTATGATATTGTGTTTCTATAATAAATAATACTAACGACTAGGCAGACTATAGGCAGACTATGTATACATATATTTCTCATGGATATAATATTATTTTATATGAGTACAGTAGTTACACTAATTTTACCCGACAACACAAAAAGAGAAAACCATAATATGTATAGTATAATATGTATATTTGGTACATTTGTTTTCTTCTTTCTTTTTTCTTTTATAATTGTAGCCTAGCCTTTTACCTTTTCTTTCTGTCGTCTGACAAATAATAATAATAATAATAATAGCAACAATAATGTACACAATCCGTGCGTCTGTCTTGTCATATGTCGTGTCGTCGCCCTGCCTTTGGTATGATACAATAAGTTAGGAAAATCATAGCACATACTTTTCATACCTCATTAAATTTCGACAACAAAACGACAGGTATGTATCAAGATAGATAAAACAAACACGCGGAAAAGAGACGATGCAACTCTCTATCATTCTTTTTTTCTAACTTCTCATCGCGGTCGTCGTTTCATTAAATAAAGAGTGCAAGAGAAGCAATAACCGCTTGTTTTTTCATTCATTCCTTCATTCATTCAACGACGAACTGATTTCTTTTCCTTTCTATTATTATTATTATTATTCTTATTATTTATGTTAAATAACATCGTCCACCATCTGGTGAATCAGTAAATGTTACACTACCAGATTCTTCACCGAATTGTTTCCCATTTCGTCCACCACTACCACCACCCCGTCCGCTACGACCAAATCCTGAACCACCACCGCCGCCACTTGATCCACCACCTGATGAACCACTACTAAATCCAGAAGCTTTACCACGTTGTCGGCCACCGCTACCACCACCAAAATTACCAAAGGAATTTGATTTTGTTGGTGCACGTTGTTCTTGTTGTTGTTGGGATTGTTGTTGTTGTCCACCACCCTGTGAATAACCATCATCCTGACTATGATTAACGTCGACATACGGTTGGGATGGTGCGCGCTGTTGTTGCGGAGGAGGAGGAGCTTGCTGTTGTTGAGGTGGTTGCATCGCTTGTGGAAATCCTTGTCCACCACCAGATGGTGCCTGTTGCTGCGGCGGTGGTGGAGGTGGGTTGAATCCACCACCACCTTGTTGCTGTTGTTGTTGATAGCCGCCACCACCACCCATACCACCACCCATACCACCTTGTTGTTGAGGTGGAGGTTGTTGCTGTTGAGGTGGTTGCTGCTGTTGTCCATATGGTACTTGATTTTCATCACGCCCCTTTTGTTTAAATAATCGATCACGTAATGTTGGTTTACGTGGTCCAGATTGTCTTGCTGGTGGTTGTGGTTTTTCACGTAATCCCATTTGTCTTTGTTGGAATTTGTTTACACTACCAGATTCACCGCCACCTCCACCAAAACCACTACTACCACCTCCACCACCAGTTGTTTGAGGATTACCAAATTGTTGACTATCAACCATTTTTGGTGGACCAGATTGGAATGTATTACCATTAGCATTTCCAACACCACCATTAACAATTGCAGGTGGTGGACGACCACGGAAATCATCTTCGTCGTCGTCCGATTCATATCCCTGTTGTTGATAACCCTGTTGCTGCTGCTGCTGTTGATATCCTTGTTGAGGAGGAGGTTGCTGTTGCTGTTGAGGCGGTTGCTGTTGATACCCTTGTTGTTGGGAAGGAGGTTGCTGCTGTTGTTGCTGTTGTGGATATCCTGGTGGCGGTGGTGAAATCGGACCTTGTTGCTGTCCTCCTCCGCCACTACTTCCTCCATTACCACTGCTACGACCTACAATCCCAGGAGTAGGACGAGTATCTTCACGTTGATATTGTGCCGGTGGAGGTGAATTTTGTGGTGGTGGAGGTGGTGGTGGTTGCTGTTGAGACGGTGCATCACCAGGTTGCTGCATTACAGGAACAGTTGGAGGTGGGGGTGATGCATTAGCTTGACCTTGAGCTTGAGGCGGTGGTGCATTACCTTGAGGTGGTGGAGGAGGAACCTGAAAACCCTGGGCTGCTGCTTGTGCTTGTCTTTGTGCTTGTTGAGGTGGTGGAATACCTGCTTCGGTTGGTTGAGAAGGATTTTGTGGAGGTGGTTGTGACGATCCTCCTCCTCCTCCACCAGGACCACTAGGACCACCAAATGATGCTCCATGTGGTGGAGGAGGATAGCCTCCTGGTGGCGACTGCGACTGTTGTGGCGGTGGAGGTGGTGGAGGATAATCACTTGGAGAAGGTGGTGGTGGTGGTGGTGGTGGTGGATACCCTCCTGTTGTTGGACCTTGTGATGGTCCACCCATATTAGGTGGCGGTGGCGGTGGAGGAGGTGGATACCCTCCTCCTCCTCCTTGCGGACCACCTCCACTAGGTTGCGGTGGTGGTGGTGGTGGCATTGGACCATAACCATTACCATTACCGTTGTTATAGTTGTTACCACCATTACCATTACCATTGTTACCACCATTACCACTATTATTATTACTTCGTTGTTCATTTTGTACAATTTCTAATGTTTCTTGTACAATTTGTAATTCAGCAATGACACTTTCCATCATTTGACGTGTCGATTCTTGTTGTTCGTCATGAATCGATCGTAACATACCATCGGTTCTTTGATTTTGGAGTCGTGAGGATTCTTCTGCCTTTTCTTCCATCGTATCTAACCGACGTGCTAATCGATCATGTTCCATAATTAATTCATCCATACGATCTAAGACATGACGTTCTTCGACACGATCACCAATATTATTATTCCTTCTACGGAATTCGATATCTCTCATATGACGATCATCTTCAATCATCCGTTCTTCATCCATAAATCGTTTCGAAAATGTGGGTGCACCACGTGGACTGATACGTGCCAGTCGTGCTGGACCTTCCCGTAAATCATCTAATCCGGATGGTCTATTATCACGTGATGAGGAACTACTTCCTCTCATATCTCTATCTCTCTCTCTATCTCTCATACTACCACGATCACGATCTCTATCTCTATCACGATCACGATCTCTTGCATAACGATCAGTAAGATCTCTAGCACGATCACGAATACTTCCACCTCTATCATCAGGCGATCCTCCACCACCATCATAATAATCACGATCACCACGATCATACATATCATCATCTCTATAAGCACCATCAAGATCAGCATCAACACGATCCACTGTACGATCATCATAACCATATACGTCATTCATTTCATCATTTTGTTGAAAATTTTGTTTTGCAGTGGATCCACTTGTGCCATAATAGGTGGAATATGGATGTGATGAAAAATCAGAGACACCCATAAATAATTTACTACTACCAATATTGCTGTCATTACGATTCGAAGTCAATCTTGGTAGTATCCTTCCTCCGATATTCGGCAACGATATCCTTTGTTGACTCGTAAGAGGAGAACCGATATTAGTCCGTCTCATCAAAGGTGAAGCTAATGTTGATAACGATTCAACACCCGAAGGTGCAGTGGACGCTAACCCCAGAAGCGTGACCGCTGTTAAAAGACTCATTATTATTGATATTTCGAATTGATTTGATTTGAATCTAATTCAATCAAGTTCTGCCTAGTTTCTTTTTGTTTTGCAATTATTGAATTTAACAGTACTTTACGACTACTGTAGTCAACTTTGCTAATTAATGTCTGCTATCGTCGTTGTTGTTGTTGTTGTTGCTGTTGTTATTGCTGTGCCTTTCGTCTTCTTTGTTGTCATAAGAGAGAGGGCTTTGGGGAGTTTGTAATAATCCGACGTTAAATTTAATTGAAGAACGGGAATGTCAAGCGTGATTTTAGCAAGCGTGATGTGAAGGATGTGAAGGATTTTTTGAAGGAGAGAGAAAAAGAGATCTTCCTTAAAAGTTAACAAACGCACGCACTTGTTGTTTCTACACCGTCTGCCAGTTGGAGATGTTTGGCGAGTCTATGATTTGAAAAATTTAAATATTATCTTTGTCAGAATTAGAGACACACGTCAGTGAGTTACTGTAATGCAGCTTGTTAGCTTAATGCATTGTTTTTATTTGACATGCCGACTATTTATTTCTCTTAAATAGTCCTGCACGCTACACCACACGATTGAGTGAGTCTAAGAATGGAAATTACTTAAGCACAACATACCATTCAAAAAGGGTACAGTAAGTTAGTACTTACTTAGATTCGTTTTCAAATATATAGGTAGCGAGGTGTGGCAAACTACGGCGAACCACCGTTATTTTCCTTTCAAATTAATTTCGCCAACTCATGGCACCATCGCCACAACAGAAAACTTCAACTCGCTATAAATTCATAAGATTCATCAGTTGACCAATCAGAACAAATACTCTCTTAAAAAATAACGTATATTTATAATTTTACGTCATCGTGACATCACCCACTATATTAGCGCGCGAAATGAAGAAAGGTATGTAGCACAAGAACTTCAATTTTCTATCCTCACATAAATCCATATTGTTATTCTATCCGCGAACGAAACGAAGCAAAGAAACCAAAAACATCAACCAACAGACGACACACAACTTACTTCAAAACACAATCTAAAAGAAAGTGTTACAATTTCATTTCGTTTACAAAAAGCAAGACAGAAGAAAAGTATTCAAGCAAAAGAATCGAATTGAATCAATCTTACATACAGTACACTCACCATGAGACTTATTTTGTCAGCCGCCGTTTTTGCGTTATGGATGGCAGAATCATCACCTAACGTGGATGCCTTTTCGATACAACCACCTCGTGCAGCATCAATAAGGTATGGGTATGGTTCTTTGTTGCCTAGTCATCCTATGTTTATGAGTAGTACAATGGAACGTACGGGAGCTCAAGGAGCATCACCATCATCTCCATCGAATGCAGGACATCCTTTTGCGGCATACGGTAAAGCTCAACAAAATAATGGCGAATATTCACCATTCGGTGGTGGTCCTTCTCGTCCATCTACTCCCCCTCCAGCACCAGGAACTGTCAACAGAGATGTTGTTGGTGCATCAGCTGCTGCTTCATCTACATCATCTTTTGAAGCCTACATGCAAGGAAGGAATAATAATAATAGTAACACGCCACCGCCACCGACACCACCATCCTCTACATCGCCGCCATTAAGTGCAAATTCCAACAATAATTTTTTTGCAAAGCAACAGCCTACTACTATGCCATCAAGTTTTGCAAGTAATACAGGTGGTGCAACATCGTATTCTTCTACAGGTGGTGCAACATCGAATTTTGGTGCACCGTCTACACCGCCGCCTCCACCACCTTCTCGTCCTGCGGCTACTGCTTCAGCGAATAATAATGGAAATCCATCGTCGTCCTTTGCAGATTTTGCATCTCGAGGAAATAATAATAATTATAATAGTAATAATAATTCACCACCATCAGCAGCAACCTACAATAACAATAATGGAAATAATGGTGCACCAGGTGGTCCATCATCTTTTGAATCATTTGCATCACGAGGAACTGCAGCATATGCACCTCCTACAACACCGACACAGCAGCAGCAGCAGCAGCAGCAGCCCGCTCCTTTCACGCCGCCGAATGGGATTGGGAATTCGAATGGAAATGGAAATTCGAATAATTCTGTCGTAGGAAGTACATTCTCAAGTTTTGCTACAAGAAGTGGACCACCGTCGACTCCTCCAACAGCAGCTGCGAGGTCGGCGACTCCTCCTGCTCCACCTCAACCTGTTTCGACACAAAATTCTCCTGTAACAAATTCCTTTGAAGCATATATGGATCAACGTCGTCGTGAAGATCAAGCAAAAGCAACACCATCATCATCAGCATCCACTGCAGGTGGAGGAGGTGGTTCTCCTTTTCCAGGACGTTCTAGCTTATCAGGTGCTGGTGACAGTTCACCATTTCCAGGAAGTGCATCACATATTGCAAGTACGGTTGCAGCAGCAATTGATCCATCATCACCACTTCCACCATATATGAGTCCAGCATCATTGGAAGATGCTTCTATTCGATCTGCGAATCTACCAGAATCGCCTCAATCACCTCCACGACCTGATTTTAGACCGCAAATGCCTATGCCGCCGCCTGCGTATGCTACGGAACAGCAACGATCGACTGTACCTTCTACTACTGCTGGTGTTCGTGATCAACAAGTGAATTCAATTGGAATAGCACCACCAACACCAACAGGTGGACTTTCTCATCCATCAAGTAGTGGTGCAACAACAGCAGGCCTGCCATCGTCAGAAATTATTGGTCGTTTAGATCAAGTATTATCACAACAACGTTCATTCTCAAATAGATTAGATGGGGTTGAACAACGTATTGATACTTCTGCACAAGAAAACGAACAACGTACAAAGGTATTATTAGAATCATTCCGTGAAGATTCAAAGAAAACACAAGAAGTATTTATGAATCGTATTAATTCTGATATTCGTGGTATGAGAACGACTATTGATAAAGTATTAGTTGAACAACGTTCACTTAAACAAAAACAAGATACACAAGAACTGAAATTTTCTGATATGTCAAATTCAAGAAATGAAATGTCTGAAAAAATGCTGACACTTGAAAAGACGACCAGTATCAGAGCACAAAATTTAGAAACTACTCAAAAGGAAGCAACTATTAATCAATCACGACGTATTGATTCTGTAATTGATCGTTTAAATTCGGAACGTGATGAATTTATGCAAGGTCAACAACAACAACAAGGTCAAGGTGGCCCTTCCAATGCCAATAGTAACGGTGGTGAACAAGCAGCAATGAATGCACGTATGATGGAATTTGAAAAACATCAAATAGAACGTATGGCAGCATTTGAAGATTATCAACGAGAACAATTAGTTGATGCACTCAAAGATCAACAGCAACAAAATCAAGCTGGTTCTCCCTCTCAACAACGTGGTGGTGTTAATGGTGGAGAAACAGAACGTCAACTACAGGAACGATTAAATGAGGCACAATCACGTAAGGAGCAATTGTTAAATCAATTAAGTGAAATGCAACATCAAGAAGATGCGTATCATGGTCGTTCATCGTCGTCGTCGGATGGACCACAGGGTAATGGACAACGATCAGGACCGGGTGGTGGATCACCACCACCACCATTTGGTGCGTCGGAACGTACTAGTCAACAACAACAACAACAACAACAACAACAAGGATCACCTTCTGAATCATATGGTGCGCCACCTTCTTCTCCCAACGGTGTTAATGATCGCAATAACGGCGGATCGAGGCAGCATCAACGTCAACCTCAATTCGAAGACGACCATGTCGAAGATGAATTTGAAGAGGAGGAGGAGGAAGAAGAACCCCCAAGACGCAGTATGCTTCGTGATCGTTTAGGTAAAGCAAGTGGCGAAGAAATGTACAAACCTAAGAATAGTCGTAAAGACGGTCCTGTGGATGATTTTGACGACGACGACATGTTATCTGAAGAAGATGAACGACAATTTCAACATGAACGTATGATGCGTCGTGATCCTGTTTCACCACCGGTTGCTATGGGACCTCAACGTGGTGGTGGTGCTGGTAGTGCACCTCGACAACAACAACAACAACGTGGAGAACAACGTGGAGGACAACGAGATCGATTCAATGATGATTCACGTCGTAATGGGGGAGGTCGTCCATCTTCACCTAACATGATGCACTCAGATCCTGAGTTTTTAGATGATGCCGAAGCTGATTCTGTTCAACAAAAATTAGGTAGTATGCGTGCATTTAAGGGTGATGAACCATTACAGAGCAAATCTTTATTTGGTAACGATCCAATTGGTAATAAAAAGAGCAATGGTCGTAATAATCCTTCACGGAAAAATCAAGCAGGTCCTCCTGCTGCGGCTGGTAAAAAACTTCACCGTACACGTGAATTAACACCACCACCAGCATCGAATCCAATATTGGATCGTAAATTAGAACATTTCTTGAAAGAAACATTGAAGGATGGGAATAAACCGCACTTTGATAAAGAGATGGAAAATTTGTTATTAGAAAAATACCAACCGTTGAAGGATTATGGTTGGTTAACACCACCTAATGTTACATTCTTGAGGAGTGTATTGTGTACCTTTTTAGAGCATAAGGGTTGTCAAGTTGAAATGGATTTGCGTGAAGCATCACCAAAGGCATTACGTGAATGGGATCAATTATTAGATTTGTTATCAAATGAATTGTACCAATGGACAAATGAAACACCAGAAATAATTCAAGAACCAAATAATCAATGGGGTATTTATGGTAGTAAAAATGTGCGTATGAAGACAACTACTCCTCCTACTAACAACAATAACAATGCTAATAATGGTGGTCCACAACAACAAGGTATGACGAAGGAAGAAATGTTGCGACGGAAACGACGTAATGATAAAGCCTTTCATGTATCAACAGATCCATCGGATGTAAACCATCGAATGTTGTAAATGAAATTGAAAATGAGATAAGAAGAGATGGGACGATCATTATCATTAACATATCAAGAACATTAGCACTGATCAACGACAATAGCAACAGCAACGAAAGGGGTAGGAATGACAAGACAATAGACACAAGCAAGCAAACAAGCAGCACACGCGCAGAACAGAACAGAACAAACTGCAGCAACCCAATAACAGAACAATAATACATACATAACCAAACAGACAACACCGTTATCAATACCATATATACATGTATATTATGTTTCTAACTATTACTTACACACAACACAATCAATCATAACCGTAATAATTACCACCACATACACCTCTGCCAAAATTAATAAATAATAATACCATATTTTACACACAAAAACCATAAAACATATTTCCAGCACTAGCTAAATACACACATCTCATATAAGAACATATTGTTCATCACTCTAGCTAGCTAGATCTAGCATGCTAGCTAGAAGGGTATAGAGTAGCACTCTAGCAACAGAGGCCAATGCTTCCACATAGAAGGGTTGCTGCAGCACGTTTCGTAGTATTTTAACAGTAGCATACTACTTTATAATGCTACAGCCATTTATAAAAAATATACACATACAGCTCTGCAAGTCAACAAAGTAAGGGTGACCTATAAACCCATAACGGTTTTTCTCATATAAAGCTTGTTAGTCAATTTTTTTGCATGTGCATGTGCATGAATGGACCCGCCCCACCAGTGATATATACCAATATTGTTGTCAATGAAAAGACCTCTCAACAAGTTCTCACACAGCAGCAGACCTAGTTGGCTGTTGTTTCATCTTGTTTGCGGTTGACTTGAAGAGAAACATAATGTCATGAGCCAGGAATGGACTAGCCAGTGATTTACCAAGTAACAATGTTGCTTTCCTCTCCTTCTCAATTCAATATTTCACACATTTGCAGATACACTGCAGGTAGAAGTTCACAAGAATCACACAGCAAATTCTCACAAAGCAGTAGGCAATTCTTAGTAATGAGAAAACAAACATGCTCTAATAGGAATGTGTGGACGCACCAGTGGTATGAGAATAATTATGATCTAATCATTTACCACCTCAATGCAAGCTTTGGATGAAAAATAACATGAAATGTGCACAGAAAAATCTCACACAGCAGGAATAGATAAAACAAGCATACATGCCCCCATGCAATAGGAGTGGATATATACCAGTTATATAATAATGATGTTATCATCTTTTACCTATTTTAATACAACCTCTACATCATGCAAGATGCTCTCCACCCACCCAGTCAGTTGTTGTTGTTCTTGTTTCATTTTGTTTGATTGGCAGGGATTGAATAGACAAAAAAACAGCATGCATTGGGATTTGAGATGATTGATATATCACCAGTGATTATACACACCAATATTGCTATCATTAGCCTCTTAATAGAAACATTATTATGTGTAGTTTACAATAAGTGCACAACAAGTCCTCCATCACAGCACAAATTGCTGCTGTGAGAATCTTTCCCATCTAAAGGCTGCATTGAGGTAAATCGTAAATCACAACATCAAAAATTGTGTATCACTGTGGATTCAACACTCCTGTTGCATGAGAGGTATGCTTGTTTTATCTTTCCTGTCAACCAATCAATAATCTGTAGCAGCAACAATTATAGCTGCTGCTGTGTATAGTGTGGTAATTTGTTGTGCAGTTTGTGTACATTTCTGCTGGTAAAAACTGAAATTCAGAGAACAAAGAACAATGAGAACATTATTGGTGGTGTATCACTGGTAGATCCACTCCTGACTCACATTAGTGTGTTGCTAACACTCCTGTTGCATGAGAGGTATGCTTGTTTCATCTATTCATGTCAACCAATCAATAATCTGTAGCAGCAACAATTATAGCTGCTGCTGTGTATAGTGTGATAATTGTTTGTTGTGCAGTTTGTGTACATTTCTGTGGGTAAAAACTGAAATTCAGCAAGAACAAAGAACAATGAGAACATTATTGGTGGTGTATCATTGGTAGATCAACTCCTGACTCACATGGGTGTGTTGCTAACACTCCTGTTGCATGAGAGGTATGCTTGCTTTACCTATTCATGTCAACCAATCAATAATCTGTAGCAGCAACAATTATAACTGCTGCTGTGTATATAGTGAGATAATTTGTTGTGCAGTTTGTGTACATTTCTGCTGGTAAAAACTGAAATTCAGAGAACAAAGAACAATGAGAACATTATTGGTGGTGTATCACTGGTAGATCCACTCCTGACTCACATTAGTGTGTTGCTAACACTCCTGTTGCATGAGAGGTATGCTTGTTTCATCTATTCATGTCAACCAATCAATAATCTGTAGCAGCAACAATTATAGCTGCTGCTGTGTATAGTGTGATAATTGTTTGTTGTGCAGTTTGTGTACATTTCTGTGGGTAAAAACTGAAATTCAGCGAGAACAAAGAACAATGAGAACATTATTGGTGGTGTATCATTGGTAGATCCACTCCTGACTCACATGGGTGTGTTGCTAACACTCCTGTTGCATGAGAGGTATGCTTGCTTTACCTATTCATGTCAACCAATCAATAATCTGTAGCAGCAACAATTATAACTGCTGCTGTGTATATAGTGAGATAATTTGTTGTGCAGTTTGTGTACATTTCTGTGGGTAAAAACTGAAATTCTAGTGTGATAATTTGTTGTGCAGTTTGCGTATATTTCTGCGGGTAAAAACTGAAATTCAGCGAGAACAAAGAACAATGAGAACATTATTGGTGGTGTATCATTGGTAGATCCACTCCTGACTCACATGGGTGTGTTGCTAACACTCCTGTTGCATGAGAGGTATGCTCGTTTTTTATCTATTCCTGTCAACCAAGCAATGATCTGTAGCAACAACAATTATAGCTGCTGCTGTGTATAGTGTAATAATTTGTTGTGCAGTTTGTGTACATTTCTGCTGGTAAAGGCTACATTCAGAGAACAATGAGACTAGAAATGCTGCTGTGAAAGTTGTTGTGCAAATTGGGTAAACAAACTTCTGCCTGTTTTATGATGTTGTTTGTTGATGTACTCAGCATGCCTGTTCTCATATGGAGCAATAAAAAGAACTGTGCTGCTGCTGCTGTGTGAGAATGATTTGTGCAGATCATGCAGTTCATATAGATTGCTTACAACATGTATAATTTGTACAGGTAGTATGACTACAAATTTACTGATATAACACATCACTGGGTGATACATCCACACTCCTTCCTGTTGCATACAACCACGTAGTATGCAATAGCATTAAAAACTGATAGTATTGCATGAGGGCTTGCTTTTCTTTTCCTGTTAACCCACCAAACAACTAGAACTGCTGCAGTGAGAATTATTTGTTGTGCAGTTTTTGCTGCAAGAATTATTTGTTGTGCAGTTTGTATAAACTTCTGCATGTAAAGAGGTTGTATTGTTCCTGGCAGGTTATTTATGTGCAGTTTAAAAGTCTACTGCATTTTGCTAGTGTTGGAATAGCAATTGCTGTACAGTATGTTTGACCACCATTAGTGTTCTTGTGTCAGTTGGTGGTGCCGACTGTAACGGTACGAGGAAGGAGGCTATAGGAGGAGGATACCAGTACGTCAGGAGTGCTGGGGTTCTCAACATCAAGGGGGAAAGTAAACTGTGTACCTGGTGCAATATAACAGCAGGAACCAACAAACTATCAGGATTCTTCTATAAAAGGCTAGCTTCCTGGAGGAAAAATCCTTGTCCTTCTTCATGAAGGAAATCATAGTTGTAGTTGTTCATAACCAAGATGTCATCAGCACCGCTAGTTAGAGCAGATTCTAATGTTTTGTGTTTGTTTGGTATTTCTGGGATGATGGTAGCTCAACAACTTCCATTTATTGGCTGGAAGATATACAATGAAGGAGGTATCATACCATACCATTCTGAATGTAGATACAAGTGCGTGGTCTGGAGCAGGCATGCATACCAAGATCACTATTGAAGATGCAGCAAAATAGAAATAATTACTGGAAAAATAGTCAATTATGAATAGGTAGAAAACAAATATTACTGTAGGACATAATTTGAGTAGTGATGTACTGAAATCCTTTCTCTTATTGGTATTCATATATGCGTTGATATACCAGTAGTGATACAAGTAGAAAGATAGAAAGAACTTCTAGGTGTACAGTACAGTGCTGCCTGACTGGTTTCATCTATTATCGTGAATGAAGCAACCTAAAGCAAAATGAGGACACGTATACGTTATTCTAGCTAGCTAGCTAGCTACACTGTGCGTTGCTCTACAAGTAGAGTTAATATCAATAATTGATTTTCTAATTTTATCATATTCTTCTTTTACTAAATAATGTAAGGCTAGAATATGTCTGTGGAATATGTATGCTATGTATTATCTTACTGAATGAATCGAATCCTCGAATGATTGATTCTCAAAACTAGGGACAGGCAGGCAGGACGAGTACATTTATAAAAATATATAAACTGAATAATCGTTGTTTGTTTGTATGTATGTTTGTTTCTTTTCTTTATTTTTGATCCCCACCTTTATGTATTTGGTAAACGTTGTGAATATATTATATGCTTTCCTTTCTGCGTACCTTGCTTGCAGGTACTATACGTTGTTTTGTGTTCGTGACGCCGTCGTCACTAAACAAGAACACAAAGGGGGATACACGTTCTTCTTCCTCTTCTTTTGTTTCGTAATCCATCCTCTATTGCTTTTCTTCTTCTTCTTCTTCTTCTTCTTCTTCTTCTACTTCAGTTTTATTTACTAATAACTTTGTTGTCCTCTTTTATGTTTAAGACACAAGAAGATTGTGAAGGAATGGAGAACTTTTTGAAAAATCATCCGTAAACATTGAATCTAATAAATCATTATTAGGTAACCACGATGCTGATGCTGATGTTGATAATTGAGTAGCGTTACATTCTTTATTATAACGCACTCTTGCTTCTTCATAGGTTTCTGTTTCCACAATAATTCGACGTCCAATTTGTACCTGCCGTCGATCTTTAATGTCTAATTTGCATTGCAGATCCTTATTGTAGATCATCCGTTCACATAATTTATTAAAGACAGTAATAATTTCTTTTTCACCCTTGATTTGAAAGAAACGTAGTTCTGGACTACCATGCATTAAAAAATCATGTAAGAATGGTATAGTATCCGAAAATACATAATCTAAAAAATCACCTGTTTCTTTTTCTTTTGCTTCCACCTGTAAACGTCGTTGTTTCGATTCTTCTAATGCTTCCTCACGTGGTATAACAACAGTAATTTCCACATCAATACCCACATCATGTTGTAATTTAGATATACCACGTTCAAATCGATCTAAATCCACCTTCCGGGCTTTGACTTTAATTAATTCATATTCCGTATAAATTGCTTCTGTTCTTTCATATTTTTTCCGATGAAATGGTTTTTGGATTGCTGCTGTTGATGAGGATGAGGATGATGGATCAGCAGCAATCGCAGTATCTAAAAAACTATTAACGAATGTTTCAAGTAATGCAGCCATTGTTGTTGTTATTCTTATTACTCGTATTTGTTTTTGTTTTCTGTTTTTCTGAATTGTAATCTGGTTTGTGCGATATGGCGTGACGACCGGTATGCAATACAAGAATGAATGTATCAGTTGAAATCGATTTTTTTGAAAGTTTCATTTAAAAATCCACACAAGTGTGAATGAACACGATTGAACAAGCGTTGAATCACTAATCCAAGCGAAAGGTGCTCGAAGCTGGCCTGCTTTGCTTGCGCGATCATCAGTCAAAAAAACTGTCCGGTTGAGGGACAGGTATAACTGTTCAATCATCCGGTTGAGGGACAGGAATGGTTCGCAGAACAGATGTTCCTTATGTTCTTTTGAATTTATGGCCATACAAAATAATGCGAATTCATAATAAATCTTGTCAAGATAATAAAAAAAGATTTATGCTACCGTACATACAGTACTATAACATGATAATCAGTCTTGCCTACAAAGTCAATCATGGTTCAACAATCAACGGTCATTGCACGAACGAAAAATAAATTAATAGCCCTACGAGTCTCAGCTGTAGGACCTAGTACTATTCAGCTCCACCGCATAATGAGATACACAAGAAGTCCGCCAAATATTTATTTAGTACCGTAGGCTTTTTGGGAGTTTTTTCGAGTCGTTCATAATTATCCAGCGCAATGATAGCCATTTATTTGCTAAATAAATAGTGAAGTAAATACTATTTTTGGACAAAATAAGAGTAATTTTGTCTAGGCACTTCGGGAATTTTTTTGAAGTCCGCCAAATATTTAGTAGGCTTTTTGGGAGTATTTCGAGTCGGTCATTGTATTATATAGCGCTTTGAACGATTTGAACGGTTTAATTAGCGTAAAAAAACTAGCGTACTTGAAGTACATAGGTGGAGTTAGTAATTTTGTCTAAGCGGTTCGTTTTTTTTTTGAAATTTTGGTAGCGGAAATGTTTTACACTTGAATTATGTCTCATTTCTCTCTTTAAAATTAATTTTCTCACTAAACACATCATAAAATTTCAAAACCAACAAAACAAAAACGAAACAACAAATAACAATACCGTATTATGAATTTCTCTTTAAACTTACTCGTTGTTATCTTATCTGTATTATCTGTTGTGACGAATGCATTACCTGATGGATTCCGTGGTAATAATATCGAAGATGGTAGTAGTGCTGTTGTTGATGAAAACGAAATTAGTAATTTACGTATCTTAAAACCACGTAATGGATTGAGGGAAAAAAAGACTAAAAAGACAAAAGCACCTACTGTTAAGAAGACAAAGGCACCTACTGTTAAAAAGACAAAGGCACCTACTGAAACAAAGGCACCTACCGTTAAGAAGACAAAGGCACCTACAGAAACAAAGGCACCTACTGTTAAGAAGACGAAGGCACCTACTGTGAAGAAGACAAAGGCACCTAAAGTTAAGAAGACAAAGGCACCTACTATTAAGAAGACGAAGGCACCTTCTGAAACAAAGTCACCAAGTCAAATGATGATGATGATGAAAAAGAAGTCATCAGATACAGACCGAGCACTCGGTAGTGATGAATCCGAACTAGGTGATGTTATTGCATAAATAATGATATAACGAAAAGAAGTAAGAAGTGTGAGAATCATCTCAAATCAAATCAATATAAACAAAGCCTGTTACGTTACCCAGCAACGCTACTTGTACACGCAGTTAGTTGATATGTATCTATGGTTGTATAATGCATAAGATTCGAATGAACAAAGAAAGGGAGAGAGATAGAGAGAAATGGATACGTCGTATATGTTATGGAAGTAAAGTAAAGTAGAGTAAAGTAGTAGAGTGACGTATTAGGCTAGTAAAATACACACACACACAGACACTCACAATGATTATAAAATAAATTTTTGTTACTAGATCTATGATACACATAAACCGTACGTCCGAATATACTGTATCAATAGTTGTTTCTGAATAGCGCCTAGCAAGACTCTGCATTTCATGTTTTGTTTCATCTCAACGTTCGAGATACCTTCGCTTAATTGCCTGCTTGTACTGTACTGTACTGTACTGTACTTAACCGTACGAGCATATAACGTTGCATCAAACCAATCACCAACTTCCAGTACAGTACAGTACGAAGAAGGTTAGACGATGATGATAGATACAGTAGATACTGTACTGTAGAGTAGAGTAGACGATAGCCACACGCACGCACACACGTCGGTTAGTCATTATTATTTTACAAGCGGAGGAGCAGAGAAAGAACTGATGGTTCATGTGGTTCATGATGTTGTAGAGTACAGTACAGTAGAGTACAGTACTGACTGTACGAATTAGTGGTGGAGCATCGACGTTATAGATATCGGCATTATGTCTTGACAATCACCTCTTAAGTAATAAATTTTGTTTAGACAAAAACAATTACATTTATGCAATGTGTCAATACGGACTAGGACTAGCACGGTGACTTTTTTAGCGCGCGATGTGAGAGATGGCATTGCTTCAATCATGGGTTTTTTCGAATTTTTTCGAAAATATATTCTCTTTTAATATCAAAACCTGTATAATTTCTCAGACATGGATAATGCATAATTTCTCAATCATGGACAATGATTAGTTGTTGCGTCTTCCTCCTAACTGTGTTTGTGAACATGACTGCCGCTATCACCAGTTTATGTTTTAGATATTGTATCTATCTAATTAAACAAACAGATACATTACACTCTATACTATGTTTGGTCAGTTGTATCGCATCATGACGCTTAAGTACGTGCATACAGTACATACCATTCTTATATTTCAAACTTGATTATATACCGGTATTATTATTTTGCTCAAATCTCACCACCCAGACAGCAAGCAGCACGATGAGACATGTTCTTTTTCTTTCCTTTATTCTTTTAATATTAGTATTAGTAGTAGTTTGCTCGTTCGTTCAGTCATTCATTCATTCGTTCGTTCGTATCGGCCGAGGTTTATCTGCTGGGATGATGAGAACATTAGTAGTTGTAGTTGTAGTAGTAGTAGTAGTAGTTTACTCGTTTGTTCATTCATTCATTTGTTCATTCATCCGTTCATCCGTTCGTTCGTTCGTTCATTCATTTGTTCGTTCCTATGGAGGTTTATCTTTTCCTCAATTTTCATTTTATGAGAAGGGTACTGTACAGTGTATGATGAGACGAACACTAGTAACCTGTAAAGCGACGTAAGCAAAGAACAATAATAGTATGATACAAGATTTGTTCCTTTTGTTTTTTTTTAGTCTTGATGTTATCACTTGATTGGCATGACAGAGGTTGGATGAAGCAAAGATTCTTTGGTTCGCCGCGACGTTGGAATGAGCGAATTATATTGAGGTCTTGATTGGTTCTTTTTCCAATCCGATCGACTTTGGCAATCCGTACGTCGTCTCACGTACGTACGTACGTCGCACGCACGCACAAGGAAGATTCTCGAATTTTGTTTAAAAAGATCATTGTTTCATCATTCATGATTGATTCCTTCATTCATTCGTTTTGTCTTGGGCGGTGCATGCGTCGTGCGTCCCTATTTTGGATTGCTGGGATTGTTTCGATTCTTGAATTCATTCTTGGATTGATTTGACAACTATATTCAATATTGTCGTAGATTCATTCATGATTCATTCATTCATGATTCATTCATTCAATTGATTGATTTCTTCCATGCGACTACATTACGAAGAGAGAGAGAGAGATATTAACAAAAATATCACGTACCGGTAACTTATTGTACGGTATATCTGTTGTGTTGTCATTAAAAAATAAATGGAAGGGAGAGTGTTAGAAAGAGAGAGAGAAAGAGAAAGAGAGAGAGAGAGAGAGAGAGAGAGCTGAACGAAGGAATCCACCAAAAAGGAAGCGAATCCAATCAATCAAAACAAAAAGGAAGGAATGATTATAGGTGGTCCAAATACAAGATTACCACATTGGTTCGAATCCTTATTATCATGGTTATTAGCATTAAGTTGTTTAGGGATTGCATTTTATCATTATTACATTGATTTATATCTATATTCATTTTCATCCTATACACAGTTATCTTTATCAGTATCATTTCTCAAGAAATTACTTATCCCAACTTCATTACTACTGAAAGATGATGACGAAGAAGAAGAAGAAGCGGCAGTATCAGAGAAATTATTTATCCCATTAACAACCCATAGTAGAAGAGAATGGTATACTGTATCAGAATCGTATAATGGATATAAAAAACGATACCATGAATTATATACTATAATAAAAAATGAAATTAATCTTATTGATCTGATTGATCCTATTGTGATTGACGATGATAATGAGGACAACGACAGTAGTAGTAATAATAATGTGTTTTCAGAATGGTTATTCTCTTCTCCTATTATGATGGCTATAGCTACTTCAAAGAAGAAGAAGAGCGATGATAACAATAACAATAACAACTTGAATGACGATGATAATAATTATTATAAACCATTAATAAAATTAATACGTACCAATGATATTGCAAGACGATTAACATCCTTATTAATAGGAACTGATCCAATGGATCATTATTTTGAGGAGGCAAATAATAGTAATTCATCATCGTCGTCGTCATCGTCATCGTCATCGTCATCGTCTTATTCTTCGTCTGTCTCAAAAAGAAAAAAGTTATGGAGAAGACAATTATTATTCGAATGTCGTACTAATAGTACTAGTACTAGTAATAGTAACGAAGCTGCTTCTGCCGCACACGCATTATTTCAAATACTTCCACATATCTGGTCCCAATTATTGATATTGCCTTCCTCATCAACTGACAATAACAACACTGACAATAATGGTGACGAGTATGACTATGAGTATGGCATATCATTAATTGTACCATCCTATCGTGAAGATCCAAAACTATTAGGTATCAAATTAAAAAGATCGATCGATAACATGACTACTACTATTAGTACTAGTCCTACTATTAGTACTAGTATTCTTGATGATAATAATGATACTAGGAATAATAGTATGAATGATAATATGAATAAAGTGGAAATAATTATAGTACATTGTATTGATTTGGATCAGCAGGAGGGTAATGATAATAATAAGAAAAACAGCAGTAGCAATAATAACAGCGTATCATCGTCATCGTCATCGTCATCGTCAATCTTCACTGATACGTTGAAACATGAATTGTGTTTATTAGATAATAATCCAAATAAGGACAACAACGATGATTCAAATATCACTCTAAAAGTAATAGACTATACAGATGGTGGTGGTCGTGGTCCATGTTTGAATTATGGTGCATTCCATTCGACGGGTAAAATTTTAACTTTTTTACATGCGGATACCTATTTAAATACCAGAGGTTGGAACAATGCAATTATAGACACATTTCATAAACAGAAGAATAATACCACAAGAACAATAACAACCACAACAACATGTTGTGCCTTTTCCTTTGCTATTGAAAAAAAAGAATCATCATCATCTAGAACACCACAAAAAAAAGGTATACCAGGTATCACTGCCATTGAATATACTGCCAATCTACGTACCAAATTTTTCCAATTACCCTATGGTGATCAATGTCTTAGTTTACCCTCCAATATATTTCAATTGATAGGTGGTTATCCGGATCAATGTTTATTCGAAGATTATGAATTGGTACGTGTTGTATACGTTTACGTTACGTTTGTACATGTAATGGAATGGAATGGAATTGTCGTCGTTTTTGTTATTTTCGTCGTCGTTCCAAATTTTTCTTCCACTTCCTTCTCTCTCCTCACAATAACAGTACAATACTATTCTCCTCCTCCTCCTTTTTTCCACTCACTAAAAGATTCGATTGTTACGAGTACGATCAAGTTATAGTAAGAAGAATAGTAAGAATAAGAATTGTCCTATCAAAGAAGAAGAAGGTATACAAATTCTACCAGAAAATTATAAAGCAGTATGTTCGTAAGTTTTATATAACGAACGACGACGGATGATAGTCATACTACTTTTCCTATACGTTAATTTGTTTTGTTCCATATTAATACTTACATTATTTGCTTTTGCTTTTTGACTAATAATACTCTACTATACTCCACTCTACTTTACTTTAAACTGATTAATATATATTGTTAAATGTATGTATGTATGTATATAGTCCAAGACGATGGGAAAAATATGGTGTATTATATACCACCTATACAAATTCCTATATGATTCAAAGATATAATTCTGGTAGTATTACACCAGAGGAATTATTTCAGGAATATTATAATGGTGGTAGTGGCAGTGGCAGTGGTAGTAACGATAATACGCGTGGAGATGGAGAGGTAGTGGTAGAGAAAGGACCGAAACGAAAACATCCTACTAAAAGTCCATGGGAAATATCTATATAAACTACAGTCTAGGCTACAGTAGGAAATACTGTAGATTGCGTATTCAATACAATACATTACCATTCACACCCTTCTAAAAGTTGACAGAATTAAATGAATAATAACATGATGTTTTATAATGCATTATATATTATGATAGTCGCGTACTGATGTATCTATTAGAGATTAAATACCTTTATCTAATTTGTTTCCACTTTTTTCTGATTTAACTCCTCCTTTACCTCCTGCTTTAAGAGTACGACCTTTATCTAATTTGTTTCCACTTTTTTCTGATTTAACTCCTCCTTTACCTCCTGCTTTAAGAGTACGACCTTTATCTAATTTGTCTCCACTTTTTTCTGATTTAACTCCTCCTTTACCTCCTGCTTTAAGAGTACGACCTTTATCTAATTTGTTTCCACTTTTTTCTGATTTAGTCGCTGATTTATCTCCTGCTTTAAGAGTACGACCTTTTCCTGATTTAATATCTGCTTTTTTATCTGATTTAGTCGCTGCTTTAAGAGAACGTCCACCATCGACAACCACGTTTCCGCCCAATTTAGCAGATGTAGCAGAAATCAAACTGCAAATAATAGCTACGATGATGATTGAGAGTTTCATGATGACAATAACGACGAGAGATGTAGTTTTGTTTGTATAGTAAGGTAATCGTTAGCAATGTGTTTGTGTTGATCGAAAGTGAGATTTATGGGAACATTATTAATCATCAAGCTCATGCTTAGCTTGTAATCAAAAGACTTTTGTTTCATCTGTTGATAAAGAACAGATGCTTCGACCGTTTTGATCGTACCAATTTACTCGGAACCTTTCGATCATACTACTTTGATACGATTATTAGATCGAATCAATCATCGCTGAAATTTAAATATCATCACGTCCAAGAATAATTAAGAGATGTAACGGTATTCGGAACAACCTTTCGATCGAGCGAAAATAAAATTTAAATATCATCACGTTCAAGAATAATTAAGAGATGTAACGGTATTCGGAACAACTAACCTTTCGATCGAGCGAAAATAAAATTTAAATATCATTCAAGAATAATTAAGAGATGTAACGGTATTCGGAACAACCTTTCGATCGAGCGAAAAATAATACAGACGTTTTTTCCCGCGGAGTATCACAAATCTAGAGACATATACGGGTTCTTCTCTACATATCAGGCCACTCAATCGACTGCCATAAGATTATTCGGCTTACAACAGACTTCTACTTGAAACCAATCAAGAAGAAACAGACAATACGCATGCAAAATTGGAGGGATTGGACCGGACTCGGATCAGAGCAGACCAGAGGAAAGAAGGACTGGCACGAATGTATAGATTATCAGAAAGAATTCGAGACCGGGATCCTATCTGGGAAGAATCAGTATCTGGATGACGAGTTTGAAAAGACCGTAAATGCGTATATTGAACAATTGGAGAATCTGTCCAGGCTAATTATGAGTTGCATTCTTCTATCTCTGGATTTAACGATCGATTCAAATATGATGAATAACTTCGAGGACAATTTCTACATCTTTTGTCAACTATTCTATCCAGAATTTCCAGCTGAATCAGATGACGAATCTATCGGTCTCGGGGTTGGCGAACACACAGATTACGGGTTCTTGACTATGATCACGGCTGATCGGGGTGGTTTAGAGATCGAAGTAGATGGAGATTGGAAAGAAATTAAGATGATTGACGACTATCTAGTCTGCAATATTGGAGACATGTTGGCCCATTGGTCTGGAACCTTGAAAGCGACGCCGCATCGAGTTCGAAGACTCAAAGGTGCCAGGCACTCTGTGGCTTAGTTCTTCGAGCCGAGCCTAGATTCGATTATTACTCCTCTAAAAAGGCAGAAACAGTGACGATAACAAGAAGAACAACCGGCTACTCATAAAACGATCGTCGTCGTCATATTATTACTAGTCGTCAGAATTCTAATTCTAATTCTATTGATGCCAGTAATATCACGAAAGCTGACGAATATTGCAAAGAGAAGTCGTCATCGCCGTCGTCGTCGTCGTCGTCGTCGTCGTTCATTGTTGAATAATAAAAGAAGTAGTAGTAGTACACGTAATAGTGATTGTAATAGTAGTTTCGAATCTAGTAACAATACTACTATTACAACGGATCTTCGAATGTTATATTACTTTCCTTCCTCTCCCGCCCGCGTCATAACATTTCGGACATGGTCTTCGATTTGAATTTCAAGCGAGATATTTTATATTGGTTTGAGTTAAAGTGAAGTGTGAATGGAATGAAATCGCGTGTGGTGAAGAATTGTGTTTTTGTGTAGGTGAAGTAATTTGCAGTTGCGAAAGCATTATTTGCAAAACTCGAGCATATAATTGGAGAAACAGCACAGTAATAAAATGAATGATTTCTTTTCTCACAAATCAAAAGACTTTTTACTAGTTTCTCAAAATAAATATCGTACAATAGGAAAGAATCGATCTAATTAATGAACGAACAATTTATCTGAATGTGCATCGAATGAAGAGGAATAAAGATTCATTCCTCTTCATTCATTCGATGAAACAATTTCTATTTAAGATAAGAAAGGCGTTTTAGTTAAATAGAATTGATCTAATAAGATTTAGATTATATGATAATACTGTTTTACTGTGATAATACTAATATTATACAAGTTTGTCTTGTCTCATCTTGATTTATATATATATTGAAGTTTGATATCGTATAGCTGTCTATGCAAGAAGAACAGCACCAACAAGACCAACGATAGTAACAACAAATGATGCAGTTGCACCACCAGCAGTTTGTAATGCACTTGGACTATCATCCGATCTAACAATATCAGCAACAATTTCAAATTCTTGTACAGCATCAACTTCTTGAAGAACACGACCGTTGTTTTCACTACCACTTGCACCAAGACGGCGGGCAGTAGTGAAACCTAAATTCGCAGTACCGGCACCTTTAACTGGAATACCAGATTCATAAAATTGGGCATAAAGGATAGTGGAAAATTCATCCGTTCCAGCGTACGATGATAAACCATCTCCACCAGCAATAGGTAATGCAGCTTGAGTGGTAATGTCTTCAGTATTTTCAGTACTTTCATTAGTCCATGTGAATTCTGAGATGGAAGTAACTTCAACATCAGGACTAGATGGTGATACCTTAACACAAATTAATGAACCCTGTAGGAAGGCTCCATCAGTACCATCTCCGGTGCTACAAAGGGCAGCACTGACTGTGTACTCTTGGGCTTGTGTACTTTCTGTTTTGGCCTTTTCTGCTACTTCAAAGGATGGAACTTCAAACCCACCCTCCATGGTAATTGTTAATGTAACAACAGTTTCTGAGAAATTAACTTCATTGTCGCCAGCAGCAAATAAACCATAACGGACACAGTATTTTAGTGTACCACCTCCATCTGGACCTACTGCAGTCCACAGAGCACCTTGTGCTGCAGCAATTTTAGTTTGCATATCAACAACAACAGTGGCCATTCCAGTATCATCAGTACTAGCTGCAAAAGTCATTGTCATAGCGTCAACTGGAGATGTGATAGCTGCAGTACCAGCATCATTTGAGGCAAAGGCAGCTCCTGTACAGTCACCGAGAGTCACTGAAGATTTCATGTTACTTAATGCCATCTCAGTACCAATGTCATCATAAGTGAAAGTGTATACACTTCCCACTTGAGTAGCTGTGCCAAATTCAATATTCCATTTTGTGGTTAGATCGGCTTGAACAGTGGCAACAGCGAGGGCAAGGAAGGTTAATGAAAGCTTCATGATTAATGATTAATGATTTGATTTATTAGTATTGTTTTGTTTGTTTTTGAGAGTGTTTGAGTGTTGATCAAATTGTAAATTGTGAGAAGATAGATTGTTGTAAATACATTTTACAATTTTTACGCACTATTACAGGACAATACACTACTTTAGTGCGTATTGTGAGTAAAACTCTTGTTTTCCATTTTCTTGTATGACTGTACAAATTCTACGGATTGTGGTATATATCGGTATTTTATGTTATACTTATGATTTATATCAGTTCGGTATTTTATGTATGACCGTATAAAGCGTACGGATTGTAGTATATCGGTTCGGTATTTTATGTTTAGTGTGTATTATATGAGTAAAACTCTTGTTTTTCATTTTCTTGTATGACCGTACAAATCCTACGGATTAATACTATTGGTTCGGTATTTTATGTTGTAACTTACGAGTTATATCGGTTCGGTATTTTTTATGTTGTACTTATGGATACAAATTACTTAATATGCATCGGTTCGGTATTTTACGTTGTACTTAAAGATACAAAAATTAAGGAGAAGAAAACCGAGCATCCTAATGTAAATATGAATCAGATCGAATCGTAGAATGAATGAATCAATCGAATTGCAATTTCATTACGGTAAAATGTAAGTAAATTCCATAGGTGAGTTTGAGCGAAGAGAGCGCGAAAAGTGCTTAGATGATGTATTAGGGTGATAGATGACCGCATATAATAATATATACCATATTTAACCACTAACTTAGTAGGAACCTCGGACGAATGAATTTTAATAAGGGCATATATAAATTTCTATTTGTGTATTGGATTTCCTTTTTTATATTTAACTATAATGCTGATTACAATTCATAGGTAGAAATTGTACTACAGTGCTTTACTCGCATTTGTGGTTGATTATTTTACATTTTTATTCCGTGTAAAAAAAGCGGTGGAAAAATTAATTCGATTCACAGTTGTTTTACTAGTGTTTCTGCCTTTTTAGTCAAAATGCTATCCTCTTATTCACTCACTCACTCACTCATTTTCGTTCGTTTACTTTACTCACCGTCTATCATCATCATCATCATCATAACGTAGTTTATCATCGTGCTGATTATGTTGATTATCATTATCATCGTCGTCATAATATTGTTGTTGTTGCTGTTGTTGATCAGTAGTAATAATAACATCAGCATCATCATCATTTTTGGATTGTTTCCATATCATGATATTTTTTATATGTTGGGATGCCAATTTCCATTTTGATTCGGTTGTATAACCTAATAGTATTGCTGCCTCATATTGTTCTTTTGTTAACTCATTATAGTCCACTACATTAAATAATAATTCAAATTCCGTCGTAATAGATCTTGATTCAGAGAATAATGAATAATCACCAATATGATTCCATAGATGTTGAGTGTAACCAAGTATCCGTGCTGCATCTTGTACAGTCACATCTAATTCACCCCAATAATATCGTTCATATTTTGTCTGTATATTATATATAGTGGAATCATATCCATCCTCATAACCATTTCTATTGAAATAATAACTAGAATCGAACCAATATTCGTCATTTTCTATTACTTCATTTTCTAATGTTTCAATAATTCCTACTATAACACCTGTATCATTCTTCATATATGTCTCATATACATGGAAACATTTTTTTCTCATTTGACAACGTTCTTCATTCGATATTTTATCAAGATACTCGGTAATGACATTATTCTTATTATTATTATTATTCGTACTACTATTATTATTACCGGTAGTAGTAGCATTCTTTTGTGCCTGTCGTCGTAGTTCGTGTTCCGGAATAATGACACCACATCCGCCAATATTATCATTAGTACCTCGTCCCCATTCAACTAATGTACTACGAAATGGTAAGACCCAATCATCTGCAATAATAATAGGTATAGAACCAGCAGATAATACTTCCATTAATCGATAAGAATATAAACTATCACCTGTATATGGCGTATATATATGCGTATTATGCGTCATCAATCAGAATCAGAACCAGAATCAGAATGAGAATGAAAGAACGAATATATATATAATGATGGCAGGCACAGCAGCAGAAGATATATCACAATGGTAAGAATTTGAAACCAACAACAACAATAACAACAACAACATCAATAAAATCAAAATTAAAATCAAACCGGAAAAAAAGGATGATTCGTCCTTATATTGACGCAATAACAAAACTTTTGATGAACAAACAAACTCTTCTATATACTTACCTCTTGGTACTAATCCAAATTTTGATTTCTTTAATAATTCTGTATACGAATAGTTCAGATACTCTGGCTGATGCTGATCTGTTTCGTCTTCGTCTTTTCCTTTTTCACTGTTGCTACTACTACTACTATTACTACTAATGACTCGTCGTCGTCGTAAAAATGAAGAAAATGTGTCCAGTAACGAATTGCCACTACTACTACTACTACGATTACTGCCAGCAACGGCGGCAGCGGCTGCGGTATTGCCAGTAACAACAGCATCACTACCACCACTAGTAGTAGAATCGTCATCATCATTATAATCTACAACAACATAGGCATCATTTTCTTGAATAGCATACGGTTCCTCTACTTTATTCTTGTCATTATTACTGCCTTTATTCTTATTTGCATTATTATTATTTGCAGTATATGGATTATAAATAATTTGATCGATACCATTATGGTATTGTAATAAACTTTGTCGTGTGGGATGACGAAAATTTCCTACAAAACTAAATAATATTGGACGGTGACTGGACATGAAATCATCTTGACAAGAGTCAATATTTTGAATTTCTTGGGAGGATAAATCCACAGTATTAACACCACGTGGTACTAATCCCATATCGGGTACCATAATTTCATTTTCATTTTTAACAACAGTTGCAGTAGTAGTAGCAGCATGATGACAGGATGATGATCATTGGGTAATATGCGTGGACTATTATTATCACGTCTACTATTATTACGATGATGACGTTTTTTAATATTACGACGTTTTCTATTATTACGACGACCATTTGTACGTTGATTGGAACTTAAACTGATAATTGATATAGGTATACGATTATTTTTACCATCTAAGTATTCTTTTCGATAATTTGGATTTGGACCATTGGACGTACAATCAAAGACGACTAATGTTGCATTAATACCGGGTGTTTGAAAGAGAAGATTATCACGTACCGCACGTTGTAAATAGGGACAAGACGCATCCTGATTATTACCCACAAAGACACAGGCTGGTGTTGTTTGTTCTTTATAATGTCGATCCCAGGTACGATTATATCGACGATCGGTATTACCAATATATCCACCATTATAATATGGCCAATTACCTTATATATATATAAGAAGAAGAAGAAGAAGGAGAAGAAATGAGATGAAATGAAATGAAAAGAAGGAAAAAAGGGTTTTCCGACAGAAAGGCAAAACGAACAAAGAAGAAAGATGAGTATTTAAAAGATAAGAATACAGTCGAGTCAGTCGACATCGAATCGACGTCGAATTGATCGATTCGAGAATAATATTCGCATTTCAGAGCAGAGCAGTGGATACTACCCAGTACGAAAGGCCTTTCGAACCACCAAAACGGCGCGCGCCGTCTTTTCAAGTCGGCCCAAGATATATATGAAAGAAGGTGCTGCAACAACTACAGCACAGCACGTCTCGGAGTCAATATAAATCCGACACGCTACGCCTAGATTAGGACGTCGAATTTTTTGGTCGAAACGACGATGTATTATCTTATCTTTATCTTTATTTTATTACGTACCTTCTGGACATTGTTCCACATCTAAAAATACATAATATCGGATAGTTGGATCTAAATATTGTGTTGCTTGTTCTTTCATTATACGTAGTTGTTCTTTCCTTTTCTGTTTCTGTTCTTCCTTTTGTTTCTTTTTTGTTTTTGCTATTATCGATGATGATGATTTTTTTTTGGATGGATTGAGTTGTTAATTTGGACATCTTCTTCTTGGACTTTATCATTCTGATTTATATCAACGACGACGTTACTATTGTTTGTTCCCATAAATAGGGATCAAAATTACGATGATTAATTATACCTTCTAATAATTCAGTGGTTCTGATACTACGTGTTAAATCTAATGATGGATTTGTAGTAGTATATTTGATCCAGATAAGAATGAGCCATCGCCATCGCCGCCATCAGCAGTTGGAGCGTTATTATTATAACCATAATTTGTTAATACTAATTTATATTTGTTGTTGGATGCTGCTTCTTTTATTGTTGATTTTTCATTTATATTTCCACATCATTTTCATTTTCAACATTTTCATGTTCATCATTAGTCCAAATACGATTTTTATTAATACTAGTATCCCATTGCAATGTTTTATCATGTATGAAAGAATTACTTCGTTGTTGTAACAAATTTTCTTTACTACTAATACTATTATTGTTTTCGTAATATCCATCTTTTCTTCTTATTATTTCAATTGTATTCTGTTGATGTTCCTTTTCACGTTGTAATCGTTCTTGTCGACGTTGTTGGGGTGTTGTTCTCATTTGTAATTGTAATTGTGTTTGTTTTTGAATAGCAGCAGTAGTAGACGATAATGATAATGATGATGATAATGATGATGATCGTAAATGATGATTCTTTTGAATAGTAGTATTATTGGGTATTGCATCAGCATTGTCGTCGTTGACGTTATCGACATTATTGACATTACTATTACTATTTCGACGCTGTAACAGTATTATCACGAACATAATAATAATAAAAAGGAATGTATAATATACAAAATAACGAATTTGTTTTTGTGTTTGATCCTTTTTACTAGCAGGAATTCGTTTATCTTTCTTCTTCTTCTTCTACTACTTCTACTACTTCGTACTAATACTGATGTTGCAGCTTCTTTTGCATCTTTTCCATCTTTATTTTCGTCTCCATTTTTCCATTATTATTCCTATTAGTATCACGAAGATTAAATTTAAATATAAACTTTATTGTCATTATTATCGGACGATGCTGCTGCTCTGCTGCTGCTGCTGCTGCTGATATTGATGATCGTCGTCGTTGTCTACAAGCAGCAGCACTAGCAGAAGTTGCACTAGCAGTGTTACGACCTTCGTCGAATTCGACGTCGACGTCGTTATTTTGAAGAAGAACAGGAGATGATGATGATGTTGATGTTGATGTTGATGAAATGTTGACTTACTTGACTGTGGTGTTGTAATCATAATGGCTTCATCATCATTTTCTTCATTTTCATCATTTTCATCATCATCTTCATCGTCATTCTTATTCTTATAATTCTTCTTCTTCCTAATATTATTGTACATCATTACCGTCGTCATATTATATAACTATAACTATAACTTACTGTATAATCCTTTTGGTGCGGTAGCTCTGTTTTTTTTTCTTACCTCCTATTGATTACTGCAGAAGATATTATTGATGGTTGATGCAACATATCATTATATACCGGTATAATATTGATAAACGTAAACTGCTGCATGCATGATACAGTAAGTAAAAAAAATCGCGTGAGTATTTTTTATATTTGGTTGTCTTCGTGGTGAAAAAATTTTGAAAAATAAAAAAAAATAGGCCCAAAGGAATCGCTAGCTTAAAAGCTAAAGCTAGTAGAAAGTGTAGTACTGGTATTTTTTTTACATACATCCACGGTACTTGTACACAAAAAGAAAGAAACTATTGTTCCTAAATTTTATTTTAAAATGAATGACTATACATGACATGTAACTTACTTAATTATTATTTATTTTTATTTTGTTTTATTTTATTACGTCACAATGGACGGGACTGGGCTGGACTGGGCTGGGCGACATGCAGCAAATGTATCTTTCTGGTCCCTATATTGTGTTATTATATATATATATGAATTATTATCGGATTTGAATGTGTGTGTGTGTGTGTGTGGGGTGTGGTGTTTGTGTGAGGTGTTGTGCTGATTTTAATGTAATAGATCTTACAAAGTGTTGTATTTCTCTTTGTGCATGTATGTAGCAGGACAAAAGAATCTTACTTTCTTTAATTTACCAGTGACTTTTCATCCTTTGTACCTCGACTTCCTTTCACATCTCTTGTGTTGGGTATATCTGTAACAGTATGAATCACATGTAAATTCTGGATTGTCTTAAAAATCAGAATGAATCATATTGTTGGGGGATGCTGTTGGTGAATTAGTTCTTTTACATTTTCTCCTGCATGTTGCGGACAAAAGAATTTTAATTTTTATCAGTGCCAGGTTGTTCTTTCGACATCTCTTGTTGGGTTTTTCTGCAACGTATGAATCACATGTATGTTTTGGTTTGTCTTTATATCGGAATGAATCAGAATTTGTACAGTCACCACGTTTACTGTTGGTGATGATGTTGGTGAATTAGTTTCACATTCTTTCTTGCATGTACCAGGACAAAAGTTACGAACTCTCTTTCCATCAGAACCTTGGACTTTCTTTCTACATCTCTTGATGGGTTTTTTTGCAACGTATGAATCACATGTAAGTTTTGGATTGTCTTTAAATCGGAATGAATCAGAATTTGTACAGTCACCAGTCTTACTGTTGGTGATGATGTTGGTGATGATGTTGGTGATGATGATGTTGATGATGTTGGTGATGATGTTGGTGGATTAGTTCTTTTACATTTTCTCCTGCATGTTGCCGGACAAAAGTCTTTAACTTTCTTTCCACCAGAACCTTGAACGTTCTTTCTACATCTCTTCCTTGCTTTTTTTGCAACGTATAAATCACATGTAAATTTTGGATTGTCTTTAAATCGGAATGAATCAGAATTTGTACAGTCACCACGTTTTACTGTTGGTGAGGATGTTGGTGATGATGCTGTTAATGATTTTGGTGATGATGATGGTGAATTAGTTTCACTAGGAACAAAACTTGGTTTCAAACTTCGGACAGCACTTGGTTTATTACTTGGATCATCAATAGGAGCAGAAATAGGTGCATCACTTGGTGATTGACTAGGCTTTTGACTTGGAATTGAACTTGGACCAGAACTAGGAACACCTCTTGGAACAGAACTTGGTTTCAAACTTGAGACAGCACTTGGTTTATTACTTGAATCAAGACTAGGAGCAGAAATAGGTACATCACTTGGTGATTGACTAGGCTTTTGACTTGGAATTGAATCTGGACCAGAACTAGGAACACTGAAGTGCTTACATATATCACGGGACTAATTCACTAGTGATTCATCGCTAAATGACAATCAATCGCTAATCGAACTGCCTCCATCATGATGGAGGCATCTCTCTAGAATAGAACCTAATGCTAATGCTTATAATATACATTATCTCACAATAGAAAGCCTCTTCCCTATATACTAGTCTAGGGCATGGCATGATTTTAAAATCTTACTAAAAAGTTGTTGACAATAAGATAGGACGTAATATTTTATCTAAAATGAAGTACTACGTACCTCTTGTTCGAAACAAGTAGGCATCGGTAACACCAAGAGTGATATCGAATGGACAACAACAACCATGGTGGAGAGAAAGCTCCTATACCAGAACGTTGAACAATGATAAGATATGGAGGAGTCTAAGAGCTCCATCGTATCACCTCAAGGCAATATCAACCAACGTTGATATCAACTTTGAAAGAAAAATCACATGATATGATATATCGAAAAGAATTAGCTACTCTAATCGAATGAGTCAAATCAAAATTGAATCAACGGTGCGCGCAAGCATGCACCATTCAATAGAGCACGACAGCCAAATAAGGCATGTGCCAACTTGAAACGCTTAAGTAAAATAAGTCGTTGAGAGTACTATACCAAAATACATAACAATGTATGGATATAATAAAGGAATAATTAGAGGATTAGCAACATGTGTAAGGTACCCATTACACAAGCCTACTAAGTAAATGTCAGTTTAAACGAACTGACACAAAAGCTGACAGGTGCCCAACGGGTTAAATATAGCGATCACTGTCTCAACCACTGAGTATTCAATAATGAAAATTCAATCGGACAAAATTATAGGAATTGTAATGGAAATATTACAACCACACAACAAAACAAGTTAGATTTGATATCACTATCGATTTAACCATGGCAAAATCCAATCGTAACAGCTCTGAAGAGCCAGCCAAGGACGCAGCCAAGGCAAAGAGAGTCCATAGAATCAGTGGGTTCAAACCATTTCTCTATGACGCAGAAGAGTGGGATACGAAATCCCCATCTCAGATCCTCAAGACGACCGGAAATGGAAATAGAATTGACAACAAGATGTTCATTCTACAAGGTGATGAAACACCTGAACAGCTCATGTTATGGATCAAGAACTACAATGATAAGATTAATGTATCTCTTGCACCAGCAGCACGATTAACCTTCCTTAGAAGAATCGTGGATAAGGAGGCACAAACAATCGTAAGCAATGTGGAAACAGCTTTTGAGTCCTATGAGGACGCAGAAGACATCGATAAGATTGAAGATCAAACAATCAGAGATGAAATCAGAGATGAATGTCCTGATGATGCTACCGTTGAAGCGTACTTTACTGCTGGAACTGCAGCACAAAAGAGGAAGAAGATAACACATATCATTCGCGAATGTATGTATCATCTCAAGCTCAAGATATTTGGTAATGAAACACTTGGAAGATCAAGCTTCATTCAACTAAAGCGCACCATACGAAATATGAAGATATCACCACAACTGGGAGTAGCAACATGGAGTAAACGATTCGATACATTCCAGCTGTACCTTCCTATGTGTCTATGGGACGCAGGAGCCAAGAGAGGACTTTATCCTACTAGGTATGATGAAGAAAACTGCCGGGAGATATTAGAGTATGCTCTATCTCCTGTCTACCTCACCAAGCTTCACGATGATGGGTGGTGCTTGCAAAGCAACCCATACACCCAGTCAATCACCAAGCTCAAGGAGATTGAACCTGGTATTCTTAAACAATTAAAATTTGTAAAAGAACAGTTGCAACAGGCAAAAGATATTGCTGAATTGCAAAAGGGAAAAGGAAAATCTTCCACTGCCTCCGCTTCTCGCGATCGAAAGCAGAGTGGAGACAAGCGCAAACGCGAGTGTGTAACTTGTGGCAAGAACCACGCAGGTGAATGCTGAAAACTCCAGAATGGAGGAGGAAACAATAGTGGTCGTAAAGGCAACAACTATAATACATTCAACAAGGAAGCCAAGCAATACATGAAGAGCATGTTTGCAAGGCACAAATCGGGCGCAAGCTCAGATTCGAGTGACTCCGATGATGACGACTGGAAGAATGGTATGAATCAAGCAGAACAAATGCATGTATTAGCATCTGCAGGCGTCGATCCTAGTGAAGAGAATATCCAATTTGATTCTTCAGATCTTAAGAGATATAGAAAACAAGCCAAGAAGTACCTCAAGCAAGCTTGAGGTACTACACCAACAAAGAAGCCGCGTAGGATCCTTCACAGGCCTACGCCGGTACTAGTTGGTACTGTTGATGGTACACTTTATCCGAGTCGAGCAAAGCCATTGTATGGTTCAAGGCGTTTCTGTGAAGTTCTGCTCTCAATAGTTAATGACAATGGTCAAGAAACTATGGCTAGATGTCTCCTAGACACTGGATGTACCAAGTCAATGATACTAAAACAGTTTACAGATAAGAAGCAACGAACCAAGTTGTCAAAAGAAAATACTATACGATATGAAACATATGGTAGTACATTCCACTCTTCAATGACAGCTAGCGTGGGCTTCAAGATGATTGAATTTGAAAAACAAAAGAATCAAACCATCGAATACAAGTTCCAAGTAGATGAAACATCTAACCCAAGAAAACAACAGTATGATGTTATTATTGGGAATGATCTGCTATGGAATATGGGTATCAATATCTTATTCAAGGAACAAGAGATTCGTTGGAATGAAGATAAGATCCCTCTAAAGATTATCGGTCAGTTGCACGATCGTGCCAATTGTAACATGCTCTATAGTATGCACACTGATAACCCTCTTCTACAAGATGCAGAAGAGAGACAAAACAAGATGTTAGAATGCAATTACTCCAAGGTCAACATAGATGCTATGGTAAATGACTTGGATATTGATGCTACCAACAAAGACAAGCTGAAAAAGACCCTCCGAAAGTTCGAAAAGGGTCTATTTGGTGGAGGTTTGGGAACTCTCAAACACTGTAAGCCTGCACACATCAAGTAAAAACCGGGTGTGGTGCCTTATAAAGGAAGATACTTCAATCTTCCCAAGGCTTACGAATATATTGCTAAGAAGGAAGTAGAGAGAATGGTCAGCATTGGTGTACTCCAAGAGTTACCATGGCATGATGATAGCCCTTGGGCATCTCCATCCTTTGGTGTTTCAAAGAAGACTGGTGATATACGTATCGTAACAGACTTCCGAGAGTTGAATAAGTGGGTTGAAGTGGATCCATTTCCATTACCCCGAATCAACGAAACACTGCAGAAACTTGAGAAATTCAAGTCTGCAACAGCACTTGACCTATCTCGGATTCAAAGCTAACCTTAGGAAGAGCTTCTTCATGCAGAAGAGTGTGGAGTATCTTCGATACCAACTCACTAGTGAAGGCATTGGTCCACAGCCAAAGAAAATTGAAGCGATGGACCGTATTCTACCACCAACAAGTGGAAAACAGCTCAGAAGGTTCCTAGGAATGATAAATTTCTACAGAGACCTATTCCGGGGTAGAAGTCATATTCTATCCCCATTGAATGAATTAGCAGCAGCTTCAACAAAGAAAAAGAACAGTACCAAGCGTCCGATTCCATTTCTTATGTTGGAAAAGCATCTAACTGCTTTTAACAAAGCCAAGGAAATGATAAAAACAGATGTAATGTTATCATTTCCAGACTTTGACAAGCCCTTTCATCTGTACACAGATGCAAGTGACATCCAACTGGGTGCAACGCTCGTCCAAGACGGCAAGCCACTTGGATTCTATACAAGAAAACTCAGCGATCCACAGTTGAACTACACTGTAGGTGAAAAAGAACTCCTTGGTATAGTAGAAGGTCTGAAAGCCTTTGCAGGAGTTATTCGTGGACAAGACTTAACAGTCCACACGGATCATCTCAATCTCCTCTACGCCAAGTTGCCTAGTCAGAGAATGATGAGGTGGAGAAATCCTGTAGAAGAATATAATCCTAAAGTGGTCCACATTGCAGGCATTGATAATGATGCTGCAGATGCTCTATCAAGATTAGACCTTAATGACAAGGCTGATGACTTGAGAGTGTGGGAACAGGAACAGAAGAGACTACAGTATGAAGACGTAAAGATGATGAATCTTTGCATGTTTATGTCAGAATCAAACTTTGCGGAAGATGGATTTGACTGTGATAACAACATACTGATGACTGCTTCAGATATCGAATCATCATACCCATTAGATCTACAATCAATGCAAACAGCACAGCTGAATGATGAAAGCTTAGTAAAAATGGTCGACACCCATATTAAAGCAAGTACAAATTCAACTACCTAAACATATAAATCTGTGGAAGGAGTTGAACTGATACACAAGAATAACAGAATCATCGTACCCCAATCAACACAACAAGTTGTATTAGAGTGGTATCATAATATCTTAATTCATCCAGGCGAAAAACGTATGATTGATACAATCAAGTTAGTTTTCAATTGGAGTGGTCTTACTAAGCAAGTAAAACAGCTTGTAAAGACCTGTCATGAGTGCCAGATGTACAAGAAATCTGGCAAGAAAAAGTACTCACTACTACCACCCAAGACTGCAGAATCTATTCGATGGAATAGAGTTAATGTAGACCTATGGGGACCAAAATCAGTAGTAAACTCAAATGGTTTTACGTATGAAGTACACGTAATGACCATGGTCGATCCAGTTACTGGCTGGTTTGAACAACAGCAGTTATATGGTCCTCCAACAGAATACAGATGCCAACAAATCCTTGACAGTGTGTGGTTATCACGATACCCACGCCCAAAAGAAATTGGATTTGATAATGGAACTGAATTTAAAGCAGAGTTTGCTGAACTCTGTGATAACATGGGTTTAAAACAAAAACCAAGCAATGCTTGGAACCCTCAATCAAATGCTATACTAGAACGTATACACCAAGTGTTAGGTGATGGTTTAGCAACATTTGATTTAGAAAACACACCAATCGATCCGGATAATGAAGATCCATTCGATGAATATCTTTCTTCAGTGGCCTATGCAATAAGATCATCGTACCATCAATCGCATGGACACTCACCAGCACAGCTAGTGTTTGGAAGAGATATGTTTTCACCAGTATCAACTGAAATTGACTGGAATGAAATCAGAAATAATAAACAAACAAAAATAAACAAAAATAATACTAGAGAAAACTCAAACAGAGTACCTCACATCTATCAGAAAGGTGACCTCATCACCCTGAAGAAACCAGGCATCCTTCGCAAGCTAGCAATATCTCGTGAAGGACCTTATAAAGTTATAAAACATAACAAAAATGGATCAATATTAATTGAAAAATCCCCAACAAACATCAAAAATGTCAATGTTAGGAGGGTTGCTCCATACTATCGCAAACTTGACACTCCTACCACCACAACAGTTGAATGACAATAGAAGTCTATTTGAAATACTTAATATGGATCGGAGGAGAATGCAGTGCGCACTTATTCACGGGATTAGTTACTAGTGATTCATCGCTAATAAGCAATCAATCGCTAATAGAACTGCCTCCATTACGAATGGACGCAGCTCTCTAGAATAGAACTAATGCTTAATGCTTATAATATACATTATCTCACAATAGAAGCCTCTTCCCTATATACTAGTCTAGGGCATGGCACGATGTGTTGTTAAAGGCTTGACATGTAATTTGATTTAGTATACCTTAGGCTGTTGGGAGCTTTTGCTCCTTGGTACCAAATGCGTACGTAAGCACGATTAAACGTTGAGTGAGTCATCGAGTACGCCGGAATGAAAGGTTCAATACAGTACTGCATACAGTACACCATCGTGTACTAGTTTAGGTCAAGCGCGACAAAAAGACCGTATTTACTGCAGTCGAACCAGAAGCCAAGAGTATTAAGTAATTATTATGAATCTGACATTGCCGTCGCGTATGATTGCGTTAAATCATTTCATTTCTTACGTCAAGATGCGATGGTCAATGCGAATTAAGTAATTATCATGAAACTGACATTGATTTCGAAAGAATAAAGCAAACATCGCTCTATCTAGGAACCTGTCTGTTCTTGTCGCTTCCTGTTCAACTATAGTGTACATCCTGTTATGACGTGGAGAGTGCGTTAATATTAAATCGTTAACGTTACCGCTGCACGAAGGAAGCCAACAACTATTGATAACGACCCCGTTTGGTTGTCACCATCATCAAGGTCGATTGATTCCTCCACCAAAAAATGAGTCAGCAGATAAAAGTCAGAAGGTAACAATGTTTTTGATAGCAAGTGCTTACTACAGCAAGTGCTTACTTTTTTATAGAAATTAACAATCTAGTAACCGATTTATAACATCATGTACTTTCTACAGTAGTAAAGTCTTCACTCAGAGACGTAGCGCGATATATGAGATATTTAACGACACTAGCGTGCCCGTTTCTTAGCAACGATGGATTTTTATAGATAATAGTAATACTAGTTTGATAATGCTTAATGATGTTGCAACGACACATTCCTATGACAATGTCTGTTCGTGCAGTATCAATCACACAACCAGCATACACTATAGGTCTTTTTCTGGATAATTCTCTGGTCTCGTAAAGTTGAACAAATCAAAGCTATAGTCAGGACGGTAATATTTTAAGACCAATCTTTCCGTTGTTGGTGAATAATGTTTTTCCATATAATTGCCTGACCCAGTTTTATGATTTGCTAAATTCTTTTCAAAGATAGATAGAGTTTTGTTAGTATCATTGCTACTTTTCCCCCATCCCGTAGCACCAAACTCTTCGTACGCTCCTATCTCCTTCAATAAACGACGTGTATCATTTTGCATATTCTCGAAATGACCTACAAAATTAATCCATTTCCAGTTTTTTGGTTTCATTCGAAGTATCTGTTGATTCCAATGAGGGTCCTGGCATTGTCTCATGAATAAAACAATTGTATTTTTGCTGTTAGTTACCCTTCCCGCCGAGGTACCGGCAACCGGGGCCGTGCGGTGTCAGTGTCTTCTTTGTAGAGCCGTACCCCCTGTCGCCCCCCGTGTTAAACTGCATCAGCTCCGTAAAGAAGCATTCCCGGGAAAATCCCAGCCATTCGACGGCCTTGTTCAGCACCGTCACGTTCTTGGTCCACTCGGAGCTGTCCAAGAAGATCGCTCGGTCGGGTCCCAGAATATCCCTCGCGATGCGTTCTAGAATGACGTTCTCCCTCTTCTGGGTACCCAATTCGTCCGTTCCTATATTGTTCCATGCCTTCTGCTGCGACAGCACCTGGCTCTCGACGTCCGACCGGACATTCACGACGAATCGGGTGCACGGGAACATTTCGACAATGTAATTGACTAGCTTCGAGGCCTCTTCCACGGAACTCCTCCCCTCATTGAGGAAACGTACTGTTTTAAAGCCAATGATCATCTCGCGTTCCTCCTTTATTTTTTCTTCCATTGACGATGGCGATAACATGGGGTCGATCGGCAGAGGCGGAGTAATTGTTTCCACAATATTCTGGAAGGCGCACGCTAGTGACGACTTGGTCAACGGGTTTCTAAACCACGGATCCACACTCACTCTCTCGGGATTCTTTTTGATCAGCGTCTTGAGTGTCCCCTCGTAGAGGTCGTAGAGATGCCCCATCAGGTTGTTGTTCTCCCCGGACATTCGAACTCCCGGAAGGGAGTCGAGCATCCATGTCAGCGTTGTGCTAGCCGACCGACCGGTCGAAATTAGAATCAGGAACCTCCTGTCGCAGGGTTGGCATCCCACGCGATCATTTTTTGACGGCGGGTTGGCGTTCGCAACCGCCAATGGGCACCACGGACTGTTGTCGACATCGACAACTCCGGCGGGTTGCTGTTGTTGCTTCTCCTCAAAGAGGAAGGCTTCAAAGATATTGCGAGTTGCGAAGATGTTGTAGGCAAAGGAGGCGACGACCAGGGCGATGAGCCAGATGGCACTGCTTCTCGGAAAGACCATGATGAACGGTTGAAGTTGACCAACAACAACGACGACAACGACGACGATTTGATCTTCTTACGACGTGTTGTTAAAGGCTTGACATGTAATTTTATTTTCTTCATTTTATTTCGTATACCTTAGGCTGTTGGGAGCTTTTGCTGTCGAGTACGCCGGAGTGCGCGCAAATGCCGGCTGTGAAAATTAAAATCAATTGCAGAGTAAATAATACTGTAGTTGTGGAGAAGACCAAAAAATTTATTACCCCTGGAGAAGACGATCGTACAGTACATCATAAAAAAGTAGTAAAAAAGAGAACAATAGATGCCACGGTCACGCACAAGCAAGGAAAGCAGACTAAACCTCAAGTTGAGCGCTATTGAATTCAATAAAAAATAATACAGCCCAATATTTTACATACATTCTGTGCAGTATTCAAACATCGCTTTGTTGAAATATTGTGCGTGACGCGTGGCATCTATCAAAAAACCTTGCAACGCGCAACGGAACTTCTTGTAATGCCCATTGAAGCGCGATGAAATACGCTACTTGATGATCTGGAACATGCATTGCTTAATTAACAATATTACACATGTAGTATGAAGCGACGACTCAAACGCGACGGACAAGAAACCCGAAGGAATTCGAAAATATTGCATGGCGTTCGCATTATTGTTTTAGGGACAAATAATGCGTCTGTTTTTGTACGACCAAAACCAAACACAAACACGTCCGCATGGAGAATTTAGCAGCTGAAATATCTTTGATTTTTATGCATGCGTCACTTATTCGACTAAGTTCACACTAATTTTTTTTATTATCAATCTAAGTAGTCAAAACGAGTCGGATATGTAATGAAACACTAATTCACTGACAGTGGGTAGAAAAACAAAATACCAGTAGAACGCGTAGAAACCTTTACGAAATCCTGTGCTAAAAACATGTAGTTACGGTACTTAACACTATTTTCAAATATTTATTTTTAGAATTTAAATCTCTCTCTCTCATTCTCCTCTCTCTCTCATTCTCTCTACTTATTCACACAATGAACTTAGACACCCGCTCACACCAGCAACAATTAGCAGTAAGGGATGGAAAGGCGAAATTTGAATTGCCACACAGTATAGTATTGTCTATTAGGTAGTAGGCTGAATTTTTCCACATGGATATTGTGCGAAATGAATTTTTCGTACAAATAAATACACTATGATGTACCCAAATAAGGAAATTTTGCCAAAATCAATTTTTGGGCATTTTTTTCACCTAGACATTAATAGTTAACTAGGACCTATACCATTTTGGACCACATGTAACATACAAAAAAAACATTAAATAAAAAAAATTCTATGCTGATTCTGAAAATATCATCCATTCATGGCTACCTACATGAATAGTAGTGGTTTCTGAATAAGAATGGTCGGATCGTGTAAAGTCCATGTGACATGGTGATAAGTTTCACAAACAATCGATGATTGTTGAAACGGGTTCAGTATCAAATAGGATTTGATATTCAGACAATCTTACTCTTCGGTCTTGTAAGATTCTGTTATGACGGTAAGAAAAGATACTCTCGATTCTTATAGACTGGTTGCGATGTTCTACCAGGATACTCTCCCTTTTAGAATGCTGAAAGTCCTTCCGAACAATGTTCACTCTGTAAATGTAGATATTTCTATTATCTTTCCAGACAACGATATGTTCAAACGCAAAAGTTGTTATTAACACACTTGTTTAATTAGTCTATGGTTATTACAATTTCTCAACAATAAAAGACAGTAATTGTTCATTTCTCGTAATCGAGGTAATTCTGCTCTTTTCTTCGTATTTTAGTATTGCGGTTTCCAGTAACCCTGCATACAACTTTCTGTTCCTAACTCACTTCGCCTCAATGCATATATATCGCATTAGCGGTTCAAAGGTGGACATCGACATCTGTTCGACTTCCATATGTATAACACTCTTCATAATCGTGTTCTATGTATTCGGACACTCTTCCTAATCGTGTTCCGGTTTGTATAAATATACCTAAGCACTTCTCTTCTTTGCGCTCGGTTCCAATTGCTTCGGCAACGGCTTCGACAAGGTCACTTCAACTCCAAACAGTGCGAGTTTGGCTTTTAGCTAACTTTCGGTTCTCTTTTATCTCAATAATGCATACACGTGCATTCTCACTCACTAATCTCATCGCGCTCGTATTTCTACTCCGCGGGGCTTATGTACGACATATGACTCCTACGCTTGAGTACTATGTATAATTTAACACTCCCCATTGTCGTAACGATTTCATCTAACTCTGATTGAGTAATGTAGCGATCGACTTCTAATGTATCATCAAAATACAGCGCGGCCGTGTTACCTCCAAAATGAAAGATTGGACGGATCAACTCGTAAGTACTTTGGTAACCCCAATGTTTCGTAAGTATATCCGCGATATTACTTTCCGATTTGATATGTTGCAGATTAATGAAACCACTTGCAATTAAGCTTCTAACAAAGTGAAATGACAGAATGTTATGTCGTTTATGTAACTTTGCGTCAGGTATGGTTGCACTATTAATCATAGCATCATTGTCTCCCCATGCGTAGTCCTCCTCACCCACTGGTACTCCAAGGTATCGTAGATACTGTCTGTGATCAATGATCTGTTCGAAACAAGTTCGGCATGCTAGGAATTCAGATCCGTATGTTGCAGTCTCTGTAGTAGATTGTTTCTTGGAATACCAATCGACTGGAGTCTTGTTGTAGAAATGAACTACACCTGTAACTGCCTTTCCGGAGAGTACGTCATGCATTAGATTTGCATCGAAGTAATGGGTCAAAACGATTCGTTTTCCCAGTGGAGGCGGTGCATCTTTAGGGATGTCTTCAGTTGGGTTTCCATATACGGAATGGCTCCAATCGTAAGGTGGCATTGGTGGAGTACCGGAATAATCTGGTTCATCAACTCGAAAGCGTAGTTTGAAATGTCTGAACTTGCATAAGAATCCGTAGATACGTTTGATTCTTTCAAGATGTCCTTTTCTTGGTTGAGCCCTAAAACTTGATAAGGTCATTACTGCTGATTGAATATCCCATCGTCCTATAGAGATTGCCCATTGCATAGCTCCTATTAATGATTGATATATCTCAATTCCGTCTTGGTCAAGGAATGCGGTTGTATCAAGCTCTGGATGGTCTCCTTTTACTAACGGCGATCTGTACTTCTGTTTAGGCAATTCCTTGAAGACTTGCTTGTAGGCATCTTCCATCTTATCGACGTACCGACCTGGGTTCATACATAGAACTCCATCAGAGTCTCTTTCAAATCCACATCCTAAGTGGAAGTTAACTTCTCCTGAACCTTTCAGTTTGAAGTTGTACGGTGCTGACGACAGCTGCTCGAGGAACTCTAACGGGTTCTCCATAATAATGCATAGGTCATCGACATATGTGGCCACATATTCGTACACATCTCTTGTGGGACATTTTCTCATGAAAATACTTGACTCGGCTTTAGATGGAAAGAATCCTAGGTCACGTAGACAGTCAGATAGCAAAATGTTAAAAGCTTTTCCGCTAAGTCGTAGTCCGTAAAGAGCCTTATCGATGATAAGAAGGTTTCCTTGTAGCTCCCCAAATTCTGGCCCTGCTTTGATACATACCTTTTCTGTGGTCTTTGCTTCAAGATAAGCATTTCCAATATCAGTAGCCCATGGAGTCATGTTGTTCAGCTCTCCTAAGAATATGCATGTACGTAAGCCACGTAATGAAACAACACCTGAGTAAACAGATTCAAGAGGTACATCCGTTAGGTTACCATTAGCTACAACTCGAGCCTTGTGTCTGCCATCGTGTTTCACATCAAAGATAGTATGAACCTGAATCTTTCGATATCCTTCTGGTATCTTTGCTTCGTTGAATTTACCCTTATTCTTGAATACTGCATAGTCGGTTAGTTGCGCATGTTCCAGTACATTTGCTTCTTGCCATTTATGGTTTCCGTTCCTTTCGTCAAATTCAAGGGCTTCCTTGTAATTGCGTGGTATAGAGAATCCATACTTGTACTTCGGAGTAACACGGAAGGAACGTAGCTTGGCTTGTTTCACAAGTCGTCGAATATGCTGATCTCGGTTAGCAATTCTTTTAAAGCGTTTCCATCCCTCTAACTCAAGTAGGTTGTGTTTCTTGGCATATATAGCAAGATCAACTGGGATATCCTTAGCAAGGAAGTCCAATGGTTCAACCGAAACTGCTCCAGTTTCCCAAGCCGTCTTGACATTATAGTCACTCCCCATTCTTTCCTTGTGTCCCACAGGAGTATGCACGTGTCCTAATATAGTACGAAACTTCCAATGATGTCCGTCTTCATTGTTTTCTTCTCTTTTGATGTAATCTAGGATCTCGTTGTAAGACATGATATCTTCTTGGGAACTGTGATCATAGTTAAGCTTGAACCTGATTAGATCTTGATTCTTCTCTACTTCGCCGTCGAAGTTCTTGATAAGTTCTACAACTCGTGCTCGATTAACTTCACCTCTCTCGTCTGGTTTGGTTAGAAATACTCTTCCTACTAGGTCACTTGGTGGAGGTGCTATTATTACCATCGGTTTGCCGTCTTCTCCGATTACCGCGTTACCATTTTCGTCTTCGAGAGGAAACTCAAATTCTTGCCATATAGGATTTTCATTCTCCCCATTTTCTCGTAGATAGACAAATTCATCGGTTTGTTCGGTGATATGCGTATCACGATTTTTCAGAACCTGTTGACGGGTTAGAGGTGATGGCCGTGGGTTGGTGGGATGGTTGATATCCGTAACATGTTCTTGGTTGCGACTAGTTGATAACGGAAGGTCCTGTTCTTCGTTAGTCATGAGTGCATTCATTGCATGAACGGTCATATCCCGTAAACGTTTACTACTACGTGTTCCTCTTCCTCTACTTGGATCTTTTGGATGTAAGTCGCGTAATTTCTTAGGTTTTACATGTTTCGACATGGTAGTAGATGAACGTTTGGGCAGCGACGATTTAACGGGGACAACAGGAGGTGCTGTGTTAAAATGACCAGTTTGCTGTTCATTTGAATCAAAAAGGTAGTCATCCGCTTCTTCTTGTAGTTGATGAGCTTTAGCTTTAGCTTTTACTTTCAGTTCCTCTTGTAGTTGGTCGTCGATGTTCTTTAATATTGCTATAGTATCAAAATTGTTAAAAGTATTTCCCGATGTTACTTCTTTTAACTTGATATTTGCAATTTCTTCCGCTGGAGAAATGATATCTTCTACGTTGAGTAGGTTATCATCAATCGTGATTGGATCTTCGCGTAGATTCTTCATCGTAGTGTCCCGTGCAGTACGTATGGCAGATCGGCAAATTTCTTCTCCAGTATCATCTGTAATGATTTTGTAGGTCATCTTGTTTCCAATGTGTTCTGATACTCCTACCCAATGGCCTCTGCATTCTTTTGATTTTCCTGGAAACTTTCGTTCTTTTTCGTCGAGAAGAAAATAAACAGGTTCCCAAAAATAAAAGTATAGCAGAGGACTAATATCGGTCATTTGGAATGTCGCGATTTGCAAAGGACTTTTGGTTCCATCTCCGAGCATAGGATCAACACAATGATTGAGGCAGAAGATGACATACGATAATGCTAGAAACCAAATGTAAGGAGGGCAGCCGCTGCGATCCATGACTCGGTTAGTGTACCGCTTGACAGTTTGCCATCGATTTTCAGCGTAATTTTGATGCTGATATTTCGATTTGCCACTGCCACTGGGAAATACATATATCTCGGAGATATCGTGAGTTTTTCCAACCGCGGTACATGGGAGCATTATCTGCTTCTAATCCTGTAGGACATCCTCGATAACGGACTCGATCTTGTAGGCTTTCTAGAAACTCTTCAGAAGAACCATTTTTAACCTTGTATGCATCAGTCAGTTTTGACTTTTTACCAACGAAGATATGAGCACATTTCTCACCACCATTTATAGCAGGTGTATTTGAATAGATCATGTCAGTTGCATCAGCTTCGTCTCGACGTTTGAGGTTTGCAGAAGGATTAGGTGACTTGAACATCTTGTGCAGGTTCGTAGATGGAGGCAGCTTCATATTTTGCGTTGTATTCTTAAAGGTATTTCTAATAATATCTGCCGGTAGATGTGCAAAATATTTCCGTTTGGATTCGTAGTCAATCGGTGTAGGTACCGAATATCTTGGCTTGAGAGGCGTCATTACAGAAGCTATATCGTTAGCGTTGATGTCATATTGTTCACAGGAATCAATGATGCCTTGATAAATAAGACGTTGAGTGACTTCGTTTGATAGAAAGTCTTCCCAGTACTCGTGCTCCGTAGGTCGAGGCGTCGACATGTCATCTAGATACGCTGTGTCGGATACAGTGTCAACAAAGATGTTAGGATCATGAAGTACTTCAGTGGAGTCATAAAATATTTGATCGTTCAAATCTTCGATATTATTATCCTCAATAATGTCGGTGCAAGTCGAATTACGTTCTGCCGGAAAGAATTTTATACCGTCTACCATTGTAGATGATTCCTCATTATTGCCCATGTTATCAATAATTGGGATTGGTAAATCATTAGCTTTAGAAGCAGATGTTTTCTTGTCAGTCAGTTCTTGTTTAGAGGACGCAGCTTTGAGTCGTTTTTCTTTGATTCGGATACGACGTTTGAGCTTACTTTTCCTAAGTCGAGGACATTCAATTTTCTCCCCATTGGAGTCATCGATTGGAACATTCCATTCAATTGAGGTAGATGGTTTGATATGTTCCACGACACTATCATCATCACTTGAGGAATCTTCTTCTCGAGCTCGATCTTGTAAACCAGGCATAGTACCAACACTGTCATCATCTTCAGGTTCAATCTCAACGGTTTTATTTACACGCTTTTGTAAATATTCGTAGTTAGTTCTTCCATATTCATCATAGAAGTTATCGATGGCTTCTTTAGGAATAGGAGGAAATGTTCGTATCATTTCTTCTGATGTACGGTTATCATCATTAAGATTGGGATCCCATTGAGAAGGTGAAGTAAATTGTACTTGTGGAAGGTTCATGTCAGCGTCGGTGGGATACGTTTGACGGATGTATGGTAATCCTGCTCGAATAGTTAGAGGTAGTTGATACCCATCTGCTGTATCGATGCGTTGAAGACCGCCATAGGCTGTCGCTGTATCACCAACTAGGTTGTGATGCGCTTGAAATTGGCATTTTGAATGGATGGATCGTCTTTGTTCGGGTACATGAGCATATTGATGGAATATAGCTAGAACACGTCCGAATCGAGTTTCGATCACAGCGCAAAAGTACCGAGTTTCTTGCCCGTCATTTGATGATCACCTGCAATGCCAATATTAACACGTCGTCCATCTGAGTTGTATGACATAACTCTCATATCGCTGCCTGCGATTCCACCATTAGCGCCTCCGTCCATTAATGCAAGCGGTTCATCAAAGAATTTGGTTGCATTGACGGATATGACATAGTTATCTTCGATGGAAACTGTTTGCGAAGAATCGACTTGATCGAATCGGTGACGGATTACTGCCATAGAGGCTGTATACGTGAGATGTCCAGTGATATTTCCATCTTTTCCGATTAATGGTGTAGATCTATTGGACAGCATTCTTCGTGGATCAGCAATTGGTAGATCGGTCTTCTTTGGGAGATCTTTCTTCTTGAGGATTCCATTGGGGCGTCGTCTTGCTGCATTTGCAACTAGCTCGGTAGCTTCAATAACAGATTGATCGTCATTGTCATCAGCGTCGTATCCGTACGTAGCTTCTGAATATGCAGATGTATCTGTTTCGTAGCCTTCAGACTGACCCATGTAAACAGCTAATTCACTATTCTTCTTAGCACCTTGCTTAGGAGATTTGTTGTTATTCTGTTTAAGAATCTGCTTCTTGATATCCGTTGGCTCCTTGCTCCATGCAATGCGAAATTCCCTAGAACACTTGCTGTAGATTGCTTGGTCGATATCAGCTTAGATCTCGAGGACGAGGTGGCGGACGGTTGCGTTGATAAGCGGCGAAGGCGAGTACCGTTTGTTCATTGCTCATAGTTTCACCAGAAATGGACATATTTGCAATGAAGTCACTAGTACCATCGTCTTCTCCGTCGATAACGCCGTTGTCATTATCATTGTAAAATGATTCAGCTTGATGCGCATGGCGAGTTGGCCGTTTGAATGGAGTGCTCAAATCGTGTACCTTTGATTGTTGCATTAGGAACTTTAGGTATTCCGTATATGAAACAACAACAGGTGCACCAGGTAACGCATGGGCTCTCTTTGCTTCTGTCTTTTGTACCCAACTATTGGATAGAGCGACATCAGGATTAGTGGCTCTTTGAAGAAGCATAATCTTAAAATCTTCGTCGAGAGGCTTTCTTGCGATCTTGTCATACTTGTCAGCACATTCTTGGAACGAAATGAGGAATGCGTATCTTGTATCGAACTTTGAAATCGTTAAAGACATTATCTTATTCATCAAGATATGTGTACCTTGCATTGCAGAATCAGATGACGTCTGATGTTCCTCATGCTTCTTCCATACATAAAGTGAATCTTCTGGATGTGTGGTCAGTAAACCTTTACCTTCGGGATTCAGAAGAACTGCAGCTAGGATCTGTTCGAAATAGTTTAGCTGAAGTTCGGCTAAAATTGTATCGGATCCTGGGCTGCAATTCTTAGCAATTGTCCAATTAGGTGCTGCTACCCGCCATAATCGATCAGCCTTCAATTGCCGTTTCATCTTGATAAACCATTCTCCGTAACCTACATCATCCTTGATATGTGGATATTTAGCAATATCTCTTGGGCTTCTATTCCAGCTAACCAGCAATGCATCTTGGTCCTTTTCTAATTGGCTTTTAGGTAAGAAGATAGTACCAGCTGAGCTACCACTCGTTCCTGAAGATGAGGTTACTGACGCTGCATTCGAGAGTGTGATAAGCCAGGCAGGATATCCAGTCCTACACCATGTAGAGTAATCAGCGGCAACCCATGCTGTTGGATTACGTCTCTCAACATCAGATCCATCACTTTCACGAAATGCGCAGTAGGCAACAGCACGCTTGATCTTCTTCCTGTCTGTCGAATTACATGGCTCTGCTTTAATCGTATTAGAAATACCATCTACCGTATCGTATTGAAGAGTGTCTGTGTCAATTTCATCTAATACACAGAAATCTTCAAAGGAACAACATCCTTGACGGTGAAGTGCTAACGAGACATAATCCGTGAGCTTAAGTGACATGATATCTACTAACAGATGTTCTAGATCTTTTTGAACTATAGCAGTTGTCGCTACCGTAGGTGTTGTTCGAGTGGACGGCATTGTAGTCTTAGAAGGATCGTCAGGTGGATCGGATGGGTCTTGAGGACCTGAAGGATCAGGTGGACTTTGCCATGCCCTAGACTAGTATATAGGGAAGAGGCTTTCTATTGTGAGATAATGTATATTATAAGCATTAGGTTCTATTCTAGAGATGCTTCCATTCATAATGGAAGCAGTTCGTTGATTCGTTAGCGATTGATTGCTTATTAGCGATGAATCACTAGTAACTAATCCCGTGAATAAGTGCGCACTGCATTCTCCTCCGATCCATATTAGTATTTCAAATAGACTTCTATTGTCATTCAACTGTTGTGGTGGTAGGAGTTTCAGGTTTGCGATAGTATGGAGTAACCCTCCTAACATTGACATTCTTGATGTTTGTTGGGGATTTTTCAATTAATATTGATCCATTATTATTATGTTTTATAACCTTGTAGGGACCTTCGCGAGGTATTGCTAGCTTTCGAAGGATTCCTGGCTTCTTCAGTGTGATGAGGTCACCTTTCTGATAGATGTGAGGTACTCTGTTTGAGTTTTCTCTAATATTATTTTTGTTTATTTTTGTTTGTTTATTATTTCTGATTTCATTCCAGTCAATTTCAGTTGATACTGGTGAAAACATATCTCTTCCAAACACAAGCTGCGCTGGTGAGTGTCCGTGCGATTGATGATACGATGATCTAATTGCATAGGCTACTGAAGAGAGGTACTCATCGAATGGATCTTCGTTATCCGGATCGATTGGTGTATTTTCTAAATCAAATGTTGCTAAACCATCACCTAACACTTGGTGTATACGTTCCAGTATAGCATTTGATTGAGGGTTCCAAGCATTGCTTGGTCTTTGTTTTAAACCCATATTATCACAGAGTTCAGCAAACTCTGCTTTAAATTCAGTTCCATTATCAAATCCAATTTCTTTTGGGCGTGGGTATCTTGCTAACCACACACTGTCAAGGATTTGTTGGCATCTGTATGCTGTTGGAGGACCATATAACTGCTGTTGTTCAAACCAGCCAGTAACTGGATCGACCATGGTCATTACGTGTACTTCATACGTAAAACCATTTGAGTTCACTACTGACTTTGGTCCCCACAGGTCTACATTAACTCTATTCCATCGTATAGATTCTGCAGTCTTGGGTGGTAGTAGTGAGTACTTTTTCTTGCCAGCTTTCTTATACATCTGGCACTCATGACAGGTCTTGACAAGCTGTTTCACCTGCTTGTTGAGACCGCTCCAATTGAATACTAGCTTGATTGTTTCAATCATTCGTTTTTTCACCTGGATGAATTAAGATATTATGATACCACTCTAATACAACTTGTTGTTTTGATTGGGGTACCATGATTCTATTATTCTTGTGTATTAGTTCAATTCCTTCCAAAGATTTGTATGTGTAGGTCGTTGAACTTGTACTGCTACTTGTTTTAATATGGCTGTCGACCATATTTACTAAGCTTTCATCATTCAGCTGTGCTGTTTGCATTGATTGTAGATCTAATGGATATGATGATACGTTGTCTGAAGTAGTCATCAGTATGTTGTTATCACAGTCAAATCCATCTTCTGCGAAGTTCGATTCTGACATAAACATGCAAAGATTCATCATCTTTACGTCTTCATACTGTAGTCTCTTCTGTTTCTGTTCCCACACTCTCAAGTCATCAGCCTTGTCATTAAGATCTAATCTTGATAGAGCATCTGCAGCATCATTATCAATGCCTGCAATGTGGACCACTTTCGGGTTATATTCTTCTACAAGATTTCTCCATCTCATCATACGTTGAGATGGCAGCTTGGCATACAAGAGGTTCAAGTGATCAGTATGAACCGTAAGATCTTGTCCTCTAATAACACCAGCAAAGGCTTTTAGTCCTTCTACTATTCCAAGGAGTTCCTTTTCTCCTACTGTATAGTTTAGCTGTGGATCGCTGAGTTTTCTTGTATAGAATCCAAGTGGCTTGCCTTCTTGTACTAGAGTGGCACCCAGTTGGATGTCACTCGCATCGGTGTACAAGTGGAAGGGCTTGTCGAAGTCCGGAAATGATAACAGTACATCTGTTTTGATCATTTCCTTGGCTTTATTAAAAGCAGTTAGATGCTTTTCCAACATAAGAAATGGAATAGGACGCTTGGTACTGTTCTTTTTCTTTGTTGAAGCCGCTGCTAATTCATTCAAAGGGGATAGGATATGACTCCTTCCTCTGAAGAGATCTCTGTAGAAATTGATCATTCCTAAGAATCTTCTTAGTTGCTTTCCGCTAGTTGGTGGTAGTATACGATCCATTGCTTCAATTTTCTTTGGCTGTGGACCGATGCCTTCACTTGTAAGCTGGTAGCCAAGATATTCTACACTCTTTTGTATGAAGAAACTCTTTCTAAGGTTAGCTTTGAATCCGGCATCTTGCAGACGCTGCAGAACTTGCTCAACCTTTTGTAAGTGATTTTCTGTTGACTCATTCACTCTTTGAATCACCAGTATATCATCGATGTATACAAGTACATCTAGTCCTCTAAGTGTCTCTGTCATTACAGATTGAAACATAGATGGAGCACACGCAACACCCATAGGCATCCGTAGATATCTATACTTCCCCCAGGGTAGTATAGTTGCACATAGCTTTTGGCTTTCTTTATCAAGTGGAATTGTATAAAAACCAAGAGATAGGTCCAGTGCTGTAGCTGACTTGAATTTTTCAAGCTTTTGCAGTGTTTCATTGATTCGGGGTAGTGGAAATGGGTCCACTTCAACCCACTTATTCAATTCTCGGAAGTCTGTTACGATAGGAATATCTCCAGTCTTCTTTGATACACCAAAGGATGGGGAAGCCCAAGGGCTATCGTCGTGCCATGGTAACTCTTCTAGTACACCAATAGACACCATACGTTCCACCTCCTTCTTAGCAATATATTCGTAAGCCTTCGGAAGATTGAAGTATCTTCCTTTATAAGGCACCACACCAGGTTTTAACTTGATGTGTGCAGGCTTACAGTGTTTGAGCGTACCCAAACCTCCACCAAAGAGACCTGTTTCGAATTTTCGAAGGGTCTTTTTCAGTTTTTCCTTGTTGGTAGCATCAATATCTAGATCATTGACCATCTCATCGATGTTGACCTTGGAGTAGTTGCATTCCAACATCTTGTTTTGTCGCTCTTCTGCATCTTGTAGGAGAGGGCTATCAGTGTGCATGCTATAGAGCATGTTACAAGTTGCACGATCGTGCAACTGACCGATAGTCTTTAGAGGGATCTTATCTTCATTCCAATGGATTTCTTGTTCCTTGAATAAGATATTGATACCCATGTTCCAGAGGAGATCATTCCCAATAATAACATCATACTGTTGTTTTCTTGGGTTAGATGTTTCGTCCACTTGGAACTTGTATTCGATGGTTTGATTCTTTTGGTTTTCAAATTCAATCATCTTGAAGCCCACGCTAGCTGTCATTGAGGAGTGGAATGTACTACCATATGTTTCATATCGTATAGTATTTTCCTTTGACAGCTTGGTTCGTCGCTTCTTGTCTGTAAACTGTTTCAGTATCATTGACTTGGTACATCCAGTGTCTAGAAGACATCGAGCCATAGTATCACGTCCATTGACGTTGATAGAGAGCAGCACTTCGCAGAAGCGCCTTGCACCATGTAGTGGCTTCGCCCGACTTGGATATAATGTACCATCCACAGTACCAACTAGTACCGGTGTAGGCCTGTGAAGGATCCTACCTGGTTTCGTTGTTGTTGCACTTCATCTCTTGAAGTACTTCTTTGCTTGCTTTCTGTATCGTTTAAGATCTGAAGGATCGAAATTGATATTCCTTTCGCTAGGATCGAAGCCAGCTGATGCTAGTACATGCATCTGTTCTTTTTGATTCAATCCTTGTTTCCAAGATTGTTCATCATTGGAATCACTTGAATCGGAGCTTGCGCCTGATGCTTGCCTTGCAAACATGGCTTTCATGTATTGCTTGGCTTCCTTGTTGAAGGTGTTATAATTGTTGCCTTTTCGACCACTGTTATTCCCTCCTCCAGACTGGAGCTTCCAGCATTCGCCTGCATGTCTCTTGCCACAGGTGTCACACTCGCGTTTGCGCTTCTCTCCACCATTCTGCTTTCTGTCTCTAGAAGAAGAAGAAGCAGTATTGGAAGATTTTCCTTTTCCTTTCTGCAGTTCAGCTATATCTTTAGCTTGTTGCAGTTGTTCTTTTGCAAATTTTAATTGCTTAAGAATTCCTGGTTCAATTTCCTTGAGCTTGGTGATCGATTGGGTGTATGAGTTGCTTTGCAAGCACCACCCATCATTGTGAAGCTTGGTGAGGTAGACAGGAGATAGAGCATACTCTAGTATCTCCCCGCAGTTTTCTTCATCGTACTTAGTAGGATAAAGTCCTTTCTTTGCGCCGGCATCCCACAAGCACAAAGGAAGGTACAGTTGGAAGGTATCAAACCTTTTACTCCATGCTGCTACTCCCAGTTGTGGTGAGATCTTCATATTACGTATGGTTCTCTTTAGTTGAATGAAGCTTGATCTTCCAAGAGTTTCATTACCAAATACTTGAGCTTAAGATGATACATACATTCTTGAATGATATGTGTTATCTTCTTTTTCTTCTGCGCTGCAGTTCCGGCAGTAAAATAAGCTTCGATAGTAGCATCATCATCGCAATCAGTTCTGATTTCATCTCTGATCTGTTGATCTTCGATCTTATCAATGTCTTCTGCGTCCTCATAGGACTCAAAAGCTGTTTCCACATTGCTTACGATTGTTTGTGCTTCCTTATCAACAATTCTTCTAAGGAATGTCAATCGGGCTGCTGGTGCAAGAGATACGTTGATCTTGTCATTGTAGTTCTTGATCCATAACATTAACTGTTCAGGTGTTTCATCACCTTGTAAGATGTACATCTTATTATCAATTCTGTTACCATTTTCGGTCGTTTTAACGGTCTGGGATGGTGCTGTAGTTTCCCAGCACTCCGCGTCATAGAGGAATGGTTTAAACCCACTAATCCTATGGACCTTCTTTACCTTGGCTGCTTCCTTGGCTGGCACTTCAGTGCTGTTACGATTGGATTTTGCCATGGTCAAATCAATATTTTCTTTAATATTAAATCTAACGTGTTTGTGGTTGGTGTGTGGTTGTAATCTTTTCATTACAATCCTATAATTTTGTGCGATTGAATTTTCATTGTTGAATACTTAGTGCGTGAGACAGTGATCGCTGTATTTAACCCGTTGGGCACCTGTCAGCTTTTGTGTCAGTTCATTTAAACTGACATTTACTTAGTAGGCTTGTGTAATGGGTACCTTACACATGTTGCTAATCCTCTAATTATTTCTTTTAATATATACATATCTTAATAAGTATGTAATTAATATTAACTTCAACGACTTATTTCACTTAAGTGTTTTCAGTTAGACGCATGCCTTGCCTGGCTGTCGTGCTTATTGAGTGGGTGCTTGCGCGCACCTTATTCAATTTTTGATTGACTAATTCTATTAGAATAGCTAATTCTATTTCAATTCTTCATATCATGTGATTTTCTTCAAAGTTGATATCAACGACGATGGTTGATATTGCCTTGAACCGATACGATGGAGCTCTTAGACTCCTCCATATCTTATCATTGTTCAACGTTCTGGTATAGGAGTTTTCTCTCCACCATGGTTGTTGTCGTCCAGTAGATATCACTCGTAGTGTTATCTTGCCTACTTGTTTCGAACAAGAGGTACGTAGTACTTTTAGATAAAATATTACGAACGTTCTTGTTGTCAATAACTTATTAGTAAGATTTTAAAATCATGCCATGCCCTAGACTAGTATATAGGGAAGAGGCTTTCTATTGTGAGATAATGTATATTATAAGCATTAGGTTCTATTCTAGAGATGCTTCCATTCATAATGGAAGCAGTTCGTTGATTCGTTAGCAATTGATTGCTTATTAGCGATGAATCACTAGTAACTAATCCCGTGAATAAGTGCGCACTGCAGACTTGTTCCTTTGTCGTTATCGTCGTTTCTTTCGATACTCTCTTCTGGGTCGTTTGTTGTTTCTTTCGAGACAATAGATTTGATCTGATGTCCTGCTAGATATGAATCCAAGCTGGGTATAGCAGAATCTGTTGAATCGCCGGAACTAGAGCCGCTTAGAGCGCTGTTGTTATGATCTAGTTTCGCTTCAGGTTCTGCTTCTCCTCTCGTCGATAGATATTGCTGCTTTCTCTTGAGTGGTTTCGCGGACCTTGGAGAGGTAGTACTTTGACGCAAAGGTGTAAGTAGACCTGGATCTTCTCTTGGAGGAGTAGAGCTGTCGATCGACGCTTCGGGTATTGGCGATAGGCTGGCTGCCGATAAGTAAGAATAAGATGGACTATCGCTATTATCACTTCCTGTGCTGGGTAGTGGATTATTAGCTGTTCCTTCTTTTTCTTCTTCTTGATTCATTCACAGTTGAATGACTTCTCTTAGTTGCTTATTCGGTAAGACTTGAGGTATGAGTATATTGTATTTAGACTTCTTTCGAGATCGTTAATTCAATAATATCAATTAAATTTAATTGGATCTCCGGTCCTCTTGATGTTCAAAATGAAACCAAAGGAAGTTGATCAGCAGTTCTATAGGATAGAATTGCGACTGTTAATCTTATAAGTTTCACAAACAATCGATGATTGTTGAAACGGGTTCAGTATCAAATAGGATTTGATATTCAGACAATCTTACTCTTCGGTCTTGTAAGATTCTGTTATGACGGTAAGAAAAGATACTCTCGATTCTTATAGACTGGTTGCGATGTTCTACCAGGATACTCTCCCTTTTAGAATGCTGAAAGTCCTTCCGAACAATGTTCACTCTGTAAATGTAGATATTCTATTATCTTTCCAGACAACGATATGTTCAAACGCAAAAGTTGTTATTAACACACTTGTTTAATTAGTCTATGGTTATTACAATTTCTCAACAATAAAAGACAGTAATTGTTCATTTCTCGTAATCGAGGTAATTCTGCTCTTTTCTTCGTATTTTAGTATTGCGGTTTCCAGTAACCCTGCATACAACTTTCTGTTCCTAACTCACTTCGCCTCAATGCATATATATCGCATTAGCGGTTCAAAGGTGGACATCGACATCTGTTCGACTTCCATATGTATAACACTCTTCATAATCGTGTTCTATGTATTCGGACACTCTTCCTAATCGTGTTCCGGTTTGTATAAATATACCTAAGCACTTCTCTTCTTTGCGCTCGGTTCCAATTGCTTCGGCAACGGCTTCGACAAGGTCACTTCAACTCCAAACAGTGCGAGTTTGGCTTTTAGCTAACTTTCGGTTCTCTTTTATCTCAATAATGCATACACGTGCATTCTCACTCACTAATCTCATCGCGCTCGCATTTCTACTCCGCGGGGCTTATGTACGGCATATACTCCTACGCTTGAGTACTATGTATAATTTAACACATGGTCCCTAATAAATTATATCCGCACCAACAACAGTAGCATGAAGAGAGAACTGCTTGAATCACTTTACACTTTACACCCTCTCGGGATACATCTGGTCCATCCAAGCTGCCACGTATCTGCTGACAGTGCTGATAAACTCAGGGTTGTCTGGTATAATATCATCATTCACACAAACTGTATAGGCTCTGGGTAGAGCGTTCACCATTTCGTCCATAGTCTTTTTGTAGCGTTTATCATGAAGCCGATAATTTTTGAATTCGTCAGCTGTCGGCACCTCAATCGTATACCGGTTACCCGCGTACAGCTGGTAGAGAATTTGCATCAAGAGAGAGTGAGGATTACGAAGTGGACAGTGGAGCAGCGATGTCAGTCTATCAGTGAAATTGTTCCACATTTGGCGTCCATATTCTGGAAAGAGCAAAGTTGGGCCGTGCTCGTGCCAAGGGAATTTTTTCTGTGCAAGGACAGAGCAAACTAGTGTGTCATACACTTGTAATATGAGGGTGGATAGCGTACCTCCTCACATACAAGCGTGGCCTGGATCTTGAACTTGTACTTGCCTTGCACCTTGTTGTACAGATACAATTTTGGCACACACCGCCCGAACATCAGATTGTCATCGACCATCATGAAGGGAGAAAACAATGTTGGGATTGAATGGACCATGCTCTGAATGGTAGAGTTGCTATATAGCAGATGCTTGGGTTTGTCAGCGATTCTCATGTAGTTGAAGAGATTGTCAGGTGCTTGAATAGATCATTTGTAGATAGACATGCAAAAAATCGAGCCACCATCTATATATAAAAAGTTAAAAAGATTTGTAAATGAAAAGAGGAAGGAATAATAATGTGAGTTGAATAGAAAAGAAGACATCGGCTTGCTCAATCAAATACACAAGACAACAACATACACACAGACAATGGACCTTGATTTTAGCTTTTTCATGATCCTTGGTATTAGAAGTAAGACCCTTGTTGATCATTTCAGTATCAGCTCCATAGATATCTTTAACTGAATCCATCTTCCGAAGAAAATCAGTTAATGATAGGGTATCATCATCAGATGCATCAAAGAATTCTTTGGCTTGTACTGGATCCAAGGTGAAGTCGGACGGTGTAACAGGAACGGAGGCAGCCGTTGTACTTGTATGAACGGACGGAGCGACTGTTGTTGGAACAGATGTAGTAAGAGCGAATGGGCCGGCTGTCGTTGGAACGGATGGACCCCCAGTTGACATAGATGCGGCGGTTGTAGAAGCAGCAGGAAAGGATGCTGTGGTTGGATCGTTAAAAGATGTGGTGGCAGTAGAAGCATCTGATGCAACGGCAACAGATGTGGTTGTTGTCATTGGAATGGTGATTGGAGGAATGTAGGCGGTGGATGTATTCACGATAGATGATGCAGTATCAATACCGGTAGCAGGATAAGAATCAGATGCAATATCCAAATATTGATTGCAGAAAATTGAAAATAAGGAATTAAAATAAGTTGATGATGGAAGCAAAATGTGAGCAATAGAAATATGGAGAATTGGTTGGCTCGACACATGATAATTAAAACAGTAATGCACCATTTGTGAGTATAGATGACAGTAACGCACCATTTGGGAGGAGCGTGAGAGGTAGATGAGGAGCAGGACTTGTGATGGAAGGGGCAGTTGATGATTTCGCGATTGATGATGATTTACGTGTTCTTTTCTTGGTTGTGGTATCGGCTTCCTGGTATTCTTCTTCTTTTTCTTGGTGGTCGTTGATGGAGGAGGAGGAGGAGGAGGAGGTGGCGTAGGAGTAGAACCAAAAGTAACATTGATCTTGTTGAACACATCTTCCGTTGTTGGAGGTAGAGGCTTGTTGTAATCAAGATCTTTATAATCAGAATCAATATCAGAATAAATATCAGAATCGATATCGGAATCGATGGTAGAATCATTCTCTTTATATCGCGCCATGGTTGAACAAATTCTTTGATATTGAATGAATAGAATAATAAATAAGGAATGAATGTTAGATGTTACAGAAACTAAATTAGAAGAATGACAACGTCAACGACAACGCAACCAATACTTACTTTTGGTTACAAATAGATTGAGTAAAATCACAGGAACCTAGATCTTGATTGGAATCAGTTCCAGTACAATCACTGGCAATGAAGAATGAATGAATGAAGAGGTGAGTGGGTGTTATAATGCGGATAATAGTATTGAATCGTAACAATGACAATACAGAATCGATATCAAATGGATAATAACTTACTTGTAAACGATAGATAGATTGAGTTGATGAAGGAGTGACACGGAGGAATTCAACTGAGGATGATGAAGATGGAGGAGGAGAGTTGGTTAGATCAACATCAACATGATGAGCGTATTTGTAGAAAATCCCATTGCGGAAGGACCCTCCCGTATTATTTCTAACTTGTTTTGTTTTTTTATCAGTAATAACAGTATCGAAGTCATGAAAAATAGAACCTTTCCAGCTAACGTCAGTAGAGCTATCACTACTACAACTACAACAGCTGAAGCATACAGAGCAGTCATCATCGTCAACCTCCATGATGGATCAATTCTATTTATTAATTGGTCGTAATGATTAGTAACATATCAGTTATCTGCTTTCGAAGTGTGGAAAATATATTTTATGAGACCTACAACTAGCAGTATCAAGTAAAAAAAAATCACTGCAAGAAACACTGCATAAAAGATTATTTTGAAAATAAGACTAGCATTTACACGGTGAGAGAGGATGACAGGTCAAATATTTCAATCGTGATCAATTTATATAGGAAAACTCTAGTGTGAATGAACTTTTGAAAATATGCTTAAGTATTGAGAACTGTCCACGGTTTGAAACACGAATTGAATTTTTAGCTAAACCTGTCAATCAACCTAGGGTCTAATTCAATAGATAAAATGAGATTTGGCGCATGCAAAAAGAAATACTCAAATGTGCAAACCTTAAATGTGTGAAATACTGGTAAGTAGTGTAAAATACTCATATGTGAAAGCTTAAGTAATGTCTCATTTATTCGAATTACTCAAATACGGCACATGAAAAATGGAAATACTCAAATTTTGGGCACGCGCTCAAAAAAAAAATTCTTCACATAAATTACGCAAACAAGCTCCGAATTACTGAGATGCTGATTTGCGTATCACTTGTTGCTTTGACTTGCATGTCAAATATTACGTGAATAACTGCACATACCACAATGCTTCCAACTCGTTACCAATATAGAAAGACTTGTGGAAATACTGGCTTTGACTAGGAAGAGTGAAGGCGTGGCCAATTTCGACAAGCGCCACTCGTCTATCGACTTGTGTCATGCGTGCAAAATTGAATTGTTGGATGGGTAGTTATTACTTCCTCCAGCGAACGCTTATTTCACCCGCCCACTGCGTGAAAATTTAGCACTTGCTAAAGCACGGAGAGATTCAACGGATGCTTATTTTTTTTTCTTCTTTTTCTTTCGTAAGCTTTTTTCTTACTATCTTATTTTAATTACGATCCAATTGGATTTGACCATGGTGGCTCATCTTAGACTACTTCCAATAAATGAAAATATACAAAATCATACCTCCCATCACGAGCAACTCAACTACTACAACTGAGTTCCTCTTCAGTTCCCAAGTCCTATTTTTAAGCAAAGATATCAATTATTTTCAAACTGGGTCTGTTGACACATCAAGAAAGTAGAAAATTTTATAAAATCAACCATATCAAATCTTCTATTGCTCTTATCACAAAACGAATTTGATGCACTCTCTTCTACATTAATAGCACAAGGTACACCATGGAGCAGGACCTTCTAACTCCATTTTTTGACCATGAAAATAAATAAATATGTATTGCTTCTTTTCAAGACAATAACAATAACAACAAGATGTTCCGTCGCCCCAACACCAAGCCTCCTCATCCTATGAGTAGAGATATCTTCTCTATGGCTGCATGTGTTAGAGTTGACGCATCCACTACAAGCAAGGGAGGAATAGGATTTGTTTCTGCAGTCCATCCAGAACAAAGAAAAGTTGATGTCAATTATGATGAAAATGCAATTGGTATTATTAATTCCTCTCCTTTCATTGATGAGGGGAGATCACATGCACATGTATATGCTCCATCTGATGATACTGGTACTACTCGAAGTGGTTGTCATCGAGGAGCAGCAGTAGTAAGTGGCCGTCGTCGAAGAGCTGCAGTAGTAACACCACCACCACCACCAAGAGCAGTCCAAAAAAGAAACCGACCAAAGAATATTGACAATGCAATCAAGGAATCAAGATCGTGGCTATCATCTGAAGGACCACATCCAGTACTACAGATGCTGAAGGAAGGAAAGGAGAATAAGGAACAAGGATGGCTACGACGGGATGTAAAGAAAGCATTGCAACTACCATCAATGCCGGATGGTCAGTTGAAATCACCTGAAAAGAGACTTCTTTCGCAAATCATAGGTGGTACCTCAGCCCTCACTCCTAGCAAGACCAAAGGATTCAATACGACATTGGATCATGCATACGCCTGGGATAAATCTAGATCTTGAATCAACAAGATTGATGCATGAGTTTTAGCTGATGCTACATTGACTGCGTCTAGAAAGCAACGAACTGATGCTGGTAAATCAGTTTTCACTTGGGAAACAAAAAGACAGCAAGTCTACACCAACATGGACTACTACAAGCGATATATTTGTCACACTAATCCAGGTGAACCATACGATGCTACTACACTACGGGAGGAGTTTTTAAAGCTATCTGAGGAGGAGAAGATCCCATATGACAGGGGTGCTGTATCACTTCGTACTCGGGTTGCTGCTGCACCAGATATTATTGGAGAGCTTCTTAGACAGACAAATGGTTCTATCTCATGGAGCTCTCAGAGAAACTTCGAGGTGATGGTGTACTGCTTGCTTGCAAGGATACTATACGAACATATGTCATGTCGTTACCTCAATCAGTCTATCAAAGCACTAAGATTCTTCCTATGCTTACAAGTCAGACTAAAACAAGGCAATACTACTGGGCTCAAGGTTTTAATATTCTATGGTATGGTGCAAAATTAGTAGCAGCAACAGTACAAGTGGTGCTTGTTCAGTCGGATGAGAAGTGGTTCTATAGTCTGGTAGTCCAGCAGTTTTTGAAATGTATTCTGTTCTTTGGTTGTCATCCAGTAGTACATGGTGTTCATCACAAGAATCATATTGGGAAGGTAAATCTTCTACTATTGTTATTGATTTGTTTTATCTTGTTTCTTCTACTCACAATATGTTCTGTTTGTCTCTTTTATATAAGGTGTTGGTGTTTGTTATGACTGCCTTCATGCCAACAGATAATGATTTCGAAAAGGGTGGACAATCTTTCAAGTTGTTGTGTACATGAGCCGGTGCTATGGTGGAAGCTGTCGGTGATTCATACAAGCGTGTCTACAAGGATGATGATTCCGGTGACTATCACTACCCCCGAATCCCTGATAACCTTCTTTGACCAGCAGGCCAGCTGTACTTCAAGAGTATGGAAATCACTGGATGTAAATGTATCTAGCTACCTAAGTTCACTAGGCTGAAGACCTTCTATGCTATTAACGTATGTAAATAGTGTTTATTAGAAGAGTGAGCTTAGTAGCTCTCTATGATTGGCTATATCTACTCGTACGGTGTATGTGCGGTCTGACCCTGGTCGGTCATACCACTCATATGGTCTGTCCTGGTCGGTCATTCCATAGTGACACTCGCCTTACGCCTACACTTCCCCACACTTACAGAATCTAGAGCATCAGGATTGTACTGTGATGCAGACTGTAATAGTGATATAAGTGGGTTAGATCTGTAAGTGGAGACAGACACATAATTGATTATGTGTGCTTTGTCATTAGAATGATCAATATAGGTAGTATATGCCGGTTTGCGTCTTCCCATAAAGACGTCCGTGTGTTCGTAAAATTTTGTCCTCCCTGTTGGCTTGCTCAGAGAATCACTGTAATTTTCATCTGTCGATGTATCGACAAAATCAATGAACTTGTCATCTGTCCATTGTAATATAATAAAGTGTTTCATTTCTACATGTCTTGTTCTTCTTGTTGGTTGTTGTGCATTCGCTAAACGAACTGCACCTTGATTATCTGCTAAAATTGGAGTTGGTGCGTCCATAATGATACCAATTTCTTCTAAAATCCATCTTAAATATAATGCTGCTTTACCTGCATCTGCCATATTCGTAAATTCGGCTTCAGTTGAGCTTTGTGCTATTGTTGGTTGTAGTCTTGTTCGATAATAAACCGCTGCTCCTGCTAACATCATAATGATACCACCCATCGATCTCCTTTCAGTTCTGTCTGATGCCCATGTGGTGTCGCATGAACCAGTGATTTCTAATGCATTCCATTGTTCATCAAATTTATGTAGTTGAGATGGTGCTGATATTGGTGATGGATCTGGTCGTATTGGAAGATCCATACGTGGTGTTGGTCTCCAGTATGTGAGTCCATCCATACGCGTTGCATGGAGGTATCCAAAGACTTGTTTAACTGCTTCATAATGTATTTGAGCCGGGTGGTGCGAGTGTTGACTTAATGTTATTACTGCTATTGATATATCCACACGACATACTGTTAGTGCATAGATTAATTCACCAATTGTTTGTCTGTAACTAAAACCCATGCGTTTTTCTAATTCCTTCTGTTCTTTAATTGATTCCGGTCCTCTACTTGACTGTATATCTGATTGGTACTTTGAATCACTTTTCATTGGTGTTGGTGGTGATCTAATTTTTAAATTACTCCATCCATGATGTGATACGATCTTATCGATATACGTTGCGCAATGGACATGGTTGTAGTATCTTGTTTGTTCCACATTGACACCATTGAATTTCCTAATTGTACCTAATTGATTTAGTGGATTGGTCATACGGTCCTGTATTTGTTTTCCTATTCGATCACACTCTGATGAATCGTTGTTAGCTACTAGAAAGTCATCGACTTGTCGTAGGATGAGTGTCAAGTTGTCTTGGTCATCTCTTTTGTAGTAGAGGCAGGGTTCATGCACTGTTGCTGTAAAGCCTAACTCGTCAATGATCATCTTGGAGATGTATTTGTCCCATAGTCGTGGCGATTCCGGGTGCCCTTGTAGTGCTTTTCTAACTGGTATTACATAGCCTTCAGGTATTGGTTCCTTTCCGAGATGTTCCTCCCACCACTGTTTAAACTGGGCGTCTGGTCTCATAAAGAATGGGGATGTTGGTGCTGGTGCCTCTGCAAATGCGTTGCCTACATCGTATCCCTTACAGATTAGATTCATTGCTGCTGATATTGCCCATGTCAATCGGTGGACTGGCTGTTCCACACACGCTGCATACGTTTCTGCAAGTGTGATTGCCGCTCCGTATCGTGGTCCTCCATTGCATGTACCTCTTGATTTTCGTATCGTATCCCCGGTGAGTGGGTCTTCCTTGTTGACATAAGACCATACCCATGGCAGCACTGTCATCCACTGATCTGATTTCACTGGTTCTCCAAACATTCCTACTTTTTCATAACGGTCTAATTGTTTCCATTCTGATTTGAGGAAATCATCCCATTCTGGAGTGAGCTTGAGTTTGTTACGTTTCATAATATTTATTCTTACTTTTTCTCTAATTGAATCACCTGAATCAATTTGTTGTGGCCATTTCGTCTTGTCTACCCAAATGTCCTCCTCATTGTTGATACTGTTGAGATGATGTGCTATTACGTTGAGTTGGTCCGATTGCAATGTTGGTACTCCTTCTCCACTCATTGCAAAGCCTACTAATGATCCAAATTCTATTTTGATTGATGATTGATTGTTAATTCTTGCTTGATGAATGGCATTGATGATATCTTGCTCCGTCCTAATTGGTTGATTATTAACTGTTGATATTATTGTCCCCTTAATCTTCTCTTCCATGATCGAATATGACGATGGGTTGAAGTTCCAACTTGAAACTCCACTAATTCCATTGCTTGTCTCATATCCGGGTGTGTTGCTACTATCATTCCTAATGTTGGATGATACGATTTTTCGTTTAATGGAATCGTATGTGATGTAGTGTGTACATATTTGTTTGTTGATATATCTAATGTTGCAAGTTCTTGTTGTAAATCTCCTATTTCTGGTCGTCGAAATGCTCTTTTTAATTTGTTAATCCTCCTGTCCGTCCATCGTTGTTGTCTCCTGTTCATTGTTGCTGCTGCTGCTACTGTATATGGTAATGGTGAATTCAGTAGGTTGCTTTCCAATATATCTGTTGCTGATGGTGATAGCTTATCTTTTAAGTGTAGATCTACCTTCTCAGGGTTCATGTAGGTAGTGTGGTCAGCGCTTCCAGTAAAAACTTCCATTAGATGTTTTGATGCCGGTGATCGATTCGTTGGTCTGTCTCCATACTGTATCTCATCCTTTGAATCGTGCTTAGCCGTTTTGATTGCTCCAGTATTGATGTCCCAGTACTTGATGTTGTGCATAGTATTTTGGTACCCAAGAAAGATACCATCATACGACCATGGGTTCAACGTTGTTGGTCTACTACCCGGCTTCTTCGCTGTTATTTTGGCTCCAAAGGTAATCAAGCTGTCAAGTGCTGGTATTTGACCTGAAAATGCTTGCAGTGGTGTCATCTTGATCTTACTGTGGTATGTACGATTGTACAGCCATGTTGCATGTAATAGTGCGTCGGCCCAAAACTCTGTTCCTAGTCTTGCTGAGTACATCATACATCTCATTCTTTCCTTCAACGTCCTGTGTGGTCTTTCCACTATTCCGTTTTGTGAAGATGCGTCCGCGGCTGTTGAATTGACTTCATATCCATGAGAGTTACATAGCTTTGTGAGCTCGTGTGACTTGGATAATTCACCTCCTCCATCTGTAGTGATCGTCGCTCCAACTTGATCCGGTAGCAGATCCCCAAAGAAGTCGATATCATCATCTGTTGGTTGAATGATATACTGTTGTGCTGTCACCGCTTCGTCGAATGCTCTTGACTTGGCCAAATATCCAGTACCACTTGTTGTGATGATAGCTTTTGAAGGGTTTGTTGTTCTAATACCATGTCGTTTGAGGAATTTGTTGATATATTCGATTGGTGGATCTTTATTCTTGATTGGATGGGTCCATAGTTTCCGTGATGATACATCAATGATGGTAAGGAATCCGATGTATCCGTCTCGACTCTTAGTGATGATTGGTCGTGCTTCACTATTCTTCCCTGCATCTATTTCTAGATTCGATGGTCCACTTATGAAGGCTAGGTCCATATGATACGCTTGTCCCGGTATGAAGTTGTCCTTATCTGTTGTTTTATTGCCTCCCTTCTTGACCATCTTGCCTCTTTCACAGAATGGGCATTTGAAAAACGGTGTATTGGTTGGTAGATCGGGGATTCCTTCTACACATTTTCTTGTCTCATTCAATGTTCTTGTTGAGCAATGACCCATCCGTTGGTGCCATAGTTCCAGTTCCTTCATCTTCTGAGTGTATAATTGGTGTGGTGTGTCCATTGTCTTTAGCTTGACGTCAGTGAATATTGGGTGTGCTTCTTCCTTCATTTGTTCGAAGTGATGGGCTCCGATATCAGTAGCCCAAGATTCATTGATTTGTTGATCAATTATTATTCTATCTTCCTTTGCTTGCATATTGTCATTTCTCTCCAACTGTAGGTCTCTAATTCGATCCGATCTTCGTGTTACTGCTCGTATGATGTGTTTGTTGTTCAATGAGTGTGGTAGTAAGATCTGGTTGGAAGTCAACCATTCGCCATTGTTAGTGCGTTTCATTTGGATTGATTCTAGTTCATTTTGATTGTAATCTAGAAATCCAATTTTTCCAGTACTATTAGTCGTTCCAAGGTGGTAGAACGCGTAATATTTCAATTTATGAGTGAAGTGATAGTTATCTGGTGATAGTACTGTACCACTCGATAGTGGTGTATACAACACGGGCCACTCCATAATAGAGCCTTGATCTGACAAAATTTTAATCACGCCTTCACCCAACGCTTGGAGAGTTGTACTTGTCTCATCGTCGGAGAATACTCCAACGTCTTGTGGGATTGCGAATTCTTCATAGTTGTGTATGATATCAATCGTGTCAGTTGCGGAGCAGTTAGCTCCAGTATCGCCTTGTGCGTTGATTTCTGTGGTATATTGTGCTTGTTCATTCTTACTGAATATTTCATTCCCATCTTCATTGTTTGTATTGACTCTCTTATTTAGCTTTTTGATTCTAAATTTTACTCGTACTGATTTTCGATTTGAGGTTGACTGTAGCTTAACTGCATTTATATTATATGGTTGTCCGTGTGTTGAACCTAGGCTGTCGGCCGGCGTGTACGCGGGAGTGAGGTCTGCTGAAGTGATTGAAAAATTTGATTTTGCTTTAGTCGCGCTGACCATGCTTTGATATGCCTTGCACGTGTTGTATCGATATTCAATTGCGTTGATGATATATGCTCCTGTCTCATGCATTGTTCTTCCTCCATATGTATTGTATTCGCGGATGATGTCCGTGAAGTCTTTTACAGTTCGTGTACTCTTAGTGTTAATTATGAGACGTGTATCGATTTTCTGTTCGTTTCCCGATTCATGATTGTTAAGTATGTGTTGTGTATTACTGTTCTGTATGTTTCCGTTCCCACGTGTTTTTGTTAAGGAATCTTCAATCGTGTTTGTTGGTTCTTGTCCGCATTGGGGATTCGTCGATACTTTACAAACATGTGTCTTCATCTCCGACTCGGAATTTGGTAATTTTTCAATCGTATTCGTTGGAGTTGTCTTAACTGATTTCGTTGATTCCCGTGATTGCTTCTCCGGATTTTCCACGCTCTGAATTTTCTGTTTTTCCTGTAGAATTCTACGCGTTGTTGGTAGGATTGTTGGTTCTTTTTCCAGATATTCATTTTTCTTTTCCATATTATTGAATTCATTACAAGTTATCTTTTCGTTACAAATCTTATCTTTACACTCTGTTTCAGATAATAATTGATTGAATCGATTGACAATGGCCATCCTTTCTTTATTCAACTGGACGATGGTATTGTTTGCTGCTTGTTGTTCCTGTAAATCCTTCGTATGGGCTTCAACAAAGCAGTAGTTATGATTGTTATGGTTGATGTGGTGTGGTACGTCGTTTGATATCGTTTGTCTTTGTTGTTGTTTTGATACTTTGTTGATGATTATATTCCCCTTTATTCTTTTATCTGATGGTGATGGTGACGATGGTATATGTGGTGTTTTCTTTCGTGCAGGCTGTACCGATCTCTCAGGACAGCATGTTTGTCACTCTTCCTCTTCATCGTCCTTGGTCCATTCCTCACACTCTTCTCTTATTGTCTCGTCTGATGCATAGGTTGGGAGTGATCTCATGACCCTGTTGATCATTACTGGACGGTTCGATTTGTAGTACTTATCTGCATTGGTATCGTAAGTTTCCTTATTCGTTGTTGCGAATTTTGTTGCGTGTGATATTTGAGCTCCGATTCTACATATCTGATCTCCTATACTATGTCCTGCCATCTTACAACATGCACATTGTTTCTTGTTACGTAGGGAGTATCTTTGGCTCCCTTCCCTCGATATCCATTCTCTTTTGGTTTTCCATCGAATGTGTTGATCGACAAGGTGTTGATCTTGTTATTTGATGTGTTGGGGTAATCTGCAAATAGGTCTGCCAGACCTGTTGTCTTCCAAGTGTTGGGGAGGGGTTTCTTTGGATGTGCGAGGATCCATTGATTGAAGTCTCCACTCAGTTTCGTCGCAATTGATGTATTATACGATTGAAGTGCTTGATGGAGCATTTCTTGTGATTGTTGAACTTCCGAGTATATGGTGTTGTGTCTCATTTCATGGGTTGCTACTGATGCTTGGAGTTCTACTACATATGCACTTGGGGTCATTGCTTTGTTCCAGGTTGGTCCCCATCCTTGCGTGGTTGGTTTCATGAACGCACATGTCCTTCTCATGATGGCATATAGTGCTCCATACCCGTTGCGTTCCTCATCGAATGGGCTGAGTATGTCAAGCATTGCCAAGTTGGTGATCGGTATAATGACCTTAAGGCGTCGCATGATTGCATGGCTGATGGTGGCGATGGTGTTATCCGTTTCGTTGTGCATTGGTGGTAGGCATGACCCTGTCGGTGATAGGTGCTTTAGTTTGGTGAGTGGGTATGTCTCTATGAGGCAGTCATCATACATCTCGTTGTACAGTTGTTTTGCTTGGTCCATTGTTACCATCGTCTTTGCTGGAATACAATGTTTGTGCATTGCCATGGTGCCAAACCTTGTGATTGATTTCGAGATGTGTCCCATTCTCTTAGTCTCTGCCAGTGCTGCTTCCTCTGCCTGTCGGGCTTTTCGTGCTGCTTGTTCTTGTTGAAAACTTCTGTTCGCCTCTGGAAATAGACCTTTATATTTTCCTGTATCTCCTGTGCCTGTATCTCCTGTTCCAATGTCATCCTCACCCATTGTCTCATTGTACGATTTTTCTTCCTCTGTAGTTGGGTCCGTTCCGGTTGTGCTTGGTGTTCTGTTTAAGTTGGTTCGCGTCCAGTCTGTTGCCTTGTCTACGTTGGTATGCATCCATTCTGTCGCGATTCAATCCACTTCTTTTCCAAGATTGTTGGTGATATCTCCTACGTTGGTGTTCATCCACTTCGTCGCGATTCCATCGATTTCTCTCTCAAGTTGGTTTGTGATATGTTCGATGTCTGTTGCTGAGGATGCTACTTCTCTGATATGATGGTCGATTGTATCATTATCCTTGAAGAAATCTAATGCGAAATCCATCAATGTATCGGACATTTCCTGTGGGAATGTCTTGATGTAGGCTTTGATTTGATCTTGGATTATCTGTCGAAAATCTGGTCCGTCTACCAGAGATGTTATTGCAGCCTTTGATTGATCTTCTATCATTGCTAATGTAATAAGCATGTCGTCCGTTGCCTTCTTGGTGAACTTTGATAGTTCTGTCTTGGTTGCTAATGACTGTGTTCGATTTTCCACAATGATATTCTTCCGGCTTTCCCTATTGATCGACTGTGCCATGTCGCTCAATCCAAGGGTGGTGCTATCCCTCGCTGATTTGATTTGTGCTATGGCATCTTTCAGTGCTGTTTTGATTCTCGTTGGATCTAGTTCCTCTGGGGACCATTGGAGATCTTGTGCTAAGGCGTCCTTGTGGTTTTGGAGATCTTGTACTAGTGCATCCGTGTGGTCAGTTAACTTCTGTGCTAGTTTCTTTGCACCCAATCGCATGGCTACTGCTTCTCCTGCCGTTAGTTGTCTGGATGTTGTTATGAGTTGCATGGCTATTGTGCTGCTTCCAGATGATCTGCAAGAACTGATGTGGCCGTATCCACTTCTGCAATTGTTGTGGTTGCTTCATCGATTCGGTTTGTGACTTCATCTATCTTTGAGGTGAGTTCCATAAGTTTTGATTCAGCATCTTGTAACATCATTTTTGTTATTCTCATTTGATTACCCGCACTCTCTTCCATTGCATCATTCGGGTGATGGAATCAAGGTGTTCTTGGGTGTTTCTTACTTCCATTCCTTGTATCTCACTTCCATCTTTCTATTCATCATTTCTTCCATCCTCTTATCGATCATATCTTCTAAGTCTATGCTACTGCGAGATCCAAGTCTACTACTATCGTTGTTGCTATCCGTTCCAAGTACGCTGGGAGTGTGGTTACTATCATTGAGTACCTCACTTTTGGTCTCTTCTTGTTCTCGTAAGTATACCTCTTCCTGTTGTTCTAATCTATCGATTGTAGCATCCATTTCTTCTTTTGTATCATCCATTTCTTCCTTTACTGTATCATCATCTAATTCGTCTTCCTTTTCTACTTCTGATTCTTCTGCTTCCGAATCGAATAGTGATGATATGTCTTGCACTTCTTTTGGAGTTTCTGTGGTGACTTAGAATTTGCAAGGCGCTGCTTTGCTTTGGATCGAGAGGTGTTTCTTCCATCTCTTTCTCGTGCTCGCTTAGCTCTCTGCTTGGCTTGCTTCACTGTCCATGCACTTCCGGTGTCGCTGGAGTCAAGTTCAGTTTCCTCTGCTAAATCCTTCAATAGTTGTATCTGTGGTGGTGATTCAACGATTCTAGGTGCTTTACCTCTTCTCTTATACTGTGGCTCCGTTTGATGTAGGATAGTATGAAGTGGCTGGGCGTAGTGGTATCTGCTTCGTGGCGTCCATGTCGGTGGAGTCCATGCATGTTGTGTGCTAAACATTTGCTTTATCAAGTTTTCGATGGCAATATACTTCTGGTCTACTTCCAACTCTTCATCATGTAGTATGACAAGGTGTGATTGGTGATCCGCTTCTTCATACCGTGTCATCGGCATGAATGGTTTTATATTGAATGGGTCATCCTTGTATGGATTGCTTCCATCCAGTCGAAAAACTAGCTTCAGCGCTTCGATCTCCTCCTCCTTTATACCGTCGTAAGGAATGAAATCTGTAGGTACTGTTCTACCACCCCTCGGTGGTGACATTGGCATTGTGTCCAATGTGCTTGTCTGCATCTTACCTGACTTTCTTGAGTGCTTTTTAGCCATGGTACAAGTGTTGTAGAAATTTGTTGTGCTTTTATTTATTATTTAAGCGATTTTTGCAATTTTAATTCAACGCACGCGCTGTTTTGTATGCTTTTGGTACAGTTTTTACGTGCACGAAACTTGTTTCGTAAGAATCTATCACCGACAGCCTTTAAACTTTCGATGTACGTCGTTGTTGATCTATGATGATCGATAACGAAACCCTGTTTTAACTTTATTATATTATCTTTTAACAGTGATAAAAGATATTTGTTCTCATAACCTGTAAATGTATCTAGCTACCTAAGTTCACTAGGCTGAAGACCTTCTATGCTATTAACGTATGTAAATAGTGTTTATTAGAAGAGTGAGCTTAGTAGCTCTCTATGATTGGCTATATCTACTCGTACGGTGTATGTGCGGTCTGACCCTGGTCGGTCATACCACTCATATGGTCTGTCCTGGTCGGTCATTCCATAGTGACACTCGCCTTACGCCTACACTGGATCCAATGAAGGGACTGATAAAGAACCTAAGTTTTCCCTATTGAAGTTGTTCAAGGAGGAGGGACTACCAGCAATGGATGCATTGGCATAGCAATTGACAACTTGTACAGGGAAACGAATTGTAATGGTGAAGCAATGGGATAATGCAACACCACACATGTGTAAAACACTGAAGAAATGGATGAAGAAGGAATTCAATCAACGGGGTTGGGAACTTCGAAATCAACCACCTAATTCACCCACTACCGATACTAAGGATTCTGCTATGTTCCCTAACAGCATGTCAAGGTCTGCACAATCGGTCCCATTATCTACAGAGAGAAGAACTTTGGAGGGGAATTCAACATGTATACAACAACTATCCACTAGCTTCTCTATCTCGTGCATATATGCATCATGCACAAATTGCTAATGCCATTATTGATTGTGAAGATGGTGACGAGTTTGTGACGGCATCAAGATCACTCCATTGTGGTATCCGAAGTGTTGTACATCCTGTATATGAAAATGAACAAGCCACTGTACCATGTGGTGTGGAAGTCCGTGAGTGTCTTACTGTGGTGGATGTTGAAGCGAAGCTTCGATACAAGAAGCCAGTTGTGACAAAGGAATACCAGGATGCGCTAAATGTACATAGAGATGATCATCTCTACCATCCGGGTAATCATCTTTCATATAATTTACTTGAAATGTTGGTACAGGAGATGGATGGTAATGAATTTGATTATGATTATTATGAAGATGCTAGTCGGGATGATGAGGAATTTGATTACGATGATGATGATGATGATGATAGTGATGATGATAGTGATGACGAGGAACAGAGGAGACAACAAGACTACCAACAACAAGCACAATTCGAGGCACGGTATGGGGAATTCGATTGATATAATTACAATATACAAACACAACAATATACACGATGCTCCAATCTATTTCGGGGAGGAATGGACGAAACGAATATAACAATCGCAACGATATCCGATGGACGTTCTTAGTTGCAACGAACGAACGGATTGGTTCTTAGGATTGGTTCTTAGTTGTCCGTTAACGATATCCGATGGACGTTCTTAGTTGCAACGAACGAACGGATTGGTTCTTAGGATTCGTTCTTAGTTGTCCGTTCGTTGCTACGAGCGGATTTGACAAGTACAGTATGTACAGTACGTACAGTATCTATCCATCATAAATATACACACACAGTAGTACTTATTAATATAAATATAGCATGTATGATTCAATCGTAATGATAGTTAGTTCGATATTTATTTTGTTGTACAGTACGACGTATTGAGTAACGTCCCATCCTTATTCTTTGTTCAACGCATTTTATTGTATCAATCACTTATCAATCACTATTCAATCAGGAACCTTGACGCATTTTTCCCCACGTTAAGCGCGTGTGTGTGAAATTTGGATTGACCGTTGAACGTGTTGATAACACGTGTTAAATTTTCACGCGATAGCGCGGTTGAAATAAGCGTTCGCTGAGGAAGTATAAGTAACGTTGAAGTTTTTTTTTCGTTTTACTCGTGAAGGGAAAGCATCATCATCCCCACCAAGAAACATTCTTTTTTGGTGTACTGTACATACAGTATTTTTTTGTTAAAAGCGATCGAGAACCGTACCAGGTACTACAGTACCCTCCTCTACTTCACATCACGACATCTCACTTCTTTCGAACAACGCTTGCTTGACTAAACCAGCCATTTACAATTTACGACTACGGTAGTTAAGAAATAAACAAATACAAATCTTTCTCCTTTTACGCCATCCATCGCATCATCAAGTGACTGTTGTTCAAGTCAAAAGTAGTTGTTACGTACAAATAGCGGATCAACAAACAATTATAGCAGAGAGAGAGAGAGAGAAAGAGTCCTGTTGTTTTATTTCGACAATATCAGTATTATCACTAGTAGATTAGATTCGATTCATCGTCATCATGAATATCAAAACAGAAGCTGTTTCATCCAAAACAGAAGCTGTTTCATCCAAAAATGATGTTCCAATAATTCACGTAAAGAAAGAAGAAGAAGATCGCGATAGTGATGATCACAACAGCAACAACAACTATGATGGCACTGCTACTGATACTACTAGTAGAAAGAGTTGTGGGTTCGAACAAGTAAAAGCCAAGAAGGAGGAGGAAGAAGAAGAAAAGGAAGACGACGGCAACAACAATAATCCCGCAGAAATCAATAATTGCAGCAGCAACAGAAAGAATGCAGATGATGATGATGACGATTATTATACAGATTGGACAAGTGGGAATTGGGGTTGGCTATTACCAACCTCTACTACTACGTGTAGTTATACAAATACAAATGCAAATGCAAATAATACTGCCATCCCATCAGCCACACCCAGTAGAACTAGTAGTAGTGGTAGTAGAAAGAGAACCGTATCATCAAGAAGTTGCAACGCAACGTCCGTCATGAAGAAGGATACACCGAAAAACAAGAAGACAAGATTATTACCTCCTCCTCCTCCTCCATCAAATAATGAACACGCTACTACCGTCAAGCAAGAAGAAGAAGAAGAAGATAGTGTTTGTTACAATGATGAAGTTAACAACAAAGCTAATGACGATGATGATGATGATGATGATGGGTACGAATCATGGACGGAAGGGAATTGGTGCTTGATTTTACCTACCGGAAGTAGTAGTAGTACTCGCACGGTTGGAAACATCAAATACACAAAGAACCAAAATAAAAACTGGAATGAAATGTTCCGACGACTTGTTTCCTACAAAAAGCAGCACAATTCTATGGTTGTTCCCTACGTGTATATCGCTGATCCGAAACTTGGTCGCTGGGTAAACACTCAGCGATATAAAAAGAATCCAATATCAGAGCATCGTGTGAATCTTTTAGATTCTATCGGATTTGTTTGGAATGCACAAGATAATCAATGGGACGAAATGTTCCAGAAACTCGTTGCGTACAAAAACCAGCACAATGGATCTATGTCATTTCCCAGTAGGGATGAAGCGGATATTCAACTCGGAACATGGGTATGTACTCAACGACATAGGTATAGTATCAAAACGATCTCCGTACATCGGATTGAACGTCTTGAATCGATTGGCTTCGTTTGGAATGAAAGGTATGCAAAGTATGCATGTGTACTTGATGGGAAATGGATGGAGATGTATGACCAACTTGTGGCGTATAAGATACAACACAAGTCAACTCAGGTACCACGAACTTACACTTGTGAAAATAATGATATGCATCTTGGCAGATGGGTTATGAATCAACGAAATGCGTACAATAGGGGCAAGTTACTGGAAAAGCGAAAGGATCTTCTAAATTCTATCGATTTTGTATGGAGACTTAAAAGTGGACCACGATAACATATAATATTTACTACAGTTGCTAATGCATCAACCATCACTCAAGATGAATTAACGGAACGAAGAAGTCTTTAAACCGAGAATAGAATAATGATGAGAACCTACCATAGATCGCGAATTCGAAGGAAAATCATCATATAGATTGCAGTCGCATTTACGTACCGTACATATCATGCATACGTGGTATAATGTTTTCAGTGTTCAGTTGATATCTTGCGTACCCACTACCAGTAGATCTATAGATAGCAACAAAGATTCTCAATTTAATTTATTATGAAAGCGTGCACTTTTACCATTGTTGACTGCAACTTGTTGTTGTTGAGATTGAGATTGAGATGATGATGATGATTGTAGTACTTTTAAATCCGTAGCACGAATATAATTTCCATCTTTTTGCCCTAAACGTACTGTTTCAGCTTGTTGTAAAAATATTTGACCTGATGATGATGGTAATAGTTGTTGCCTTTTTGATGATAACGATCTATCTTTTTCACCATAATAGTCATCATCATTGCCATTTATCGTTTCGATCGATCTCAATTCAATGTCCATGAAAGAATTGCGCGACGAACTTTCGAAATATCCCACCAAAACAAGATTGAGTTTGACTGGAACAATCGTTGTTGCACGAGATATCAAAGTAGGAAAGTGAAAAATTCCTTCATACAGTAGGATTGTTTTGTTTATTTCAGGAAAATTGAATGGACAAGAAATAGAAATACAACGCAATTTTCTAACAAAAATTAATAAAAAGTATTGATGAATTTCATAAACAGTAATATTAACTTTTCTTTACTATAAAACAATACCATCTACAATCAAATCGTTTGAAAGATCTCATTCTCGAAATTTCGTTCAATACAATCTCAAAACTTTTCCTTTATATGGCGTTTTATTCACTCTTGCCGTCTCTCTCTTCACAATTTTTTGATACCTTGGTGCTCCCTTTACTGGATGTTCCCAAAACCGTTGAGTTTTTCCTATGGTAATCAAATTAATAGGTAACGGACTATGATATACCATAGCGGCTATATCGTGGTCTTCGTGCCCCTCTATGTATCCACCTTTCGCTACTCTTACCCTTGAAAAGGGAGCCTCTGAGGCTACAAATTTTGCTAAATTCATTGACATGAAATAGCACTGGCCCGCCAGATAAATGTGAACACCATCATATTCTTGTCCCCAATGACTTTCATATCGACTAAGTTCCGATGCAGGGTGCGAAAGTTTAGAATTGTCGTGATACCAAGGGCCTTTGTCACGGAGTGCACCACCAAAGATATTATTGTTGTAAGGTGCAGGTGGCAATCTCGTGTGCGCAAACTCAAGAAAATCATGTAAACGTAAGATCGAATCACTATCAAATTTCATAGCGTAGTCGATTGGTGTTGATGAATGACTAAATTGATCAGCAAGTTTGCTAGCAAAATAAAACCAAGTTTGTGATTTCCCCTTGTTCATATTTTCTCGGATGTTGAGATGCGTTACGTCGGGCCAATTGATGTCATCTTTCAAAGGATTTTTGTAGCCGGATATTAATTCTATAGGAGTATCTTTTGTGTCCGTGTCCTCTAGACGTTCCGTAGGTGCATTGGGATCAGTATTCGATCCTGAAACGAACGTATAAATCAATTCACATTTTTGTTGTGTAGTATTATCATTCCGAAACTGACTAAGAGTGCATACCCTTTCATCTTTCCATATATTTTCAAACAAACGACGGTGCCACGTACGATGTGTCCCATCGAACATATTGTCACTGGAAAATATTCCCATCAATATTCTTGGATGCCTCAAATGAGGTGCATTGCTTCCATTTGCTGTTTCTTCCGATGTGGAAAGTTCCAGTCCTACGGTGAATGAAGATGCTGGCTTTTCTTCGACAAGTCGGTCCGATGTCGAGTAGAAATCGGATGAAATTCTTCCTCCACCTGCTCCTGTAGCAGAAATGGGACGACTGATACCAACATGGCTATGCATATCAGGACTACTCGACCACGAATTAGAATGGTGGTGTCTCGATGAAATCAACAAATTATTCAGGAACAAAGCGCCGATCGCACCCATTATCATAAAACGTAATTTCGAAGCGGTTCTTGCGGCGGACCCCCCTCGCTCTCCTTTACTATTGTTGTATGGAAAATTCATCTTGTTCTACTATCTGTTGTATTGTGACATGTGGTTAGGTAGTACCTGTATTAGAATATTAGAAGGGAGCAACGATGTTGAAAAGATATGTGAAGCAGAATATTACGGTAGTATGTTGGTTATTGTTGCAACAATTCCGACCCTTTGTTTGCTGCATTTTTTGAAAATGGGGTGTACTCGGAGTTGGTTGTTCGCACTTCTATGGAAAGTTTTTTAACGGTTTGACCCCAAATTTGTAATAAATTGTGATAGTTGTCCACTATCGGAGTTCTTTTTTCCGAAAATTCAAAAGAATGACTGTTTGAGGGGTGAAACGTGTAACGCACCAAAGTGTTACTAGTGTTCAATCGCTTTAGTACGGGAAGTATAAGAGTTAGACTTCAACATGGGCTGTTACATGGGTTCTCCTGTTTGTTCTGGAAGATTGCGTTATATAAAGAATCAAAAAAAAATAGAACTTGTGATATTAGTGGCTCGCGTTTCTTCTTCTACACAATAGTGCCATTAGTAGAAGCCAAACTTCAATCGCGTTAGTACGGCAAGTATAAGAGTTAGTCGCTGGATATCTCGTATTTTATCGCGCTTCAATTGAATGGCGCGTGCCCAATGCATTTTTGCTTTCATTCGCTTCATATCTCATATTTCATCGCGCTTCAATGGCGTGTGCCAACTGCATTTTTGCTTTCATTCGCTTCATATGTCATATTTCATCGCGCTTCAATGGCTTGTGCCCGCTGCAAATTTCAACATGGGCTGTTATCTGACTTAAAGTAAAATAGAAGATTAGAACACTAAGTAATGATTGAAGTTTAGTAGAATAATAATAACAATGCGCTTTAGATATGTTCTCGCGTTTCTACAAGGGAGGCATGGAATGGATAGGAAACACAAAGAGTTTTGTACCATCGTAAAATAGAAGATTAGAATACTAAGTAATGATTGAAGTTTAGTAGAATAATAATAACAATGCGCTTTAGCATTAAACCGTCGCGCATTGATTCTCCTCTAATCATCTCCTACCCCTTCAACTACGGGAGGTATGGAACTTTTGTACCATCGTAAAATAGAAGATTATAGTACTAAGTAATGATTGAAGTTTGGTAGAATAATAATAACAATGCGCTTTAGCATTAAACCGTCGCGGTTTTGATTCTCCTCTAGTCATCTCCTGCCACTTCAACTACGGGAGGTATGGAACTTTTGTACCATCGTAAAATAGAAGATTAAGTATTTCATCGCGCTCCAGCCTATTACATTGCGCTTATTTAGAAAACCAACCTTACTGGGACTTTTGTACCATCGTACAAGAGAAAATATCGTCACATTTCATCGCGCTCCAGCCTATATTACATTGCGCTTATTTAGAAAAACAACCTTGAACCGGAACTTTTGTACCATCGTAAAATAGAAGATTAAGTATTTCATCGCGCTCATATCGCGCTTCACTGGCTTTTGTTCAAAGCCTGTCTAAAGCATGGAACACATAGAATTTTGTACCATCGTAAAATAGAAGATTAAGTATTTCATCGCGCTAATACCGCGCTTCACTAGGATTTTGTCCAAAGCCTGTCTAAAGCATTACCGTCGTAAAATAGAAGATTAGAATAATGCATGGCGCTTCACTGGGCTAGCGTCGGTAAATTTCCAGTCAGCAGCATCAAAATTCAAGAGGAAATCTGGAAATACGGTAGATAATAATAGAAGAGAGAGCAGTTATTTGAAAAATATCGCTTTTTGATCCGCGTAATCTTAAAATTAATTAATCGCGTAATCTCGCGTAATCTTGAAATGAAATAGTCACTTTATTGAATCAGTTCAGTTTCGAAAAGAAAAGGAGACTCAATATTAACATACAATAAAGTCCTAAAAATGTGAGTACTGTTTTATTTTGTGCTGTGCTGTGCTGTGCTGTGTTGTGTTGTGTTGTTACAACGTTGTATGTCCTGCGATTGTATCGAAGCTTTTCTCGTCATTATCATCATCGTCATCATCGTCGTCATCATCGTGATCATCGTGATCATCGTGATCATCCTCATCAGAAAAGGTGATCACATCAAGACAACATAACAATAATAAAACAATCATGGCTCAATTCAATTAGATTCACAAGTCAAGACAAAGTCGTTTTATAATAATATGTATGGTATTCGATTTAAGTCCTTGGGCTCCATTCCCAAGCGATGTCGTTATTTCGATTGGCATATCGAGTGGTTGGCACAATAATATCAATAATTTTATTACTACTACAATCAGGACCATTACAAGTAGTTCTCCATCAAGATATTCACGACAATGACGATACTATTACGCAACTATCAAGAAAAGTATCACACTATTACTGTTACATCAACTTCGGGTATGGGTACTGCACGACGTCCTCCATCATCAATAGTATTACTACTATAATCAGGATCAGTAGCTCACTATCAAGACGTTAATGATCAATACGGTTACTCTGCTACTACGATCGATGGGGAGTTGATATTGTTATTTCGATCGGCGTATCGAATAGACAGAAATATGGCAATGATTGATATGGATACGATCAAAGACATAAATATAAATAGTTCAAAGGAAGACAAGAATGATCTATCCGATGAATCGAGCAAGGATGGGGAGACGGAAGTTGGTGGCATTTATGATCGCATCAACACTGCAATTTTAACTGTAACAAAGAATCTTGATTGTCAAGACAAGAACGTATGGTATGATACGACAATGGTCGAACATACGAATGAAACGACAATAATCGGAGATACTATTGCCATTATGCAACAAGGAGTTCTCTATTGTTATCAAGACAAGAGCGTATGCTATGATACGACAAAGGTCGAACATACGAATGATACGTCGACAAGAAAAGTGACGCAAAGGATTTGATCCAGTACAGTACTGTACAACGAAGGACGTCCTTTGCCTACTTTGACTATCATCGTCGTCGTCGTCGACGGATAAGGTGATGTTGCTTTCAAGTCAAATAATAATGATCGTCATGGCTAGGAAATGTGTGGGTCTTCAACAGCAACAACAACAAATGGAATATAATAATAGTACCCTTACAAGATCAATAAGGCACCAATATTTTGTAAAGATCAACAATTATATTGTACAAATATTTTTCTCACATTATTGTTCAATTCAATTCTTCCTTATCTTCCCATCTTCTGTGTTCCTATAACATTACAAAAGAAGTTGTCGTTATGAAGCTTTCTTTTGCGTATATCAGCGCCTTCCTTGTCCCCATCCTCGTTTACGCAGCTAATGCAGTACCTACGGCAGGTCCTGCGGTAGCTACTACAGCAGCTACGGTAGAGACTAAAGCTGCTGCTCGTTTATTTGGTGCACAGCGTGAACTTCGTGGTAAATGTGAAAATTCGGATTCATTCCGATTTGAAGGCGATGAAACCAAAACATGTGATTCATTTGTTGCAAAGAAACCAAACAAGAGATGTAGGAAGAAACAACTTGGTACCGACATCAAACTTAAGTTCTTTTGTCCAGCAACCTGTAAGAAAAAATGTACAGAAACGGATTCACCAACATCATCGCCAACAGTAAAACGTGGTGCATGTACAAATTCGGATTCATTCCGATTTAAAGACAATCCAAGATTTACATGTGATCTATACGTTGCAAAAAAACCAAGGAAGAGATGTAGAAAGGATCAACCCGGTACTGATAAAAAATTAAAATTCTTTTGTCCATCAACCTGCAAGAAAAAATGTAAAGAAACTGATTCACCAACATCATCACCAACAGTAAAACGTGGTGGTTGTGAAAATTTGGATTCATTCCGATTTAAAGGTGATGCAACCCAAACATGTGATTCATATGTTGCAAAAAAACCAAGGAAGAGATGTAGAAAGAAAGTCCATGGTTCTGGTGGAAAGAAAGTTAAAGACTTTTGTCCTGGTACATGCAGGAAAAAATGTAAAGGAACTGATTCACCAACATCATCACCAACATCATTAACAGCATCATCACCAACATCACCACCAACAGTAAGACGTGGTGACTGTACAAATTCTGATTCATTCCGATTTAAAGACAATCCAGAATTTACATGTGATTCATACGTTGCAGAAAAACCCAACAAGAGATGTAAAAAGGTCCAACCTGGTACCAACAAAAAGAAACTTAAGTTCTTTTGTCCAGCAACATGCAGGAATAAGTGTAGACAGACTGATTCACCAACAGCAACTCCCACCTCTTCGCCAACATTGAGTCCAACTTCAAGTCCTAGCGCATCTCCAGCTATCTCAACAAGTTCTGCGCCAAGTTTCATCCCCAGTGTAATTCTAAGTCCTACACCAAGTGGTGTAACAAGCTCTCCTCCTAGTTTTGATCAGAATGGCTCACCAAGTTTCATTCCAAGTGAGACTCCTGGTGTTTTGCCTAGTTCTTTTCCAAGTTCCATTCCGAATGGCGCACCAAGTTCAAGCTCTGCACCAAGTTCCACCCCAAATGAGATTCCTAGTGAAATTCCTAGTGGTTTGGCTAGTTCTATTCCAAGTTCAATTCCGAGTGTCGCACCAAGTGGTGTACCCAGCTCTTCTCCTAGTTTTGATCCAAGTGTCGCACCAAGTGATGTACCTAGTTCTGCTCCTAGTCAGGATCCAAGTAACAAACCGAGTACTGTTCCAAGTTTCGAACCAAGTGGTTTGCCTAGTAATGTACCCAGCTTAAGCTCTGCACCTAGCACAAGTGCTGTCCCTAGTTCTGGACCCACCGCAACTGCAGAACCAAGCATTAGCATTGCACCAAGTTCTTTTCCAAGCCTTTCACCGAGTGCTGTTCCAAGTTTCATTCCGAGTGGTGCACCAAGTGATGTACCTAGTTCTGCTCCTAGTCAGGATCCAAGTAGCAAACCTAGTATTGTTCCAAGTTCTGCTCCAAGTCTTTCCCCAAGTACAATGCCCTCAAATGTTCCGACTGAGACCCCTTCCACTACTTTTGCAATTCTATTTGCCTTAGACCCATCTGTTACTCAGGCTGAAATTGAAGAAGGTAAGCGAAAACCCTCTTTTTTTTCCCCAGAACATTGTCTTTTTTAGCATCAACAATTTTTAACAAATTTTTAACTTCTTTTGTCTTTTTCTAGGTGCTCTTAAGACAGCAAAAGCATTGGCTGATTTTCCACCAGAGATAGCCGGAGCATCAAGTGGACGCCAACAATTTCTATCTACTACCCTAACCCCAACTTGTCCACCTCCTGCTGTCGAATGTGATGGAACAAAAATACCTTGTTCAGTTGTTGAGGGTGTAGATACAGCTAATTTGATATGTTGGAATGTACCATGTACCATCACTGCTTTTGCTTGTTCAGGCTTTGACACTGCAGAAGCAGCAGAGAAAACTGAAGAGGCAGTCATTTCAGGAGAATATGTTGCAAAGTTAAAGAAAGTGGCACAGATAGATGGTAAAGCAATTTTGCCTCCCAGTGAGCAGCCAAGTTCTGTACCAAGTTCAGGTCCAAGTATATCAATTGCGCCAAGTTCAAATCCAAGTTTTACTCCAAGTGGTGTACCAAGTTCCATTCCAAGTGGCGCACCAAGTAGTGTACCAAGTGGTGCACCAAGTGGCGCACCAACTTTCATCCCTACTGAGATGCCTAGTAATGTACCAAGTGGAGCACTTAGTGCTGGTCCGAGCCTTAAGCCTAGTCAATCACCAAGTAATGAACCTACTTCTGCTCCTAGTCTTGTTCCAAGTATTTCTGCTCCTAGTCTTGTTCCAAGTAATAAACCTAACACGACACCTACTGCATCGCCTAACACGACACCTACTGCATCGCCTAAATTGCCCACTGCATCACCTACCACAACACCTACTCCAGCACCTACCGCAACACCTACTCCAGCACCTACTGTAGCACCTACTTCAGCACCTACTGTAACACCTACTACTGCACCTACTGTAGCCACTACTTCAGTTTCCAGCTCTTCTCCTAGTTCTGATCTAAGTGGAGCACCAAGTGAGGTTCCTAGTGGTTTGCCTAGTTTTGGGCCAAGTCTTACACCAAGTGGTGTTCCAAGTTTCATTCCAAGTCTTACACCAAGTGCTGTTCCAAGCTCTTCTCCTAGTTTGGATCCGAGTGGCGCACCAAGTTCCATCCCAAGTGATGTTCCTAGTGCTTTGTCTAGTTTTGGGCCAAGTTTTACACCAAGTGGTGTTCCAAGTTCTATTCCAAGTCTTACACCAAGTGGTGTTCCCAACTCTTCTCCTAGTTTAGATCCGAGTGGCACACCAAGTTCCAATCCAAGTGCGGTTCCTAGTGGTTTGCCTAGTTTTGGGCCAAGTCTTACATCAAGTGGTGTTCCAAGTTCTATTCCAAGTCTTACACCAAGTGGTGTTCCAAGTTTCATTCCAAGTCTTTCACCAAGTGGTGTTCCAAGCTCTTCTCCTAGTTTTGATCTGAGTGGCGCACCAAGTTCCATCCCAAAAGAGGTTCCTACTGTTTTGCCTAGTTTTGGGCCAAGTCTTAAGCCGAGTGGTGTTCCAAGTTCCATTCCAAGTCTTACACCAAGTGGTGTTCCCAGCTCTTCTCCTAGTTTTGATCTGAGTAGCGCACCAAGTTCCATCCCAAGTGAGGTTCCTAGTGGTTTGCCTAGCTTTGGGCCAAGTTTTACACCAAGTGCTGTTCCAAGTTCTATTCCAAGTCTTACACCAAGTGGTGTTCCCAGCTCTTCTCCTAGTTTAGATCCGAGTGGCACACCAAGTTCCAATCCAACTGGGGTTCCTAGTGGTTTGCCTAGTTTTGGGCCAAGTCTTACACCAAGTGGTGTTCCAAGTTCCGTTCCAAGTCTTACACCAAGTGGTGTTCCCAGCTCTTCTCCTAGTTTTGATCCGAGTGGCACACCAAGTACAGCACCAAGTTCAATTCCCAGTGAGACTCCTAGCAGTTTGCCAAGTAATGTACCTAGCTTAAGTAATGCACCCAGCACCAGTGCTGTCCCTAGTTCTGTACCTACTGCAACTGCAAAACCAAGTATTAGCATTGCACCAAGTTCCCTTCCAAGCCTTTCACCAAGTGCTGTTCCAAGTTTCATTCCAAGTCTTACACCAAGTGGTGCACCCAGCTCTGCTCCTAGTTTTGATCCAAGTAGCGCACCTAGTTCCATCCCAAGTGAGGTTCCTAGTGGTTTGCCTAGTTTTGGGCCAAGTCTTACACCAAGTGGTGTTCCAAGTTCCATTCCAAGTCTTACACCAAGTGCTGTTCCAAGTTCCATTCCAAGTCATACACCAAGTGGTGTTCCCAGCTCTTCTCCTAGTTTTGATCCGAGTGGCGCACCAAGTTCCAATCCAAGTGAGGTTCCTAGTGGTTTGCCTAGTTTTGGGCCAAGTTTTACACCAAGTGATGTTCCAAGTTCCATTCCAAGTCTTACATTAAGTGGTGTTCCCAGCTCTTCTCCTAGTTTTGACTTAAGTGGCGCACCAAGTTCCGTCCGAAGTGAGGTTCCTAGTGTTTTGCCTAGTTTTGGGCCAAGTCTTACACCAAGTGGTGTTCCAAGTTCTATTCCAAGTCTTACACCAAGTGGTGTTCCCAGCTCTTCTCCTAGTTTTGATCCAAGTGGCACACCAAGTTCCAATCCAAGTGAGGCTCCTAGTGTTTTGCCTAGTTTTGGGCCAAGTCTTACACCAAGTGGTGTTCCAAGTTCCATTCCAAGTCTTACACCAAGTGGTGTTCCCAGCTCTTCTCCTAGTTTTGATCCAAGTGGCACACCAAGTACAGCACCAAGTTCAATTCCCAGTGAGACTCCTAGCAGTTTGCCAAGTAATGTACCTAGCATAAGTAATGCACCCAGCACCAGTGCTGTCCCTAGTTCTGTACCTACTGCAACTGCAAAACCAAGTATTAGCATTGCACCAAGTTCCCTTCCAAGCCTTTCACCGAGTGATGTTCCAAGTTCCATTCCAAGTTTTTCACCAAGTGGTGTTCCAAGCTCTTCTCCTAGTTTTGATCCGAGTGACACACCAAGTTCCATCCCAAGTGAGGTTCCTAGTGGTTTGCCTAGTTTTGGGCCAAGTCTTACACCAAGTGGTGTTCCAAGTTCCATTCCAAGTCTTACACCAAGTGGTGTTCCAAGTTCCATTCCAAGTCTTACACCAAGTGGTGTTCCCAGCTCTTCTCCTAGTTTTGATCCTAGTGGCGCACCAAGTTCCAATCCAAGTGAGGTTCCTAGTGGTTTGCCTAGTTTTGGGCCAAGTTTTACACCAAGTGATGTTCCAAGTTCCATTCCAAGTCTTACATTAAGTGGTGTTCCCAGCTCTTCTCCTAGTTTTGACTCAAGTGGCGCACCAAGTTCCGTCCCAAGTGAGGTTCCTAGTGTTTTGCCTAGTTTTGGGCCAAGTCTTACACCCAGTGCTGTTCCAAGTTCTATTCCAAGTCTTACACCAAGTGGTGTTCCCAGCTCTTCTCCTAGTTTTGATCCAAGTGGCACACCAAGTTCCAATCCAAGTGAGGCTCCTAGTGTTTTGCCTAGTTTTGGGCCAAGTCTTACACCAAGTGGTGTTCCAAGTTCCATTCCAAGTCTTACACCAAGTGGTGTTCCAAGCTCTTCTCCTAGTTTTGATCCAAGTAGCGCACCAAGTACAGCACCAAGTTCAATTCCCAGTGAGACTCCTAGCAGTTTGCCAAGTAATGTACCTAGCTTAAGTAATGCACCCAGCACCAGTGCTATCCCTAGTTCTGTACCTACTGCAACTGCAGAACCAAGCATTAGCATTTCACCAAGTTCCCTTCCAAGTCTTTCACCAAGTGCTGTTCCAAGTTTCATTCCAAGTCTTAAACCAAGTGGTGCACCTAGCGCTGCTCCTAGTTTTGATCCGAGTGGCGCACCAAGTTCCATCCCAAGTGAGGTTCCTAGTATTTTGCCTAGTTTTGGGCCAAGTCTTACACCAAGTACTCTTCCAAGTTCCATTCCAAGTCTTTCACCAAGTAGTGCACCCAGCTCTTCTCCTAGTTTTGATCCGAGTGGCACACCAAGTTCCATCCCAAGTGAGGTTCCTAGTGGTTTGCCAAGTTTTTGGGCCAAGTCTAACACCAAGTGATGTTCCAAGTTCCATTCCAAGTCTTACACCAAGTGGTGTTCCAAGCTCTTCTCCTAGTTTTGATCCGAGTGGCACACCAAGTTCTATCCCAAGTGAGGTTCCTAGTGTTCTGCCTAGTTTTGGGCCAAGTCTTACACCAAGTGGTGTTCCAAGTTCCATTCCACATCTTACATCAAGTGCTGTTCCAAGTTCAATTCCAAGTCTTTTACCAAGTGGTTTTCCAAGCTCTTCTCCTAGTTTTGATCCCAGTCACGCACCAAGTTCATTGTAAGTGGCGCACCTAGTGACGGTCCAAGTATTCTGAGTGCAAGTTTTGCACCTAGTGATGGTCCAAGTATTCTGAGTGCAAGTTTTGCACCTAGTGATGGTCCAAGTATTACAGTGAATTCTCCTAGTTTTGATCCGAGTGGCGCACCAAGTACAGCACCAAGTTCAATCCCCAGTGAGACTCCTAGCAGTTTGCCTAGTGATGGTCCAAGTATTCTGAGTCCAATCACATCACCATCTATCTCAGCAAGTTCTGCACCAAGTCTAATCCCCAGTGGAGAACCAAGTCCCATTGTAAGTGGCGCACCTAGTGACGGTCCAAGTATTCTGAGTGCAAGTTTTGCACCTAGTGATGGTCCAAGTATTACAGTGAATTCTCCTAGTATTGATCCGAGTGGCGCACCAAGTACAGCACCAAGTTCAATCCCCAGTGAGACTCCTAGCAGTTTGCCTAGTGATGGTCCAAGTATTCTGAGTCCAATCACATCACCATCTATCTCGGCAAGTTCTGCACCAAGTCTAATCCCCAGTGAAGAACCAAGTCCCTCTGTAAGTGGCGCACCTAGTAATGGTCCAAGTATTCTGAGTGCAAGTTTTGCACCTAGTGATGGTCCAAGTATTCTGAGTGCAAGTTTTGCACCTAGTGATGGTCCAAGTATTACAGTGAATTCTCCTAGTATTGATCCGAGTGGCGCACCAAGTACAGCACCAAGTTCAACCCCCAGTGAGACTCCTAGCAGTTTGCCTAGTGATGGTCCAAGTATTCTGAGTCCAATCGCATCACCATCTATCTCAGCAAGTTCTGCACCAAGTCTAATCCCCAGTGGAGATCCAAGTCCCATTGTAAGTGGCGCACCTAGTGATGGTCCAAGTATTCTGAGTGCAAGTTTTGCACCTAGTGATGGTCCAAGTATTCTGAGTGATACTTCTAGCAGTTTGCCTAGTGATGGTCCAAGTATTCTGAGTCCAATCGCATCACCATCTATCTCAGCAAGTTCTGCACCAAGTCTAATCGCCAGTGGAGAACCAAGTCCAATTGTAAGTGGCTCACCTAGTGATGGTCCAAGTATTCTGAGTGCAAGTTTTGCACCTAACAGCGCACCAAGTTCCATCCCAAGTGAGGTTCCTAGTGTTTTGCCTAGTTTTGGGCCAAGTCTTACACCAAGTGGTGTTCCAAGTTCCATTCCAAGTCTTACACCAAGTGCTGTTCCAAGTTCTATTCCAAGTCTTTCACCAAGTGGTGTTCCAAGTTCACTTCCTAGTTTTGGGCCAAGTCTTACACCAAGTTCCATCCCAAGTGAGGTTCCTAGTATTTTGCCTAGTTTTGGGCCAAGTCTTACACCAAGTTCCATCCCAAGTGAGGTTCCTAGTGGTTTGCCTAGTTTTGGCCCAAGTCTGACACCAAGTGGTGTTCCAAGTTCCATTCCAAGTGTTACACCAAGTGGTCTTCCCAGCTCTTCTCCTAGTCTTGATCCGAGTGGTGCACCAAGTTCAATCCCAAGTGAGACTCCTAGCAGTTTGCCAAGTAATGTACCTAGCTTAAGTAATGCACCCAGCACCAGTGCTATTCCTAGTTCTGTACCTACTGCAACTGCAGAACCAAGCATTAGCATTTCACCAAGTTCCCTTCCAAGTTTTTCACCTAGTGATGTTCCAAGTTCCATTCCAAGTCTTAAACCAAGTGGTGCACCTAGCGCTGCTCCTAGTTTTGATCCAAGTAATGCACCAAGTTCCATCCCAAGTGAGGCTCCTAGTGGTTTGCCTAGTTTTGGGCCAAGTCTTACACCAAGTGGTGTTCCCAGCTCTTCTCCTAGTTTAGATCCGAGTGGCACACCAAGTTCGATCCCAAGTGAGGTTCCTAGTGGTTTGCCTAGTTTTGGTCCAAGTCTTAAGCCTAGTCAATCACCAAGTTCTGCACCAAGTGATGTTCCAAGCGTGTCTCCATCTTCTCCTCCTTCACTTGATCCGAGTGGTTTACCTAGTTTGAGACCCAGCTTTATGCCAAGTCATTCACCAAGTTTGGAACCTTCCTCTCTTCCAAGTAATGTGCCCAGTTCTAGTCCCAGTCTCACACCAAGTTCATTGCCAAGTGTTGCTCCAAGTCTTGAACCAAGTTCGATGCCCTCAAATGTTCCAACTATCACACCTGTCAGTTTTTATGGAGCAGTGGTTGCTGCAAAAGGTAAGCCAAAACCCTTTACTTTCCCCCCCAAACACTGTCTTTTTTTTCCATCATCATCTATTTCTAACCAATTTCACTTGTTCTTTGTTCCTATAGGTTCGACTGTTACCTCTGCGGAAGTTGCACAAGGTAAGCCAAAACCTTTTACTTTTCCCCCCAAACACTGTCTTTTTTTTCATCATTAACTATTTTTAACCAATTTTCGCTTGTTCTTTGTTCTTATAGGTGCTACTGATACATCAAAAGCAATTGCTGGTCTCTCAACAAACTCACCTGCAGGCAGACGCCTTGCTAAAGAAATTCTTACTGAATGTACTGCAACAGAGACAACCTGTGATGATATTGTAGCAGAAACTGGTACAACAAATTCTAATTGTTATTCTGTACTATGTAGCTTCACTGCTTCACCTTCAACAGGCTTTAACACTGCATTAGCAGCAACAGAAAATGAAAACGCAATCTTGGTAGACACTTATTCCACAGTTTTAAAGGATACTTCAGGGATAGAAGCTACGGTAATTTTGCCTCCTAGTGAAGAGCCTAGTTCTGAACCAAGTTCAGGTCCAAGCGTATCAATTGCACCAAGTTCGAATCCAAGTGTTGAGCCAAGTCATTCACCCAGTGCTGTTCCAAGTTCGAGGCCCAGTCTTACACCAAGTTCTGAGCCAAGTCGTTCACCCAGTGTTGTTCCAAGTTCGAGGCCCAGTCTTACACCAAGTTCTGAGCCAAGTCGTTCACCCAGTGTTGTTCCAAGTTCGAGGCCCAGTCTTACACCAAGTTCTGAACCAAGCCGTTCACCCAGTGCTGTTCCAAGCTCAAGGCCCAGTCTTACACCCAGTTCTGAGCCAAGTCGTTCACCCAGTAGTGTTCCAAGCTCAAGGCCCAGTCTTACACCAAGTTCTAAACCAAGTCGTTCACCAAGTGCTGTTCCAAGCTCAAGGCCAAGTCTTACACCAAGTTCTGAGCCAAGTCGTTTACCCAGTGCTGTTCCAAGCTCAAGGCCAGTCTAACACCAAGTTCTGATCCGAGTGGCGCACCAAGTACAGCACCAAGTTCAATTCCCAGTGAGACTCCTAGCAGTTTGCCAAGTAATGTACCTAGCTTAAGTAATGCGCCCAGCACCAGTGCTGTCCCTAGTTCTGTACCTACTGCAACTGCAAAACCAAGTATTAGCATTGCACCAAGTTCCATTCCAAGCCTTTCACCAAGTGCTGTTCCAAGTTTCATTCCAAGTCTTACACCAAGTGGTGCACCCAGCTCTGCTCCTAGTTTTGATCCAAGTGGCGCACCTAGTTCCATCCCAAGTGAGGTTCCTAGTGCTTTGCCTAGTTTTGGGCCAAGTCTTACACCAAGTGGTGTTCCAAGTTCCATTCCAAGTCTTACACCAAGTGCTGTTCCAAGTTCCATTCCAAGTCTTACACCAAGTGGTGTTCCCAGCTCTTCTCCTAGTTTTGATCCGAGTGACACACCAAGTTCCAATCCAAGTGAGGTTCCTAGTGCTTTGCCTAGTTTTGGGCCAAGTCTTACACCAAGTGATGTTCCAAGTTCCATTCCAAGTCTTACATTAAGTGGTGTTCCCAGCTCTTCTCCTAGTTTTGACTCAAGTGGCGCACCAAGTTCCGTCCCAAGTGAGGTTCCTAGTGTTTTGCCTAGTTTTGGGCCAAGTCTTACACCAAGTGGTGTTTCAAGTTCCATTCCAAGTCTTACACCAAGTAGTGTTCCCAGCTCTTCTCCTAGTTTTGATCCCAGTCGCGCACCAAGTTCCATTGTAAGTGGCGCACCTAGTGACGGTCCAAGTATTCTGAGTGCAAGTTTTGCACCTAGTGATGGTCCAAGTATTCTGAGTGCAAGTTTTGCACCTAGTGATGGTCCAAGTATGACAGTGAATTCTCCTAGTTTTGATCCGAGTGGCGCACCAAGTGCAGCACCAAGTTCAATCCCTAGTGAGACTTCTAGCAGTTTGCCTAGTGATGGTCCAAGTATTCTGAGTCCAATCGCATCACCATCTATCTCAGCAAGTTCTGCACCAAGTCTAATTGCCAGTGGAGATCCAAGTCCCATTGTAAGTGGCGCTCCTAGTGATGGTCCAAGTATTCTGAGTGCAAGTTTTGCACCTAGTGAAGGTCCAAGTATTCTGAGTGAGACTTCTAGCAGTTTGCCTAGTGATGGTCCAAGTATTCTGAGTCCAATCGCATCACCATCTATCTCAGCAAGTTCTGCACCAAGTCTAATCGCCAGTGGAGAACCAAGTCCAATTGTAAGTGGCTCACCTAGTGATGGTCCAAGTATTCTGAGTGCAAGTTTTGCACCTAACAGGGCACCAAGTTCCATCCCAAGTGAGGTTCCTAGTGTTTTGCCTAGTTTTGGGCCAAGTCTTACACCGAGTGGTGTTCCAAGTTCCATTCCAAGTCTTACACCAAGTGCTGTTCCAAGTTCCATTCCAAGTCTTTCACCAAGTGGTGTTCCAAGTTTACTTCCTAGTTTTGGGCCAAGTCTTACACCAAGTTCCATCCCAAGTGAGGTTCCTAGTATTTTGCCTAGTTTTGGGCCAAGTCTTACACCAAGTTCCATCCCAAGTGAGGTTCCTAGTGGTTTGCCTAGTTTTGGCCCAAGTCTGACACCAAGTGGTGTTCCAAGTTCCATTCCAAGTGTTACACCAAGTGGTCTTCCCAGCTCTTCTCCTAGTCTTGATCCGAGTGGCGCACCAAGTTCAATCCCAAGTGAGACTCCTAGCAGTTTGCCAAGTAATGTACCCAGCTTAAGTAATGCACCCAGCACCAGTGCTATCCCTAGTTCTGTACCTACTGCAACTGCAGAACCAAGCATTAGCATTTCACCAAGTTCCCTTCCAAGTCTTTCACCAAGTGCTGTTCCAAGTTCCATTCCAAGTCTTAAACCAAGTGGTGCACCTAGCGCTGCTCCTAGTTTTGATCCGAGTGGCGCACCAAGTTCCATCCCAAGTGAGGTTCCTAGTATTTTGCCTAGTTTTGGGCCAAGTCTTACACCAAGTACTCTTCCAAGTTCCATTCCAAGTCTTTCACCAAGTAGTGCACCCAGCTCTTCTCCTAGTTTTGATCCGAGTGGCACACCAAGTTCCATCCCAAGTGAGGTTCCTAGTGGTTTGCCAAGTTTTGGGCCAAGTCTTACACCAAGTGATGTTCCAAGTTCCATTCCAAGTCTTACATTAAGTGGTGTTCCCAGCTCTTCTCCTAGTTTTGACTCAAGTGGCGCACCAAGTTCCGTCCCAAGTGAGGTTCCTAGTGTTTTGCCTAGTTTTGGGCCAAGTCTTACACCAAGTGGTGTTTCAAGTTCCATTCCAAGTCTTACACCAAGTAGTGTTCCCAGCTCTTCTCCTAGTTTTGATCCCAGTCGCGCACCAAGTTCCATTGTAAGTGGCGCACCTAGTGACGGTCCAAGTATTCTGAGTGCAAGTTTTGCACCTAGTGATGGTCCAAGTATTCTGAGTGCAAGTTTTGCACCTAGTGATGGTCCAAGTTTTACAGTGAATTCTCCTAGTTTTGATCCGAGTGGCGCACCAAGTACAGCACCAAGTTCAATCCCCAGTGAGACTCCTAGCAGTTTGCCTAGTGATGGTCCAAGTATTCTGGGTCCAATCGCATCACCATCTATCTCAGCAAGTTCTGCACCAAGTCTAATCGCCAGTGGAGATCCAAGTCCCATTGTAAGTGGCGCACCTAGTAATGGTCCAAGTATTCTGAGTGCAAGTTTTGCACCTAGTGATGGTCCAAGTATTCTGAGTGCAAGTTTTGCACCTAGTGATGGTCCAAGTATTACAGTGAATTCTCCTAGTTTTGATCCGAGTGGCGCACCAAGTACAGCACCAAGTTCAATCCCCAGTGAGACTTCTAGCAGTTTGCCTAGTGATGGTCCAAGTATTCTGAGTCCAATCGCATCACCATCTATCTCAGCAAGTTCTGCACCAAGTCTAATCGCCAGTGGAGATCCAAGTCCCATTGTAAGTGGCGCACCTAGTAATGGTCCAAGTATTCTGAGTGCAAGTTTTGCACCTAGTGATGGTCCAAGTATTCTGAGTGCAAGTTTTGCACCTAGTGATGGTCCAAGTATTACAGTGAATTCTCCTAGTATTGATCCAGTGGCGCACCAAGTACAGCACCAAGTTCAATCCCCAGTGAGACTTCTAGCAGTTTGCCTAGTGATGGTCCAAGTATTCTGAGTCCAATCGCATCACCATCTATCTCAGCAAGTTCTGCACCAAGTCTAATCGCCAGTGGAGATCCAAGTCCCATTGTAAGTGGCGCACCTAGTGATGGTCCAAGTATTCTGAGTGCAAGTTTTGCACCTAGTGATGGTCCAAGTATTACAGTGAATTCTCCTAGTATTGATCCGAGTGGCGCACCAAGTACAGCACCAAGTTCAATCCCCAGTGAGACTTCTAGCAGTTTGCCTAGTGATGGTCCAAGTATTCTGAGTCCAATCGCATCACCATCTATCTCAGCAAGTTCTGCACCAAGTCTAATCGCCAGTGGAGATCCAAGTCCCATTGTAAGTGGCGCACCTAGTAATGGTCCAAGTATTCTGGATGCAAGTTTTCACCTAGTGATGGTCCAAGTATTCTGAGTGCAAGTTTTGCACCTAGTGATGGTCCAAGTATTACAGTGAATTCTCCTAGTATTGATCCTAGTGGGCGCACCAAGTTCAATCCCCAGTGAGACTTCTAGCAGTTTGCCTAGTGATGGTCCAAGTATTCTGAGTCCAATCGCATCACCATCTATCTCAGCAAGTTCTGCACCAAGTCTAATCGCCAGTGGAGATCCAAGTCCCATTGTAAGTGGCGCACCTAGTAATGGTCCAAGTATTCTGAGTGCAAGTTTTGCACCTAGTGATGGTCCAAGTATTCTGAGTGCAAGTTTTGCACCTAGTGATGGTCCAAGTATTACAGTGAATTCTCCTAGTTTTGATCCTAGTGGCGCACCAAGTACAGCACCAAGTTCAATCCCCAGTGAGACTTCTAGCAGTTTGCCTAGTGATGGTCCAAGTATTCTGAGTCCAATCGCATCACCATCTATCTCAGCAAGTTCTGCACCAAGTCTAATCGCCAGTGGAGATCCAAGTCCCATTGTAAGTGGCGCACCTAGTAATGGTCCAAGTATTCTGAGTGCAAGTTTGCACCTAGTGATGGTCCAAGTATTCTGAGTGCAAGTTTTGCACCTAGTGATGGTCCAAGTATTACAGTGAATTCTCCTAGTATTGATCCGAGTGGCGCACCAAGTACAGCACCAAGTTCAATCCCCAGTGAGACTTCTAGCAGTTTGCCTAGTGATGGTCCAAGTATTCTGGGTCCAATCGCATCACCATCTATCTCAGCAAGTTCTGCACCAAGTCTAATCGCCAGTGGAGATCCAAGTCCCATTGTAAGTGGCGCACCTAGTAATGGTCCAAGTATTCTGAGTGCAAGTTTTGCACCTAGTGATGGTCCAAGTATTCTGAGTGCAAGTTTTGCACCTAGTGATGGTCCAAGTATTACAGTGAATTCTCCTAGTATTGATCCGAGTGGCGCACCAAGTACAGCACCAAGTTCAATCCCCAGTGAGACTCCTAGCAGTTTGCCTAGTGATGGTCCAAGTATTCTGAGTCCAATCACATCACCATCTATCTCGGCAAGTTCTGCACCAAGTCTAATCCCCAGTGGAGATCCAAGTCCCATTGTAAGTGGCGCACCTAGTAATGGTCCAAGTATTCTGAGTGCAAGTTTTGCACCTAGTGATGGTCCAAGTATTCTGAGTGCAAGTTTTGCACCTAGTGATGGTCCAAGTATTACAGTGAATTCTCCTAGTTTTGATCCTAGTGGCGCACCAAGTACAGCACCAAGTTCAATCCCCAGTGAGACTTCTAGCAGTTTGCCTAGTGATGGTCCAAGTATTCTGAGTCCAATCGCATCACCATCTATCTCAGCAAGTTCTGCACCAAGTCTAATCCCCGTGGAGATCCAAGTCCCATTGTAAGTGGAGCACCTAGTAATGGTCCAAGTATTCTGAGTGCAAGTTCTGCACCTAGTGATGGTCCAAGTATTCTGAGTGCAAGTTTTGCACCTAGTGATGGTCCAAGTATTACAGTGAATTCTCCTAGTATTGATCCGAGTGGCGCACCAAGTACAGCACCAAGTTCAATCCCCAGTGAGACTTCTAGCAGTTTGCCTAGTGATGGTCCAAGTATTCTGAGTCCAATCGCATCACCATCTATCTCAGCAAGTTCTGCACCAAGTCTAATCCCCCGTGGAGATCCAAGTCCCATTGTAAGTGGCGCACCTAGTAATGGTCCAAGTATTCTGGATGCAAGTGTTTCACCTAGTGATGGTCCAAGTATTCTGAGTGCAAGTTTTGCACCTAGTGATGGTCCAAGTATTACAGTGAATTCTCCTAGTATTGATCCAAGTGGCGCACCAAGTACAGCACCAAGTTCAATCCCCAGTGAGACTCCTAGCAGTTTGCCTAGTGATGTTCCAAGTATTCTGGGTCCAATCGCATCACCATCTATCTCAGCAAGTTCTGCACCAAGTCTAATCGCCAGTGGAGAACCAAGTCCCATTGTAAGTGGCGCACCTAGTGACGGTCCAAGTATTCTGAGTGCAAGTTTTGCACCTAGTGATGGTCCAAGTATTCTGAGTGCAAGTTTTGCACCTAGTGATGGTCCAAGTATTACAGTGAATTCTCCTAGTTTTGATCCGAGTGGCGCACCAAGTACAGCACCAAGTTCAATCCCCAGTGAGACTTCTAGCAGTTTGCCTAGTGATGGTCCAAGTATTCTGGGTCCAATCGCATCACCATCTATCTCAGCAAGTTCTGCACCAAGTCTAATCCCCAGTGGAGAACCAAGTCCCATTGTAAGTGGCGCACCTAGTGATGGTCCAAGTATTCTGAGTGCAAGTTTTGCACCTAGTGATGGTCCAAGTATTCTGAGTGCAAGTTTTGCACCTAGTGATGGTCCAAGTATTATGAGTGCAAGTTTTGCACCTAGTGATGGTCCAAGTATTCTGAGTGCAAGTTTTGCACCTAGCGATGGTCCAAGTATTCTGAGTGCAAGTTTTGCACCTAGTGATGGTCCAAGTATTACAGGTAACTGTTTCGCCAACTGCATCATTGCCAACTGCATCGACTACTGTGATACCTTCTGCGGTGTCACACCTCCTTAAGAACCTCCTGTACTTCCTGATATGTAGATGTACAATTTGTTCCCATTGATGTTAGTAAAAGTAAATGTTGTCAGGTAGTATTCTAATTACTGATGACCAGTTGAAGTCGTTACACAAATAAGAGAAGTGTTCGCCGAACCGCTAATATATATGTATTAGGCGAAGTGATGTTATGAATATCGTTGTGTACAAAGTTACTGTTTATTGCCATACCAAAATACAAGAAAAGACCAGAGTACTTGAAACGAACCATCTCTATCTCTTTTATTGTTGATGAATTGTAATAATCATAGACTAAATAAACAAGTGTGTTAATAGCAACCTTTTGTGTGTGAACAACCGTTATAATGCAATAGCAATATTAGTAGAGATTTTTAGAGAAAGGACACCATCTGTTGGAAGGAAGATCTTGTGTTCAAGACAGGTGAGTAGCCTGGTAGAACAACAGCAGTAGTCTTTTTGGGGAAATGAGGAAAGAGCACGAAAATCTATCAGCAGGAAGAAGAACAGGAAGAAGAACCTATTCAATAGAATCACTACCTATGATGAAACTTACAAATTCCCCACAGGAACAACCAAGCAACATCTTTGCACCAAGTTCTCTTCCAAGTCTTTCATCAAGTGCTGTTCCAAATTCCATTTCAAGTCTTTCACCGAGTGGTGTACCCAGCTCTGCTCCTAGTTTTAATCCTAGTGACGAACCAAGTTTCATTCCTAGTGAGGTTCCTAAAATATCGATCAGTCATTGTTATCATCCTAGCGTTAACAACAAGAGTATAAGCACTTCTATCGAAAGCGATTTCATACTAGTAGCGAAACATGCACCTTCATGCTCAAACCTTAGTTTGCTCTTTCAACAGCTTGGCGGATTTTAAAATCATGCCATGCCTACTTCTAGACTATTTGTATAGGATAGATAGATAGATAGGACTTGATATTGCAATAGAATGTAATTGTGAGCTATTAGCGTTGTAATGCTTATTGCCACTGGTAGTTACTCGTGAACACTTTAATCACGAGTTGTTACTCATGACTAAAGACTGAATCAGTCCCAGTGTTGAAATACAGTAATCGCAACGCCGTGGTTATTGGTATGTTGCTTATTACGTAATGCTTGAAGATACTAGGATGATATATAGGTTTGAATACTATGTATGGCTAGCTTATTAACTTGTTGTTATTATTTACCTATTGCATAAGTTCTATAATAAATAATGACCAACATTGATTGACAATCCGAGGTACCGATGGAGGTGCTTACATTAACGCAATGTAAATACGACACATCTTTTCTCTTCAATTGTCAACCACACGATAATGCGCAGCATATATATATTTATTGTAAGGAAACAACATGCACAGATGTCATGACGTTCATGACACAATGACTGTTGTGAAAACCTTACATACACGGGACTCGTAATAATTGAATCCCCAACACACTCCTACATTTGAATTGATGTGTTAGCATCGATGCGAATGTAATGAATATGTCCCTTCCATTCAATTAGAAAGGTCCTTGGCAGCAGCTGCCTTAGCATCATTGTATTCTTTATTACAAAGTGCTATCGAATCCTCATCGTGCCCCATGAGGGAGTTACGATGAGTTCTAAACAGACTCCCCTGCAATGGCTTAGTCAAATAATCCGATACCATTTCCTTCGTGGGATGATATATCACACGAATGCTTCCTTCTTTGATCTTGCTTGTCACATAGAAGTATCTGATATTTATGTGCCTAGTTCTCTTGGTACTAGACGCTTGTCCATTGTTCTCGAGCTGTATTGTGCTTGTGTTGTCTTGTTGAATGACAACATCCGAACCAATCTTATTAAGGATTGAATCCGGATTGATTGACTTGAGTTGTTGACCAACGAATAATTGAATCCATTCAATAAAATTCATGGCATCATCAACTCCAACCAATTCTGCTTCAGTGGAGCTCTTTGTGTTGATCTTTTGCTTCAGGGACATTGGCATTAAGGCTCCCTGGCCCCATTGTCAATACGGCACCAGTATGGCTTCTCATGTCCTCGTGTATAGCAAATGATGCGTCTACTGACCACAACAGTTTTCCACTTCCATCCCATCCCAACACGAGAGGAATGGATATACTTAACCTTAGATACTTCATCACTCTGGTCAACTTTCGATAGTCAGAGCGTGTAGGAGCTTTGACTCGGGTGCAGAGGTAAGCAACAGCCACTTGGAGATCTGGTCTTGCCCTCTTGGCAGCAAACAACAACCGAGCTGTGGATCGGTGGAAGAAATCTGCTTCTTTTTCATTCAATAGTTCTGAATCCTCATCCACATCAAATAGATTATCACTAGCTGGTGTGGGAGCTGTTCCATTCATATCGCTCGGCATCTCGGCCAGTATGTCTTCTAGATAGTCATACATAGTGAACTTAACTTTGTTCTTTTCACTATAGTCAATGGTTATGCCGAGGTAGTCATGTATATCACCAGTGGTAGCTGATAATGGCTTCTTGATGGTACCAAATTCTTTGTTTACATCATTAAGTACTGACTCTATTACAGACTGTTTCAAGTGCGATATTTTCAGATCGTCCACATGAAATTGGATAGTGCATTGGTTCCCTTCGATCATCTTGTTGAAGGTACATCTATCATAGCAGTTTGGTTCATACCCCCATTCAATCAATTGCTTACTGAGCTTCTTGTAGAATAGGATGGCTCCAAGGAGTGTACCATACACAGCCTTGGTCAGTTTGGCATATACATATTCTTTTCCATTCCTCTCCACTATATTTTGCTTGTATTTAGGATCAATGGCACATATCATTGTCACCATTGTTCGTTCGAACTTGAGGTAACAGTCACGCTCAGCTGGGTAGTCAGCCTGTAGGAAAGCGCCTGGTATATCACAGGTAGCAACCTTCCTGCCTTCAATAGCATCCATTAGGCAGGATGTCATTAGAGCATATATAGATACAGTTGGTGAGCTGGATTCATCTTTTGATATGTATTCACGTTGGGGTCTCCCATCTGCACATCCTCTTGCTTTAACCTTCCCACATCTTTTTCTTTTCAAGAACATAAGATAGTTTAGGGCTTCGAATCGTATTGAACTGCTTGCTTCTGATGGTAGTAACATCTTCACTGCTCCCATTCCTAGGAGGTTGTCATCAAGCTCCTTCATAGTTGCTTCATATCCCATTGCGCCAAATTCCTTTAACCCCCTATTGAAACCATACTGTGGAGTTGATTTCGATGCCTCTATATGGCTATATGAGGTGATGGTGCTAAGGACGTAAGCTTGTGTGGAATGTGCTAGGGACCAATATTCACCCAGGTCAGATTCAAGTTCATGAGGTATGGAAGGTTCTTCTACTTCTTCTTCAGATGAATCATTAGTAATAATGTCATCTTCGGATGCTATGTTGGATTGCATCATATCATCATCGTCAAGATCATCTTCAATTAAGTTAGTATCATCTTCAACGATGATTCTTCTCTTCTTCTTCTTCTTATCCTTCCCACACTCCTGCTTTGATGTTGAGTTAGCGAGATTCATGCCAGATCGGGTTCGACTGTCAAGGATAATAGGTTCATCTTCATTTTCATTAAGAGTGTCCCTGTTGTGTTGCTGTATTGGATTCTGGAAGAAGTCGATTTGCGAGTCAGGGTCATCACCACCAAATTGTCTTGAATCAGGATCTGATTCGGTAACAGTCTTGTCTTTTGCTTCCAGCTTTAGTTCTTTTTTAAGTTCCTCTCGATATTCTTCATCCATTTTGAAATCAATATCGGAGGCATTACTGTCATCATCATTGATCACATTAGCAGCAAAGTCGTCTAATGTGACTCTTCCGTTGATGTCAGCAAATTCAATTCCTTATGGTTGTCTTTCTTGTTCTCCAATCTCATTGACAGTATTGATCAGGGCTTCAGTAGTTGGAATGATTGTAACCCTGTTGACAGAAATGGGTTGCTTAGTGCTCAGCTTGAACACAACATGACCACTGCCATTGTCAGCACGACCGATGTACAGGGCATCGATAGATCTTTCTTCATCAGTACTATTAGTTCCTCCGGTATGTCCTTGGACATATTGTCCTACCTTGACAGTAGGGCATCTGAATTTCTTTCCTGTTACTATTTCTCGTGGAGATAATATGGAATGGATGCCATTCTGTTTGGGTAGTGAGTTGATTAGCATTGTAACTCGGAGGACCATTTCAACTGTGAATCGTTTGGGAAGTTTCTTGTATGGCATCATCATTCTTACTGCTCTGATTCTTTCTTTAAGGAATCTGATTTGTCTTTCAACAGTCTCAACGTGCCTGTCAGCATCACATGTTGATAGTGTGATGTTGTATGGCTTGTCTTGTAGTTCATGTTTGATGCATTCGAATGCACCGTCTGCTTCAATTGTCACAACATTAAACACACTCCTACTTTTGTATGTTTGTACTATCTTCAGAATGCATGCCAGTATGGCGTCTCGGTTGTTCTTTCTAACACAGTATGTTTGTATCAGCCCAATGTGCTTGGAGTGTGATATAAGAAACTTGATTCCGTTGATATGCATGATGTCAATTGCTAAGTGGATATTGGAGTATTCTTTCATGATGAAAGATGGGATGTCTGTTACGTCATCCTCTCTTGGCATAATGCTCTTGTTCTTGACAGTCTTTCCTTTCAGTGCTGGGACGTCAGGTCCAAATATCTGTTTGGCAATACGTACATCCCTCCTTGTGAAAGGGCTGTTACCAATAACATTATGTTCAATTGCATTAGCCAGATCAAAGTCACTAGGGCATGCTAGTGCTTCTTGGAGATCCCTGACTTTTGCAGCTCTTCTACAATCGATTGCAGAAAAGTGTGCACTCTCCCCTTTTACAGTTTGATGTGCCATGACAATATGGTGGTCGTCATCAGTGGTGATATCAATACAGTACATCCCATTGGATGTCTTACCAAATCTTATGTATGAACCGTCATCATTGAATACATATATTGCATTGTCAATGGCGCTGTCCATAACCACTCGTTTGGTATCAGTTAGCATGGCTAGTGATAGCAAGTTGGCTACTCCATTAGGGTAGAAATAGTAACCGTCTGATGGGAGAGGCAGAGTGTCAAGGTCATCACACAGACGTCCGATATCCTTGATTTGGAACTTCGAATCTGTAGTCCGTACGGAAATAGAACTGTTTTCATCAGCTTGGATGTCAGCCAGAAGGAAGGCATCTTTGAAGATGTGAATAGTAGATACGCTATCAATAGCAATGGTGGTCCGTGGGCCGACATGCTTATCCCCCCCACTCCTTGCTTTCGGTGATTGAATTGTAGCAGACAATTCAAATGCTGGAAGTAAATCAGAAACAAAGATAGGATCGGTTGTAACAGAAACAACTTGGTGATTAAGGACATAGGCACCGTCCCAAATCATACCACCAGTCCAGTAAGGAGAGATGGCGTCATACCAAGTGATATCTTGACATGATGGATCATCTATAGGATAGATGACTGACGTGGACGTAAGTGTAGGGATACAAGGAACCTTGGATCGAGGCTGGGTGCCAGCTTGGGTTCGATCCTTGGTTCGGCTGTTATCATTCACCAAATGTGGGATTGGTCCTGAGATAACAGAGCGCCTTTTCCGACTGCGTTTGCGCGCAAAGAAGACATGTAGATGGCTTCCGGAGGATGTCTTGTTGTTCTTGGAGTTGTGCTTTCTGGAGATGGGTTTTGGACGCATGCCAATGATTGGATGGGTGAAAATATTGAGTTTAGAAAGCGTGTGCTCAAATCGTTGAAACACGTTGTAGATTGGGTTGATGTAGTTGATTTTGTTGAATATGATGGAATCAATCTCTATGATTGTTTCACCAGCTGTTATGATAGCGTCGCCAATTGCTTCACACATATATGCAATTATTTTGCAATATGTGATCCAAACATTGTTGTATAGCGAGTAGCATGTAAACCTGGGTAATAAACCGGTAGAGAGTAGAAACCATCCTAAACAGATGGATGAATAGATTGTTTTAATCCATCCAGTATCATACGGATGATAGGGCATTCGGTCTTCCTTTAAGAACGGCCCTGACGAAAATCCGATGTATCTAGAATCAAATTGAATCCATAGATAGTCATTATATGGAATTTTGGTAGCCCATGGCGTTGGAGCACAAGGTTTAATGTATTATCTTTTAGTTTGGACTCAAGTAACTCAACTGTGTTAACACCGCAGTTGACCAATTTTTGGGTCACTTTATTGATCCACCGATTGGGTTTGCGGCGTCGTTGATTGATTGATACAGCCACAACTGTGTGGTGTAACAATACATGATCCGCAGGAAAGACCTCGCGCTCATCATCCGGACCAATTTCAGTGATCATTCGATCATATCGGGCAGAGTAGAATCTGGTATGATCATAGTGTCTTTCTGTTTCCTCTTTGAGGTAACGTACTGTATCACCATGTAGGGCAGTCTGATTGACATCCATAAGTTGCTGACGTAGTCTCCTAGCAGCTTCTGCAATACTGCATCCTTCAAAGAGTTCAACTAATGCAGCAGTATCGCAAATTCCGGAGAGTTTTAGTTTCTCACGGACAACATCAGAGTAGTCAATGATATGTTCTGGAGTAGGACTATCATATTCATAGCTGATGAGATCTGGTTCATCGATACCATAGTGTTTGATTCGAACAGCACCTGTATTCTTGACACGTTGTGCTGTGAGGTACACAACTGTTTCAAAGCCATGCGCCTTGTTGATTGTTATGGGAGATTTTCCAGTCCTAGGACGGTAACTGTTCTCTTCAAGTTCACAATTCCATTCATCAGTGTTCCAGTCACTTGAATCACCATGTCGGTCGCCTGCATGGTCAATATCAGAGTTACTGTCAAAATCAGTTGAATCTCCTGGACGATCAACGACATGAGCACAGGTTACAAAATCTGGCTCATTGTCATCATAGATGTCGTCGACATCTTGTAGTTGTGCAAAACTTGCCCAGAAGAAACAATCGTTATCAGCTTCTTTGGTGGCTTCAGCAATGACTGTTGCCATAACTGATGCATTGAATTCAACTGGACTGATGACATCAGGTGGCAATTCTTCAATTGTTAGTTCTTGTTCTGGATCAGATAAATTTTCTTCAGCCTCTTCTTGAATAGATGACACTGGATCCGGTACAGATGATGCTTCATGATACGACACAACAGCATCTTCAGTAGGTGCATTCTTTGCTGGCCCAGCAAAGGTTGATAGCAACGCTAGCGCGTCATTGATTGTATTGGGGTAACAATCGCCTTTAGCAGTAGAGTAAGTGGTCATTAAATGAGCTTTAAGATTCTTATTTAATGAATTCTTCACAATCAGTCGAGCGACAATTCGCTCTTCAACAAGTTTATCATATGGTGCTTGATCTTCCGGTTTCAGCTTGAGATAACCATCGAGAGTGATGGGTGCCGGAAGAGTTGATAGTAGTACCTTGTCAAATGAAGCTTGTCCAAATGCGAACTTTCCACATGTGAAGATAGCTGATTTGTATCGATCTTGTACTTGTTTTGAGAATGTGGAGTCATCTACGTTAGCTACCTGCTTGAAAGCAATTGCAGCATGTAAGGTGTGGAGGTTTTGGAATTCTTGATCGACTTTAACAATGCCATTGGTTTGTGCGCATACTGAACGGAGGATTTGTAAGAATCTTATTAAATCTTTTTCAGTTTCCACAAGAGCCATTCTCTTGTCGGCGCGACAGTAGGTGATGATAACATCCTCTACATTCCCAATCGCTGTACGATAGTATGCTTTGGAGAATCTATCATAGTTATTCCAGTTGGCTTTTTGTATCTTTACATCGATGAAGTAGTTTGAATCCGTACTTTCCTTGAGGATAGGATCAAAACAGACTAGTCGTTTCTCTCCAGTTGGTGTAGTAGTATCTGCACCCGTAGCATCTTTGGTGTAGATGGTAACGACGTTTGAATGTTTCAAAGGATCTGGTTTTGATGTGACAAAATCAGATTCGACTTTAGCAACCAAATCAAGGATAACTGAATCAAGCCCATAGGCTTTGTCAGCAGCTGCCGATCCTGCCATCGTGTTCTGATATGTTCGATATTGTCCCAGTAGATTGCCATTAGCTAATGCAATGACAGTCCCTTTCATAAGATTGGTACCGGAGGCTAAACCTTCAAACTTGGATTTCGCAACTTGTTGTTTCTTCTTGTTTGAGGCATTCGATGGATGATTTTTCTTCTTTTGGTTCGCTTTGTTCTTTGCGGCTGCAGCAGCAGCCTTCGCTTCCTTCTCTTTGGCAGAGAGGGCATTACCAGCACCACTAGTTGTACTGGTGTTGTCAGCAGGTTTATTGTCGGTGACAGCCATTCTTGCAAGGTGATAGTAATTGGAATACTAATAGGTATATCTTGTGTAAGGTGGTTGTTGTTGTTGATTCGATTAATCTAATCAATGACTGTGATTATTTATTATAGAATGTTGAAATACAGTAATCGCAACGCCGTGGTTATTGGTATGTTGCTTATTACGTAATGCTTGAAGATACTAGGATGATATATAGGTTTGAATACTATGTATGGCTAGCTTATTAACTTGTTGTTATTATTTACCTATTGCATAAGTTCTATAATAAATAATGACCAACATTGATTGACAATCCGAGGTGCCGATGGAGGTGCTTACATTAACGCAATGTAAATACGACACATCTTTTCTCTTCAATTGTCAACCACACGATAATGCGCAGCATATATATATTTATTGTAAGGAAACAACATGCACAGATGTCATGACGTTCATGACACAATGACTGTTGTGAAAACCTTACATACACGGGACTCGTAATAATTGAATCCCCAACACCCAGTGCACAGCATAATCTAGTTACACTAGAGAAAACTGGAATCATTCCTTGCTTGGTTGCTTGGTTTGGGAACAAATAAAAATTAGAAAACAACAAAGGATTTGTTAACAGGATTCCTGTTATAAGAATTTTTTCGTCTTTTTATAAGAAAATTTGCTAGTAAAAAATTATATCTTTTTAGCCACATCCCTAAGGATCCATAGGAGATTTTATCACGCTGAAGATAAGCAAGCGGATTGAGTATATATACCATAAAGCGCGCTAAAATAACACCTGCTAAATACAGTGATTTTCGATCCAAAATCAAGATTGTTAATGGGAAATACGAGTATCGACACACATGCTAATAGTATGTGGTGTTCCACTCAACTACAGTGAAAAAGAAGATTACATACATGATCTCCATTAAACAGAGGTAATATATTACCTGGTTAAGTATCTACTCATCTGTTAGTTCAGAAACAACACTACCTTCAGCAGTACTCACTGGTGATGGTGCTGTATATAATTTCCTTTCCACATGATATGCTGTGTGACAATCAACTACTACCAAATCTCCACCCACATCCTTGGTATAATTACACAGCCAAAAATCCTCACCCTTCTCCAGACTACACTCTTCACATGCATACTTTGACTTGTAGGGTCTTTTTCTCTTTGCTCCAGTATTCAAACCAGCACAGTTCTTGTACTTGCAATAAGATGTAGCCTTATTTCCCTTAACCACCACTGGAACCGATATATGATTCCTTCCAGGCTGGCGTTGCTTTTGTCGTTTACAAGCAGCTTGCCAATAACGAAGAGCCCTAGCACCTAAACCAGACACTGGTGTTTGAGGAGTTCCAGTTTGTACTGTAGGGGAGGTAAAATCTTGTCTAAATGCATCAGATCGAAGTTTTCTTCCATCCAAAGAAGATGAGGTAGTAGTAATATCCTTTGTGGCACTTGGTGTATCGCCGTACCCTCTTGTCCGTATTTCCGATCCTTGCTGCAGTAGAGAGTGAGTCAAATGGTTGATACACGATCTCATTATCATTGAGGTCCTGTCAGGATGGTACTTGGTACAAAGGAACTTGTAGATGTTGTATGCATTATTAAGGTTCATATTGAAAAACCTAGATGCTAACTTGGGGAACCAACCATGCAGATGCGATTCAGTAGAGAGATCATACTTAGCTTCACTTCCATTCCCTTTATCAATCAAATGATATGTTTGACAGTACACCCATTGTTGCTCAGGGCAATCAACATCAGTGAAGTCCTTGTTCCTCCTGAATGTTACTGGATCCCTCAGCTTTCTCTGAATTCCTCCTCTTAGAAGAACAGGACCATGGAAGTTAGAAAGCGTCTTGACATAGTTGTTATCAGCCCAAATAGCATAGGTAATGGGCTTGTCCTTGTGTTGATACATAACTGATTGATGTGTTCCAACCTTGATCCCTCTTGCAGCCACAGTCGCCTTACCAAGACTACCAGCCCCTGTATGATTGGTTTGACAAGTACCTACCATGTTGATTTTCCATTCTTCTCTTCCAACTTGACACATGGCATCACTCATGTAAGCAGAATCCATGACAACACAATGACCCTTATGCTTGTAAGGATCAAGCATAAGGTCATAGAGAGAGATCATCTTGTATTTCCCATAATCGTTGACCTCTTTAATATCTTCATCGAATTGACCACCATAGACCCTAGCAAACAACTTGTATGTACTGAGAGGACCTGTAGTGATACAGACAGTATGAATAGTAGCTCCAGTTCGAATCGGTTTTGGTTCAGGTCCAATTGTACTCTCATCTGTAGTAATCCACTTGCCAAAGTTGACAATAGCTTGCCACCTCTTGAAAGAAGAAGAAGAAGAAGAAGAAGAAGGAAGGTAGGTTAGTAATCGATTCGAAACAACAACAACAACAACAACAACATATACAGTAAATACCTTATTATAACCATCTTCCAATAGACCATGTTTCAATCAATGCTTTGCAGTGCCTGGTGGAGCGACTACTTTTGGATCATCATATATGTCATCCCAATCACCACCACACTCTGGATCCCAATCGTCACTGTAGTGCAAGCATGTAGTAAGATCCTCTAAACAAGCTTTAGTCATTGCCTCTCTAATAGATGGGACTGCGTCCATTATTTCTCTTGTTGAAAATATCTGATCAATCGATCTTCCTCCATGAATCATTCTACATAGACAAGCACCATAGAAACGAGCCACATGGTCTCCAGTTATCACTTTATCTCCTGTATAGTACCTTGGCTTGAAGCCATTTTCAAGGACCCTTTTCCTCATATAGTTTCGCATCCTAGCAGCCTGGAATTCAAATAGAGTTTGATCATCATCATCACCAAACTTAGGACAACACCATTGAAACACCTTCTCAAACCTGATCTCACCCCTTTCATCCATTACCATCTCCACCTCTTCATCGGTTATCTTAACAGTGAACTCTTCATCTCCTTCCCATTCAATAGGATCAATCGGACGACCACCACTATCACCATCTTCAATACCAACCTCATCCCATTCATCTGGCTCTGTTCTATAATATTTTTTTGTTTCTGTTTCTATCTCATCATCACCATCACGAATAGGTTGTTGTGTTAGTTGGAACTCGTTGTAAGTGGAGGAATCGAAGTCTGCATATTTATAGATAGCCTCATAAGCCATGAGGTAGAGAGCATCATCTTCTTTAGTATCTAATAATAAATTCCATCGTTGACTGATTTGACAATATGAATCAATTACACCATCATTTAGCTTATAGCCTTTGCAACCATCCCACCAGTAATCAGGGACCTTCATAGACAGTCCTACTAATGATTCAGCCCATTCGACACTGATTGGGCGTCTTCTAGGAGGCATTTTATTGCCATTGTAGTGTTAAAAAAGTTGGTTGTTTTGGGTGTGGTTTTGCAATATTTTGACTACACGGAAAAGCGTGGCAAAGTGTACGAAAAGCATTAGTGACTAAAATATTTTTACTAGTAGTTAGTTAGTATGAAAATTTGAAATATTTAGTTGAAAAAAAGAATTTGTTAGTAAATTTGCTAGTTATTTTCCCAAAAGTTTACAAGACTGACCATTTGACTCATATTTTTCATGCGTTGACTCCTTCTTTTTTTTTAAACTTGGTTCATTTTTCAAATTTTGAATCTTGGGTGTGAGTCACATAATAATATTGAACAAAAAGAGGGTTGCGCGGCACGTTTTTCCACTCTCTATATTTGAACACATGCTCTTCCAAATCTTATTTAGGACTCCAGCTGCCGGAGTAGTAACAGCCAATACATAGTGACCGGGAGTTATTTCAACTTAATAAGAAAGCACGGGCCGTTGAACGGAGACACGCTGTGTCTCAATAGGGGGTGTAAGTCCATTTTTTGAGGGAATTATGCCCCTACAAAAAATTGACCCCAAAAGCCCCGCGGGGCGCCATAACAGGAATCCTGTTAATAGTACTATAGATTAAGCAGTACGTGTCTGAAAAGTATACGAGGGGCTGTTCAATTTTGTATACTTTTCACTGAGTACAACCGAGTACTAATAAATTACAGTAGAACTAGTATAAGAAAGTACACATCAGTACACACTGGTACTTTTGATAAGTATACGTATTTGGTATACTTTCTCTAAAAACAAGCGAATCCCGTATACTTTTACGTAAGACTGTACTGTATGCCATTTTTTTATATAGTACGAGTAATATTTGAATATCGC
>FMBT01000031.1:0-32986 GCA_900095095.1 Fragilariopsis cylindrus CCMP1102 | reverse complement strand
GAACTTACTTGACAATTAATTGTACAGTACGTCCTATCAAGTAAGACTGTCAAGAACAACAAGACTAACTAACACCCAACAATACGAAACCACATCTCAATCTATCTTCCACCATACAATACCGTAGAATAGAAATCGATCGAAATCAATCGTATCAATCAACCTGACATACATACAGCTTGGTAACGGTACAAAAACAAAACAAAAAGCAAAGCAATACGACGTACAGTACGTATTCAATAATTTTCAGGAAACAATACTTCAGTCGGAATAAAGCATTTTTCGAGACAATATCATAATAGCCCAACCAACACCAATCAGCAATAAATATAGCAAAAACACATCATAATTTCATCATGGGGAAACAGGGATGTAGTATTTGTCGTTGTTTAAGTATGTATTAACATTAGCAATTATTGTAGTGGTGGCTACGCTGCTGGTTTTTCTTTGGACAACCCATCCCCGGAGAATTACTCGATGCTGCCAAGGACATTGGTACAAAATCAAAGATATTGATTTTGGTGATTTTACCAATGTCTTAGAAAATTTTACCGGATTTTCACCAGATTTATTTAATGAAGATCCCTATGTCGGTGACAATACTACAAATTTATGGTTGGGTCATACGAAAGGTGACGGTGGCTTGTATTTAACCTTATGGAATGCCTTAGATGAAAGTTGGCAACAAGAATACAGTGAGGCGGTGAATGATTGGAATACACGCTGTGATCCAAAAGTATTAGTCTTAACATCCAAAGATGTGCGGTGGATAATGAATGTACTCAAGCAGATGGTGTCATGAAAGTTTGTAATGGTACGTTTACGTTACGTTACGTTACGTTTGTGTTTTGTTTATGTGTTATAATGATTCTTGTGATTTATTTTGGGTTGTTGTATATGTTCAGCGTCACTTCGTTTCATGGTCTTGAACCCATCATTAGCCTCACTCATCACTCACTCACTCACACTAAACAACTTTCTTTCCCCCCCCTCCATTTACGTACAAATACAAAAAATACCACAATAATGCTATTATTATATTATAGGAAATTTCGGTGAAACAGGATGGTTGGGTATTAACGAGGTATTAAAATCGGTACCACAAAATATCATCCAATCCTCGGTCGCCAAAATGAATGAACACTATTTGTTGAATGCTGATTATGATGAACGGTTATATACCATGTGTCATGAATTAGGACACGGCTATGGGTTGCCACATACCGATGAAAATTTTAATAATAAAGATTTAGGAAATTGTTTAGATTATACAATCGTCCTCCAATAATTTACGTCCGGATTGGCCAATTGCAATCGTTTACTAGAAATGTACGGTGCAGTGAATGTTGGAGACGTAATAGAAAAACAAGAACATTACGATATAGATCCGATGCGAAATGTATGAAGATTTTAAAGCGGAATTTGATGAGGAAGAGAAGGAGGAATTATCGGAATCGGAATCGACAACAACTTTCTACGATGATGATAGTCGTTATTATTTTGAAGATGCACGATCACAATATCCTAATATGACTGCTGAATATGAAAAGGCGATGGAAGAATTATATTATGATATCTCTCAAGGGAATATTATATCAAAACAACAAGATCAAGAACAGCAGGATGTAGATGACAATGGCAATGGCGAAGAAGAAATCACAACAACAACAATTACTACTGTAAAACGAGGAAAATGGAGATGTCTTCGTGAACATCCTCGTGGTGGTGATTTTAGTCGAAGACTGAATGATGGATTCATTTTAGAGGTACATGTATTATTTCCTCTATCATCATCGTCATCATCAACGAGGTAAGAGAAAAATTGTCAACAAAGGTTTGTTCCGGAACAACTGAATATTTTGACAGGAAATCTACGTTGCTTGTGAAAATGGATACTTACTGTATAGGTATGTGGTAGTACACAATGAAACGAATTTCATTTTAAAAACCTTTAAATTCAATAAGATAGATGCAAAGTATATTAAATCGAATGTAAATAATACATATTATAACAAGATATGAATATATATATATATATAGCTATCTAGCTAGAAGTGGAAAAGTATATTTTGTATGTGCTCCTTTATCGTACTATTAGTTATTTCTGATAGATTGTACCGTACTTACTCCAGCATATCATCTCATGCAAGATTTATAGAATAGTGCGATGTACTACTTTATTTCTAGTAAAATAATTACACCTATTATAGGATACTCGGTTCATTTTTTCTACCTCCTATTCATTATACGAGTTTATCAATCACAAAAGTTTCGCTGAATATGACTGGATGTATAGCATTGTATGTATAATCGTGGTCGAAATAGTATATTCATAGTACTGTACGTAGCTATTCAATATTACATAAACCCACCAGCGCCTAAGTAACTAACTAGCTTCAACTTCACAGGTGAGACACTCAATTTTGAATTTTATTCCAAAAATTCGATTCCAGGTCGTTCCAATTGTAACGACGACGACAACGACGACGACGACTAGTAGCAGTAGAAGTTAAAAAGTTATTGGCGACCGATATTGGTGATGTTGGCGACGATGATGATACTTCTCGATCGTAGTCATTTTTGGTTGCTGGTTGTGTTGCTGCTGCTGTTGTTACTGGTGCTGCTGTTTGCTATCATCATCGTCATCGTCGTCATCGTCGTCCGTCCGATATTATTACTATCGAAAAAAAGATATGATGATGATACTCTTGTCTTGTTGGTCTTGGCCTGTGACTTTTCTTCCTGTTTTTGATATCGCAATGCACGATGGTATGCTTCCATTTGCATAGGATATGAATATACTCTATAAGCCAGAGCAATAATAACAACAGGATCAGGATCAAAATTAATATTATTGTTATCTCGCCTTTGTTGTTGATGTTGTGATTTTGATGTATTGTGATTGTGATTGTAGTGATACTGTTGATATTGTTCATCAAGAACCACAAAGACCGATGCTTTCTTAGCACGCTTACGATTACGTTTTCCTATACGTGTTTTTGTTTCTAATCCTCTTGAACAATACTGCAATAGTTGTTGTGATAATGACGATGATGATGATGATGATTTTATCGATGAATCCATCAATGAAAGTATATACTTATTTTCCTTTCGAATTTGAAGTAATTCATCAATACTATACCAACAATTATATTTCTCTGTAGATGTATAATCATCGATATGAATACTACTAGCACTGGAATAAACTTGAACTTTATCGGAGAATGAAACACTACGACGATGTACCGTTTTACTACTACTATTACTTCCACCAGGACTACTACTACTTTTGGCAACAGAAGTAAAGGAATGATGAGAACATGCTGCTGTTGTGAAAGAATCATCGCCGTTGTAGTATTCGCCACCCTCCTCTTCATCAATGATGATGTTGTAGAAAATATCATCATCATTTGCTTTTGGTGAAAGTACTTCCATGTTGTATAGTAATGGATTCATTATCTTGATAGTGCTTATCTTGTCTTGTCTTGTCTTGTCCGGTTTTTCGTGTGTGCTACTTTTATTCAATTCAATTCAATTCAATTCAATTTATTCAATTCGTTTTATATATACAAGTCACACATGCGGTATTGTTTTATGAGAGTTAGTTTTGTACAGTACGTAAGAAAGAACAATGAACGAAAGCTAAGTGGCGGTTTACGCAGTTATAATATTATTTCATTTAACCTACTACAGTCAGTATTCATGTTGTGACGTGCTTTGGCCTCCTTTTCGTGATTATCAGCATGAGAAGCCGCCGATTCGATTTCTATATTTTTCTCATTCACAGTTTCTTCTTAAGGGATTTATTCGGTGATACTACGGTGTAATCGTAGTACTTCGACCAATGACCGGCGTACTATAATGACTTAACGGTACGTCGTATTGTTATTCCGGAATGGCATGCAACCAAGATAGATTTATGGCATGCAACCAAGATAGATTTATTAAATAAATTTATCTTGGTTTCATACCGGTACACAAAAATGTTGTACTGTACAGTCTACGCTCGATAAGAAATACACATTTAAGAAATACACGCTCTATAAGAAATACACCAGATCAGTTTTACCGGGACTCGTGACTAAATAGCCTGTAGTGGATCCCGTGTAGTGATTGACTCAATGGATCGCGATAAACCTCATTGGATGCCCTAATTCTAGCCCTAACCCTAGCCGTACGAGAAATCATAAGAAACACACTCTCTATAAGAAACACACCAAGTCCGAAAATTGTTGGTGTATTTCTTATCGAGCGTAGACTGTACTGTATCACATTTTCTCATCGAATACTAATGTAGATTAATTCGGCGGGTCGACCGTTGTCTATCAGTCTTTTTAAGACCTTGAGCAGCGAAGCGGCAGCTATTAAATAATAAGTTATACGCATTTTCTCATCGCAATAAGAGATAAGTAATCTATTTAATGTAATTGGCGATTTTCAAATTCCACGTTCTTCAGGGGTAGTAAAAAAAATTTATTACCGCTGACGTTCTTCCCATTGTTATTTCGCATTCAGAAAAATAGCTTCAATAAAAAATGATAGAAGAATGAATCAAAAAATAAATATAAACAAATCAATTATATTTCAAAAATAAGATCAGAATTATAATTATAGATACGACACGTAATTAGTATAATACTATTATTATGAAAGACCATGGTAGCGCGAAATAACAATCTTGGTCATAAAAAAAAGGTATAAACAACTAATCATTCGTTCAGAATGCGAAACTGTAGTACAAGTCAGGGGTAATAAACAAGTCAAGTATTCTGATTGTTCTTGCATGCAAGATTGAATGTAGACGCAATCATATCATAATATCAAAAGACGAAGTCAAGAAAAACGTCGATCTTGACACTTGCTTGATAACATCTATTAAAAACCTATGTATTCGTGCTATTAGTATATTATCAAAAGAGCAGAAGCGATAACGTCACAACGAGCAAAATCCCGACGGCCAAAATAATAATAATATGATCTTATCTAACTCTATGTCTCCATCATTAAATAACATTACTACAATAGAGACAATAACTACCAGAGACATAAAACAGGTCGACATACAAGAAACACCAAACCATAAGGAGAAAAGCATAAGCCAGATACGGTAGCTTTACATACCTCTATCGGATTCATTCTCGCTCCCTTCATAAAAATTATACTTTTTACTTCTATTATACTGTTTTCTTATAATCTAGTACTAAAAATGGCGAAAGACAATAGCGATAGGAATGATATATATGGCAGTGACGGCGGTGTTCAAAACACGGCCCTTAGTGGATTCCTAAACAATTTGATACTCGAACGAGTTGGTCGTGTGACTATGAGCGATACGGATAATACGGATGGTGATAGTGAAGACTCCTCATTTAGTGGTGATAATAACAGTACTAGTATCAGTATCTTTTCTACCACTAGTAGTATTCCTACTACTACCACTAGTAGTATTCCTTCTACTACTACTAGTAGTATTCCTTCTACTACTACTAGTAGTATTCCTACTACTACTACAAGCGACGATGACGGTCGTAGTGGAAGTGGAAGAAAAAACAGGACGATTTCGGTTGCCCAAGATAATGCTAGGGCAAACCTTAGTCCCCGAACTCTTACTCAAAGTCTTGGATTAGAAGTAGGAAGAGAAAGAGGAAGAATGAGAATGAGTAGAGCAACGCTTCGTCATTCGCGATGGTATAGCAGCAATAGCAATATCAATAGCAATGAAAATAACAAGAAAAACAAAAGCAGCTTGAATTTTAGCTGCAGCATTTATGAGGGGAATGATTCCAATCACAGTATGCCCCGTCGTCGTAGTTCGTTATCTGCCGCTTTAGAAACAGTCGTTGCTTTAGTTACCTTATCGTCAAGCTGTGATGGGGACGATGATGATGATGATGATGATGATGAAGTTTCATTATCATCCGTTCATTCATTCGCTACTAAAAATATTGACTGTAATGCTATAGTTCCTGTTCCACAGACGATATCCCAGCAACCTACTACTATTACTACAGCGGATATCCCCCACCGGATACCTCAAAGAAGTCAAGAGTGGTACTATGATAACGATGATGATCAAGATGAAGATCATTCATCATCAAGAAACTTTAATTGGAGCTACATCATGAACGTAAAGAACAAGAACAAAAAAAAGACGATGGTCCAACGCTCATCATCTGATGATGCTACGCCATCCTTGTATGTATCACTATCATCTCGTTCTTCGCATCATCCTCATCCTCCTCATCCTCCTTTTTCTTCGACTATGATGAGAAGAAGTTGTTCTGATCTAGAAGTTGGTGGTTGTCGCTGGTCGGCGATGACAACAAGAAGTAGCAGTAATAGCAACAGCAACAGCAATGATGATATAAGAAAGATTCTTCCTTCATCTCCACCTCGTCGTCCTCGTCGGGATGACAGTGATAGGAGTATCTATTCCTCCATCATTAATGATGCAATGTAAATATTGGCAACAGCAGCAGCAACAACAACATGAGCAATAACAACAGGAGCGGTGATCATTCATTATCTTCATCAATCACTTCTTGTTATATCGATCGATTTTTGAACCACAACTTTTTTTAAGAGTAACACAATTTTTTCAGTTAACAAAAATATACCACAACTAATAGTAGCTCATAGCTATCAACTCTAGCTAGTAATAGACAGCGAACAACGGCGTGCAAAATAACAGTGTTTTCTTTCTCTTTTGCGAGAGTACGGTAGTACCGTACCTGCCTCCTACACACCCGAGCCACCGAGCACAGTAAAGATGTAGCACCACAATTACCAACTTTTCTCTTATATTCGTTATATTGATTATTGGCTTTTATGTTTGATGTGATGCGAATAAGACTATTGCACCCCCGTTCCCGTAGTAAAGAATCAGGTTCCTCCTTACGATTTTTACCCCATAATTCGTAACTTTGATAGTCATCAAATACGCGTTGAATTTTCTGTATTGCAATTGGCCATAGTCCAATCGGTACATTCTGTCCCATAGTTATTCTAGTCCGTGCACGATTTAAGCATAGATGATGTACTAATCGATGATAGTCATGTAGTCGTGAATAACTTTCGTCTAGCTTACCCAGAAATGATATGTTGAATTTGCCTGTATGACCCAATAATGGAAATCTTTCAACTAAAAGATACAATGATTGGAGATTGATACTATTACGTGTTCGGCTACACATCATCTTCGTCGTCTTGTCTACGATGATACCATTACTGTTATCGTCTTTGTCTATTTCTTTGTCGTCATCATCGCGTTCAGGACATACCATAGGATTGCGACTCAAATCAAGAACTCTTAGTTTCTGTAGAGGACACGATAACAAATCGATTATCTGATGTTGGCTGCTGCTACCGCTGCTGCTACCGCTACCGCTACTGCTATTTCTACCATTTGTCGTCGTCGTTGTCGTTGGTAATCATTCCAATATTCCCATCTGACAAGTCAAGTATTTCTAGTTGTGGACACTTTGGTAAAATATTCTTGCACGAGATCGAGACTTCCATATTTCCAAGTTCAGTATTGCATTGTGCCAATCGAAGAACCCGAATTTTGGATAAGTCTAAATAGGAATGACAAAAGACACATGCTGTTTGTTTTTCCATGGCACGAGAAGAAGTCAACGAAGACGAAATAGATGAATCGTTGCCATCGTCACCTTTCTTCGTGGTAGTAGTAGATTCGTTCCTAAAAAATCCAAGGCATCGTATGAATTCTAACCGACGTAGAGTAGGAAAATTTTGACGTTGGCTGTTGTTGTTAGCGTTTGTAGAAACGGATGTGACTGCAGCTGTTGTTTTTCCTTCTGATATTATTGTCTTCGTAGGAATATTCATATTATATGTAGATCCAGTAGCGGTAGCGGCGGTTTCAGCACCATCATCATTAGTAAGTAGTACAGAAAATTCTTGTGAAGGCTGAGATACGTGTTCCAATAATCGACAAGATTCTAATTTGACAATTTGCAATTTAGACAAATGTCTAATATCCTGTAGTCGGACTTCAACAAGGAAGGGAGTACTTGTATTTCTTTCGTTAGTGGTACGTGTACCACGAATATTATGTGGATGTGGATGTGGATGTGGATGTATTGTTGTCCTACCTCTACCCGAAACTTCTAATTCTTCCAATGTCAATGATAATGGATGCAGAATCGATTACGATAAGACGAGCGTACCATGTTGGTTTTCTATTACATTACTATCATTTGAATAGAAACGAAGACGAAGTTGGTTTTCTACTGCATTACTTTCATTTGACTAAACGAAGACGAATTCGTCGAATGAATTTCATATATCGAGCGATTTTTCGAAAGGCTGCTGTGACGATTTCTTCATTATGTTCGGCGTCGACAAAGCCGAAAACTATCGTCACGTCATGTCATCTGCTCATCCATTAATAATCCTGTACTTTCTTCTCATCATCATCATCGTCGTTGTCGTCGTCGTCGTTGCTGCTGTTGTCCTCTTTTTTATGTTCAGGATAACTAAGCAAATCAACCATATCACGCATATCCATACGAATTGTTTCTAATTTCGTACAATTAGACAAAAGGCCACGTAGTAACCGCAGTTGTGATGTCCCGTCTAATTGATTTTGATAATAACGTGGTTTACCCAGATCCAATACCTTCAGATTCCCAAATTTCCAGGATGACAATAACAAATCATGATTATTATTATTATTAGTAATAATATTCACGTTGTATGAATATTGAAGATCCCATTGCATGTATAATTCCTGTAAAGTTGGTGCTATTAGATCCGCTAATGATGGACCAAAACACGAAACCAAATAAGGACAACCCAACACATCAAGTTTTTTCAGTTTGGGTAAATGAGCAATTTCATTTGAAAAAGTACATGATTGTCCATAACACATAAAAGAAATTTTCCGTTCTTGAAGATTGTATAGATTTTCTGATCCTTTTCTGATCGGAAAAATGCCTTTCCCTTCCAATTCAAGGACTTTCAATTGATCAAGTGTTGATAAATCGGGAATGCATTGTTGGTGCAGTTGCAATATCGTAGTAGTAGTAGTAGTAGTAGTTGCGATAAGGGAATTAGTATCTACTTGCATCTTCCGTATAAATGTTGGAGTAGAAAACTTAATAATTCGTTTTTCTTCATCAGTTGGATCAACTTTGATAGATCGGAGTAAGTCTCTAAAATAAATCACGTCCCAAAACTTCTCTTTTCCAAGTTTCGACGAATTCTAATATTTGCCTCCAATCATCGGCGTCTACTGCTTGTTTCCGAGACATATATAATGGTTCATCTCCAAATAGATGCAATACAATTCGCCTCTTACGTTTCGACATCGACATCGACATGGCAGCCATTTTTTTTTTACAAAACAAAATGATGAATTGTTGTTTTGTACCTTCTTTTTTTTATGATTCGGTAATTCCCTTGAAGGATAGTACAATGATTCCAATTACAGCTAGAATTGCACCAATACATGCACGAAATGTTGGACGATTACCCTGAAGTATATACGATAGTGGTAACGAGTACAAAGGTCCAATCGATTCCAATGTTAATAGTAGTGCTAATGATATTTGAAACATTGCATAATTTGTTAGAGCAGGTTGTAGGAATGAAACAAATACAACACCAAATGATATTCTCTCCAGGTTGAATATGATGCATCAGGTAGTAGGTACCAAGCAGGCTTCATTGTCATCGGGTCTCGTGTCATCGTCGTCGTGGTTGATGTAGTAGTAGAAGAAATATTAGAAATTGACCAAAGAGAAAATGACAATAAGGCCATACATATACCGGCAAAACCAAATCGAATAAGATTGATTTCAAATGTTGTCATTCCTACACCATACTTCTTTGTTAGTAGGACACCAAATGTATGTAGAACAACATTTAGAATAGCCATAACAAGACCGTATATAAATTCTTTTGTCGATTGCTTTCCTCGATTTTTCCTTTGTTGTGCATACGAATCTACTACTACTGTTGATGATTGTTCATTGTGTTATCTTTTCTTTCTATCAAGACAGTGTGTTCGTTTGAAAATTTCTGTCCTGCTGCTCCTACGGATTCGCATTCGATTGTTTTTCTGTTTCTATATTATGGTCTTCCTTTTCCAACCCAACAAGTGCAACACCTAATACTGTTAGTATCAGACCAATAATAGCACCACGTTCTAATCGTTCATCAAGAAATACTTCACCCAGGAATGCAGCCAGGAAAGGTTTTAAACTATCTACGACGATAATTTTACGAGAACCTAATAATCGCATCCTTCTAACCATACCCAATCACCAATAAGTATTCCAATAGTAGAAGATACCATCAAACCACCAATCTTTTGTGACGTAAAAATTTCCTCTGTAGATGGTCCCAATACAAATTGACGAACAACTATAGATACAATCAAGAAACCGATTGCTGTCATGTTACATTTGTACATATTTAAAGCAAAAGCTGTACCATTCCAATGATTATCCCAAACAATAAATCCAACAACGACCAAAAAAGGGGCCGTCAAGCCGATATTACTCCAAGAACAAACGACATTAGTTAATTTAATGGCGTTGGTTGGGAGGGGAGGAGTTGTGAGTTTATTTATTATTTAATACCTTCTGTGTATTTTGATTCTAATGACGATGATGGTGTTCGTGATTGGGACTGATGATTCATTATTTGTTCATGATTGGGACAGATTCATTCAATCGTGATCGGGACTGATTATAATTATAATTATTCTGACTACCGGTATTAACGTCATGAAATAATGATGTCATTAAAAATCAATCAGCACTTCGTTCTTTTAGCATTATCAACCATTGTCATTGTCATCGAGTCCACAAGCAAGAAAAGAAAAAGAAAAACAGCAATAACAGTAACAGCAGCAGCAGAACAGTGATGATGATGACGATGATGAATGGATTAGTGTATGTATGTTGGTTTTGATGTTAAGCGCACCCTTCGCCGCATCCTTTACTACTACTCATCGAAGCGCTTTACTATTGCTTCCACAAGCACAGCACTGCTATCGATATGGGTGCTTTTGATTTTTCACGAATGCATTTGCAAACACGAGAAATTCGAGGACCGCCGGGCACGTGCGTCGCATATTCTCGTGTCTACCGAAGACGAATGCTTGGAAATCAAGTCGAAATCGATGGGAACGAATATCCTTTTCGAAAGCCGCCGAGCCAGTTCGAAATGTCCCTCCAAATCGAAGGGTGGTTCGCTGGGAGAATTTGAACCGGGACAAATGGTGGTGGAGTTGATGACATCGTGTTTGATCCATCCAAGGCCGCCATTGGTGACGTTGTAGGTCCCGTTAAAACACAATTCGGATACCATCTCATCCGTGTCGATAAGCGTTTCGAAAATCAGGATAAAACGGATGGAATGGGTGCCTTCTAATCATATAATATTATAAAATAAAACCAGAAAGAAACAACATGCCGAAGAACTTGGAAATTGGATCATGAACAGACGTCTTGTGATTTGTACAGTGTCAAAATGGCCAAGAATATGTTTCTATAGCAACAAAAAAGATATACTGACATAATTTAGACCAATATCAATGGATTGGTCAAACAGAATGCCCAAGTACAGATAAGATAAATTGATGTATACAACTCTATTTCAAGGAAGAAAAGACAGAAGTGACAAACCGATAATGTAAACCAATAAATATTAAATCTTTATTATTACTGTCATTATCATTATCATTTATTATCACCGGCTTTACAAAATATAACAGCAATACCACCACCAGCATTAGTATTGAATTTACTACTACTACTACTACTACTTCCTAAGTAGGAAGGCGAATTCCACGATCCAACATCTTTGCATGGTTCATCGAATGTCCATGTTGTGAACCTTCGTTTCTTGATGTTTTCTGATGCTGATCATGCTTCCGTTCTTCTATTTGTTCTTGTTGTCGTTGATATAGTTAATGTCTCTTTACTGTTTACTGTAGTTTCTGATTCAAATTGTATCTCTTCGTGTTGTAGCTCTTCGTGTCAAGGCATGGTCGAAGGTGTAAGGTCGTTAATGAATCGGATAAGATGAAAATTATGATCTTTTCATACTGGTAAAGACGTTGGTACGATGACACCGACGTTCCGTGTACCACAAAAGGACAATCCCAATAAAATCAAAAGATACGTCATTTTTGAGTCTTGGCCCTTCTTCTTACTTTGATTATGGACATACTATCGGTAGTGCAAATTGCTAAACGTTGTGATGAAGAAAAAAAGGCAGCAGGCAGAATATTAAGAATGCTCTTTTTATTCTTCCTTTTGACGACGTGTTGGACAATGTGATATAATCAAAGATTTAACAACATCTTTTGTACATCTATCTATCAAGATGAATTAGCTAACGAAATTGATGATATATCAAAATCAACTAATGAACAGTCATGGAGGATGCCATTAATTGAATCATATAATGATCAATTGAATCTAGTATTGCCGACATTACCAACTACGGTTCCAAATATGGTGGATCAAAACAGCAGGATTATTTTTACAACATTTTATCAAAGACTTATCAAGTACACAATTTGCACATATTGATATTGCTGGTCCATGTTGGGATGATACAATGAAAATGGCGGTGCAACAGGATATGATTCAAAACTAGTTACAGAATGGATCCGTCGTCCAGTATTTTGAGGATGAGAAGCAAAAATAAATAGTATGACAAAAATGAAAAAAACTACTAGTTACGAAACCTACTCGACGCAATCCGTGCTTTTGTCGCGTGAATTGCAAAACTCCTTAACTAGATTCGTCTAGCAGTAGGAAGCAATTAGCTACTAGTCCAATTCTTTGTCAGGAACGAATTATTTTAGTATCGCAATTTTGGACCTTTCCAGTTTAATCCAATATTTTCGAGTTTTTGAATCTGATCTAAAGATAAAAGAGAACCCTGAGATTTCTTAAATCGTTTGTATTCAGTTCGCTGTATTGATATCCACATGGCAAGTGGTGTGGGACTTTCTCGATCGATAAAAATGTTGCACTGACCCGTATTCTTATTAAAAGCAAACAGTTTTTCGAAGTTATAGTCCCACGAAGGTGGACTAGGTTGATTTTTGCCCCACCAAAACCCAAGATGATTGAGCTTCGCAATCTTCTTAGATTCCATCTTATTCTTTCTAACCCTTTGAGTCCTTACCCATCTTCCTAGATGAAAGTTGGGGTTCTGAATATCTGTTAAATATGGAACTCTGCAGTCACCTTCAACAATTCGAAACTCACGAAGTTCATTGAATTTAGTTGTCCATTCATTATCTTTGCTATCAACTACTGATTCTTCGTCATCGCTCGATTCGTCCCCTTCGGTATCCTCATTTTCTTCTCTTGTGTTATCGTCCAATGACTCAGCTTTCTTAGCATGCTTCATGACTCCCTCGAGCTTCTGTTTCGTTGCTACTAGTTCTACTTCTAGCCTATTAGCGCGATGGATAGCTGCCGCAAGGTCCGTATCGAATTCTCTGTTTTTTGATCCACTTGTAACGTTTGTCTTATTGTTCAACGAAGTATCCAATGACTCAGCTTTCTTAGCACGCTTGATGGCTTCCTCGAGCTTTTGTTCCGTTGCTACTAGTTTTGCTTCTAGCCTTTCATTTGAATCGTTTGTTGCGATTAAATCGGCACTCAATTCTGCCAGCGCCTCTGGTGCAACTGCGGATGGAAGCTTGCTCGATGATATATTTTATTTGCTTCGCCAGCAATCGCCAACACGACTCAGCATTCTTGACTCTTTCTATGGCTTTGCTGAGTTCTTCCTTTGTTGTTGCTAGTTCTGTCTCTAGTTCACTATTCGATACTACGTTCGTCACGATCTCTGATGTAGCTGTAGCTGTGGTCATAAGTTGTTTTTGTGATCCACCTGTATTTGGATTGCTATTCGACATTATCGACACTATCGACGACTCTATTTTCTTGGCTCGTTCGGTTGCTACTTCAAGCGCCGTCTTTGTTGTTGCTAGTTCTGTCTCTAGTCGTTTGATCGATTCTTGTGCTCTGGCTGCCTCGGCTCTCATTTCTTGCATCTTCTTATCCTCACTCTCATCGTGAACGATGCTTGGCTGCATAACCGATGCCTCTACCTTCTTATTGGCTTGTTTATGTGCGATCGAGAGCTCGACTTTAAGTTTTCTGTTCAGTTGCTTTGTTTCTTCTAATTCTCCTCTCTTTTTCACTAGCACCTTAAGTATTTCCGCATATTGTGTAATAGGAATAAGCTCATCATTGGTGTCCACATTCTCGCTCTTTTTCGGTACACGTAATGACGCTATCTTACGCTTTTCCCCCCTAGATTCATTCATAGTGATGCTGGTAGTCGTGTAGATGCTATATTAATATTTTCTTGGGTTGTTTGAATAAATTTTACTTTATGCCATAATATCTTGAGCGAAGGAATCGTTGAATTATCTCTCATCGGAAAGACTCGATACACAGGCAACTGTCGATTTTTTTCTTTTGGAAGAGTAGTGTTAACAAGAAGTATTTTTAATTTGGAGACGAAATGAAATAAAATAACCTTCTTTTTATTTGTTAACTTCTCCGTCCGCCGTTGGAGTAGAATCGAAGATTTCTATGTTTTGGGTTTTGTTGTGTAACCAACTAACTTATTATTATACTAGCTGGAGCTAGTAGTAGCAGTCTACGTACGCTACACAATAGACCGATAGTCACATTTTTACCCATGACTAAAATCTGATCTCAACAGAAATACAGTCATGTATGACATGTTGAACAGAAAAAGGACCTGTTTTCGTTCGTGGAAGATAAAATTTCGGTCGTGTAGGTGAATCACAGATCTCACTCGTTTGTTAAGTATTCAAATCTTGTCAGCAGACAAATTTTCGCGTGATAGCATTCAAATCGGATTCAAAACCGTTATATTCATTAAGAGTCGGATTTATTGAGGAATTCCATTCGACATGTCCTACTCCTACTGTGTGTATCACAATCTGCGAAGGTAAGACACGCTAATATCGACTACATTCCTCTTCATTCCTCATCAGTCGAAACCACATTCCTCACAACGTCAATCTAATAATAGCAACAGCAACGTGAAATCATTCCTATAGTATCATCATGGCTTGGCGCAATCGAATAACCGGAATGAAAAACCGGCCAAACAATTTCCGAAAACTAAATATAGACTCTTATGACGAAGTAGAAGATGACACACCATTATTAGTCCAATCGTCTTCTTCCTTCACGTCGTCCCCGATTTCTTCTGTCCGAAGTTGTAGTCCTAACTTTACTAGTAGTCTCGGTTTCAGCAAGACGAAATCTTTAGAGACAACAGATAGCAACAGCAACAATAATATCGCCGCTGTTCCCGATGAAATCGAGGCTCTTTCCTTCCGTGAGGATCAACAACAAGAACGAAGTTTCGTTGCACAATTTCAACCGAATAGTGTGATGATCAACGAAGAGGAAGGAGAAGAAGAAAATGGTGATACGACGACTATATTTGATGACGATAATGATGACGATAACGTCCATGACGACCATTCTTCGAACGATGGGAGCATGTACACAGAAGATTGTAAGGAAGGAAAAGAGACACATGATGTGAAATCATTGCGGGCTCCATCTATAACGGGTAGCGAGAAGAATAACGGCGAAGAAGACACACCAGTCGAAACTATAGCACAACTAACAACAGCAAAAGCAGTAGTAGCAAAAATCACAGAATCGAAACTATAACGACGAAGATGCTGACGCTGCCACATGGAATGCCGACGAGGTAGATGCCTTCGTGGATGTGAATGATTTTGGGAACAGATCTGGATCGAGAAAAGTACCACCAATGATGATGACGATGCCACCACCCACCGTCGAAATCAGTGGTGTGGACTTATTGTTGGAACGGGATAGTTCCGTGAATGAATTGCAAGAAGTGAGTCATCTCATGACCTTCAACGCATTAGTTTTGATTCAAAAACAAAAGGATTGGATTGAGGGATCGTCCGATGCAACGAACGGTGCAACAAAGGAAGTAGTAGTTTGATTACAATGGAACTTGAAAATCTAGAACGGAAAATTAAATTATAATGGATCATAAGGCATGGCCGAATGAAAAAGAACGGATCAAGCAAGAACGTTACCCACTAACACCATCCAAGGCATTTTTCAAATCGATGGCATTGATTGATAAATCCATTGAACAATTTCATAAAGGGTATTTAAAGTTTATGTCCAATACTAGTGAGGAAACCATGAACTTAAAGCACGCGTAGACGAATTGGAAACATTGAATGAGTCGTTACAAGACGAAGCGTCAAGGTCACGTCAGAAAACGGAAACGATCCGGAACCTACAACAAGAACGAGATGATCTAACAGGAAAGGTAGAACGGACGGATGAACGATTGGCATCGTTGGTCAAATCAAAGGTTATCATCGTCGACGTAGAAGGAGACAAAAACACTGATAGTAGTAGTAGTCCCAACAGCAACAAGGATTCAAATTTCCATTGCGTCAAGTCATATATACACAAGTTAGAAGTTGAACGGGAAAGACACCTAGCAGTATTCAATTATTAAAAAGTGCTATAAAGAGCAAGGATTCCAAAGATTCCGAAAACGACAACGAATCATCGTCGTCTGTTGCTGCTGCTGAAGTCAACGCGGACGAGACAGAAGTTTGGATGGTTCGTCGTCGACAACGTCAGACGATATCAAAATCAATAACGAAATCATTCTGACCATGATTTAGGTTCTCGATGGCACACTCTTCAAGAAAACGAGGAAGCAACAGCGTTGGCAGCAGTAAGGAACAGCAAGTCAATAAGTTGTGTGCAAAGGTGGCGGAACGGGAATCCGCTTTGATTTCGATCCGATCGGAATGCAAACTAATGAGGATGCAACTTTTGCAGCTCGAAACGAATCGGAATGAATACAAGTCTCAATGTGATAGTAAGGACTCTGCCTTGTCGGTGTCTCAAGACCGTATCGCAAATTAGAAGACGAAGTCCTTCGGACACACGCTCGATGTGCTACGTACGAGGAAGATTATGAAGCTTTGAAAGAATCATTCGCAACACAAAAATTAGCAACGAATCAAGAATTGAACAATTCGCATCTTGACGTGAAGATGCAAACTGAATCAATCCGAACAGAATTCGAAGAGAAACTTCAACATACAGAAGAACAATTGATGGAGGTTAAAATAGACCGAGAACGACTCGTCCGGGATTTGAAGCTATCCGTCGAGGAGGTCGAATTAGAACGAGATATTCTGCGATCACGTCTAGTAGAGAATGCCGCTGCTGAGTTGTCTTTCGCGCCGATCACACAGGATTATTTTGATGAAGAGAAGAAAGAATCAGAAGATCTACCATCTGAAAGATTTGTTTCTTCTTCAGAAGCTCGAAGATTAATGGAATTAGAAAAAGATCTAGAGAACTTCAATCGAATGCGCGGACGACTTGCGGAAAAGGCCTCTGCGCAGACGTTTACCATCGCAACCTTGCAAGAAGAAAATGATATGAAAGAACAACAATTGAAATCTCTCATGAAATGGTCGAACAGTTATTAGGTAAAAATGGCAAAGATGGAGATGAAGGCACCACCGGCGTAGCAACAACAACCGCCCTGGGGACATAGAATTTCTAATTTGCGTGATCGTTCTCAACGTAAAGCAGCAGCACTACTGAGTCGAAGCCGACACGGGAGTATGCATGGTGGAAGTCGACATGGAGAATGAGCGAGGTCCGATTTTTAATACGCATTACATTTACATGGTTCAAAAAGTTTGTTTACACATTAATGCATAGAACAGCATACCAAAATTTCAATCAATTTTATCTTCTCTGTAATATACATATTTATAATTGAAACTTTATCATTTTAAGCGTCATCTATTTCATCGAATATGCGATACATTATGTTTTAACGTCGTACTAATTAATTGTGTCAACTATTTCAGTAACTGCAAATACAGTAATATTATATCATATTATATTATATTATATTAATTTTTAGTACATTTAAATAGTATTATTTACGGACACACCACCGGCGGCTGCTTCTTCTGCGGCTCTTTTTTGTTGCATGGCTTGATGTTCTGCAAATCTTAATCCTACTCGTTGTGTCATTTTAATGTATCGACCGGAACAATTTTCCTGTAGTAATAATATATGAAATGAAATTAAAAAAAGGCAAAGCGATCATTAATTTTTGTTAAGACAAACAAGCGCAACGCAACTCTCGATTGATTCATTCGTTATTCGACGAAAAAAAAGTCGATGGCAGTAGCAATAGCAATATACGGGACACGTACCATACAGGATATTTCACTTTTGTCAAGTGTTTTCGATCGAAAGGAACTAACGCAACCATCGAAACAACGTTCTACCAATCTGTTGTACATACTGAATTAATATTTTAATCAATAGTTAATGTATAATAATATATGATATGAATGAATGAATGACAAAAAAAAAATGTGAGAATATAAAGTGTATAAAATTATATCGACCCCTCGATCGATCGACGGCTCCACTTAAAAGTTCGTTCTGTCCTTGTGGAATTACCACTTCAAAATACAGTCACCCACTATTACAAGTACAATATACAACCAAAATACTGTCTGTACTGTACTCACGACAAACTATCCTTCAGTTGCATCTGTTCTAGATGTTGCATAAACTCCTGCTGTTTGTATGGTGGTAAATTTTGAACAGCATCCATTTTTGTGTAGTCTTTTTTCTTTTTTCTATAGTTTCAACGTGTCGTAACTTTTCTGATTATTTATGCTGTGTTTCTAAATGAAATACAACAAGATGGTAGTAGCAAAGAAGGGGTTGTTTGTTTGTTTGTTGTTGTCGTTGTTCCTTTCTTTTTGTTTGTGAAAAATAAAGAGAAAAGAGTTTTTTTAACTAAAGTCTGTCTGTCCTCCACTCGTCGCAATGTTACATTACTTCCTCCATCGATATCGTTAATTTAGTCACGAGTTTTTTTTCGGATAAAAATTAAGAAACGTAATTATAAATAGAACACTCGGACGGAGTGAGTCGAGTTGGAGTCGTTTGTCTCATTTTTTGAGTAAAGTGTGTTTACAAAAAGCACGTGCCAGTCATGAACGGAAATGTTTAGATAAATCCCTCAAATTTTGGTGAATTGTTTAAATATTATTATGTACTAGTAGTCTTGTGAATATGAATACTATCATTGTACTATTCAACAATACAAACAAGGGCGGGCACACGGTTAACACAAAACAAAAAGCCGTATTACCTCCACCAAAAATAACAGCAAACTAACGCACATTCAGCTTTCTCAAAAATCGTGCTATTCATTCACTGCTACAGGAACAAGGAATCATTGAGACCGTATCAATAAAGACAAAGATACCTACTACTGTACAAAGATCATCAATCACATCAAAGACAGATTTAATAAGCACACAACAAAAGAATTTCAAAACAAAACAAAAGAAAACAATATAATATAATATAATATAATATTATGTTGCGTCTACTATCAACTCCACGTCAATTGGTTCTTTCTGTCGTCGTCGTTTGCGGCCTTTTATTCATCTCATCTTCGTCGTCGTTGTCATCATCATCATTAGTATCAGCGGAAGAAGACGCATCATTATCATTACGAGCGGTACCTGGTGATGAACGTTATCAAAGAAGACAGACATGGGATGCTTTTGGTTTCTTAATGATGAGTAAGTACAAGTAGTGGTTATTAGTTCACATTATATATATTTTGGGTTGTATTGTGTGTGCATCGTGTGCCGCCTTGCCTAAACAATGTAAATTTTAATAGAACGAGCGGAGATAATTGTTTTGTACCATTTATTTCTTGTTTTGCTAAACAAATCTTTTCTATATCTATATTTTTTCTTTATTTGACAACTAAATTGAACACAGTGGTTGGTGGTGGTAGGGATTGTGGACCGTTAGGGTCAATGAAAGTTCATATACCTGATCATGGAAAATGCAATGAATGTATGGGTGGGAATACTAACAGTTGTAATACATTGTGTTCCATGAAATCGCAATCTCATAAGTCACATATTCAAATTTTTGTGCAAGTGATCAACCACCACCACTAGTAGTGCAGAAAGTAGTGATGTTAATTCGTATACTGACAATACAGCACCGGGGAGTGTAACAACGAAGGTAATTATTCGAAAGGGTTTCAATTTTGGATGGTGGCAACAGCTGCCTCTGTGGGATTAGCTTTGGTGGCAATTCATTTAGGACAACGGAAAGAACGTGACACTGATCCCTATCCTGATTATGGCGGCGAATGACAATGAAAGTTTAAGTTCCTCCTATTCCGGTGGTGCGAATGCAAGAGGGAGTGTTGGTCTACGGTTAGCGGCAGTTTCGGCATTTGCGGATGGTATGATGCCCGGCACTACTAATACTACCAAACAAGTTGAATTAGCAGAATACCAACTTGATGATACACCATCACCACCTTCGTATCCTCAATCTGCTTTGGTTTAGTTTAAACAAAAAGGGAAAATAATGAAAGAAGAAAAAGCTGGGACAGATCAATGTATTGTGATCGATTGGCGTTCTACATTATTTTATATATGTTTTAGAGGAGAAGAAAATCACTGGGTACAACGTTTGTATACTATCCACCCCCCTCCACCCCCCGTCGCTGCCGCTGCCGCCCATAATGAGGCGCATGTCATTTGTGTTTAATAATGGTAGTACAAGTACAGTATGATATATTATCATCATTCTTATTTTCATAGTATTAATACTATTACATATCCATTCATATAATTTATAAACCGCTTTAACATTACATCAAATACATTACTACTATCATTTGTTTGACATGGCATGCCATGCCATGCATTAATAGTCAGTTGATTTTGTCTCTCAAAATAGCAGTAGTGGTTGTTCTTTCTGACTGAGAGTCATTCTGTCTACGAGGCATAATGAATAGAATTACTATTTGTATAGCATCCAGTAAAGCTAGAATAGTCGAGTCTAGGATTATTTTAATTCGCTCTATAATTTTTCGTTAAATCATCATAGTGAAAATTTATTTTTTCTCGTTTCTAATAAAACATACTACAGACACTTTCTATATTATACCAAGGACTTGACTTAGTCTTAGTTGTTGAAGATACTGGGTGCTATACAGACCGGATGTTTGACATCACGATTATCTGGTAAATCTTCGAAGGCTGCACGGTCGTACATATTTCGTGGTTTTAAAACAAACCCACTACCGAAATTAGATACCACTGGAACATCTTCAGCCTTTGGATAATGCTGCACGCCGAACATAATCCAAAAGACAAGATCTTCACTTATAACATCATCTCCTTGTTGTTGAAATTCACGTAAATCGAAACTTGGAAATGCTGTACCGATTTGATAATTGGACGGAAATGAGCAATACCGTTCTGAATCTTTTTGACGGGTAATAGCAACATTGCTATATTGCCAGGCCGTTGCTGCAGCAACCGGATGATCGGAGGGGAAAACTTGACTCGGTATTGTATGATCGAATGCAATTTCGTATGATCGTTGTGATCCCCATTTGTTCGTTGTATCGGATGCGATTATGATCGTGTCGTAATCTTTTGCTGAAATACCTCGTTCTGTATCGATCGTAGTCCAGTCCATATATTTCACACCATTGTACGAATATGAACCAGGCTTCGTTGATTTACCACCCGTTGCCTCCTCATAGGTACCATACTTGACTTTTCCTGCCATAAGAGTATTCTGTACTCCACCAATATCCAGATCAGCTTTTACGCCAATGATATGATCATGGAGTAAGCCGGCCATATTATTATGTAACCTTGTACCAAAAAAAGGTGATTCTTGATTTTTGTCTCGAGTAGCATCAACACTGTACCCCGCCTGGAGGTACCCGCCCATCTCGACGTCCAATTTCATAACACCATCTGCCATGAGTGATAACGTTGGTATGTAGTCTGTATGGGTAATTGTTTTGTTTTAATTATATCGTATTTTGAATAAGTCGGTCGTGTTATGTTCGGGAATATAGTCAAAACGAAAAATATAGAAAGACGAGAAAAAGAATCAGTTGGGCGCTTTCTTTTGGTTTCAAAATATTTCCATGACACAATTTATTAAACACATCTCTCGCCAACAATTGTACAATCCGATTGATCAGTTTTGCTCATCCATTTAAAATTAATTTTCGCACATATATTACTCCACAAGACAAGATAAAATAATTAGAACTTACCATAATTGCCCATCACACTCACTACTCGAATTTTAGTAAGGTTCTGGGTATACCTGCAACGCGGTTTGATTTAGATAATTCATGGCGCCACATGGGTTCTCCTGTTGGTTGTTCAAAAATACACATTAGATTATGAGAAACTTCTGCCTTCGCTCCGTTTTTGTGTTGAATGATAGGAAGTAAGGTTGCATCCTCGGGACAATCTAGTCCTAATTCTAGAGCTGAATAACTCCCAATCTCCCAATTCGAATCGAAGTACACAGTTTGTCCCGCTCCTCCCATCCCCGAATAACTGGCAAAAAATCCTGAAAGTTCAATTCATATGCCAACCGTTCACCCTGAAAGGATAGATTACGAACAACCATTCCGTGCATTTGATCGGATGCAATATGAAACGTCCAACCTAACCAAGATACTCTATGACCACTCCATCCCTGCCTTTATCAATTACGTAACGTTTGCCACTAGAATGATAGGATATGGGTTCCTTAATTGTCGCATCTGGCGGATGGCTGTATTGGATCGGTCGACGTCCATTCTGCATTGGATGAACGGATTGCTGCACATGGCTCCACAGCACCGTTTGTGATTGCATCTAATAATGCTTCTGCGGATTCGTAGGGGCCTTGGTAACAATATTCGAAATTTGTTGTTTCCCATTGACTCGGATCGATGTCGGGATTTTCAATGATTTGGAAACTAATCGGTACTGGTAATAAACAAGATGGACCAAATTCGCCATTTGGAACTTTAAAATAAAATGGATATTCGTAATACGTTTTTCGGGTGTTGTTGCTAAATTTGCATATTCTATATACTTCATTTATCGTCTCCATTGCATTCATCTCCACCAAAACAATACCCTCCAGTTGCAGCACGGAATAACTTTCGAAGCGTATAGGCTTGTTTGAAGACTTGATCGTCGACGTATTTTTTTAAGTGACTATAATTTCCTCGTTGGCCCATGGCATTCATTGTCTTTTAATAATTTTTCAACGACTGCATTTTCTGTTTGAACTTCCCCATTCTTTATCGGACCAATTTTATATTGCATTACATCTCTTGGACGTTCTCTACCACGATGTATCGTAACTATAGCATACCGATCAGGTGGATTGTTTGTATCTCCATCGAGGTATGCAATCGCTTCTGTTTTAGGTGGTGGAAATAACTGCATAAACACTATGTAATTTCTATTAAATGCTTTGTTGGAACTGTCAATGTCATCCATCGTCGAATCGGCAATGTTTGTCTCATCGCCGGTCATGTATTCGACGAGTGACTCGTATTCTTCTGAATTTAGTTGATCAAATATTGATTCTCTTCTATTGAATGTACCTGCCAAAGATACAGCTCCTTCTTCTTGACATTCCCCGCATTCCTGCTCACGCCGTTGTTGTCGAGGTCGATGATCGCTACTACCACGGATACATTGTGATCAACATCATCATCCTTGTATCGATCAGTTGTCGTCGTCGCCGTCGGAAGGAAAGAAGCTGATGATACAAATAATATCGAAACAGCGACAAATAATATAACGTGCTTTCTTTTCGAAAAGTTCATTGTGCAGGTTCTGTCGTCACTTGCTATGATTGATGCGTTGTTGTTGTTGCGATAGTAGATTGAACAAGGCGTGATACTCGAGCCATATTACTTTTTGTACTACTATTAGTGCACAATGAATTGAGATTTACAAGATCACATACTTTCTCACTGACTTCGCTATTGTCGTTTTTGTGGCGATCATAAAGATTTTGACATTTGCGATTTCGCCAAAAAACCGAAAACATAACTTTAGTTTTAGGGGCGCTAGCAGATATATATTACTACTTCAGTATTGACCCTGAAAAATTAAACTCTCCCCCTAATTCGTAGGGGCATAATTATTTCTTTATAGCTAACGGTAGCTATGAATATATGTAAGGAGAGTGCCATGAATTCAATTAATTTTATCTCGAAGTCTTATCCTTCTCCTATTTCATATTGAGTTCAATGATAGGTATCCATTGAAGTCAATGGCCATACTAGTATCTGATTAGCCGATATTTAGTTTTCATGACACTGTTATCGTTGGCACTTAACTTCAAGAAATCACCCATAGCGATAAGAAAATATAGATGAAGATGAGTGACACCGCAGAGGTTGGAAACAAGGACATCGATATCGAAACAATAATACTTGAATTGTTACCGGATCTTAAAAAGGAATTAGGGGAAGATTGTGCTGGTGTTGACGATGCACAACTTTCAAAGTTTTTATATTGGAAACCAAGCATTGAACGTGCTGCAAAACGGTACAGAGATTTTGTTCATTGGAAGACGACTAATCCAGGTATATTCGATGATACATTACGAGTGTCCAAGGATTCAGAATTAGAACGTTGTCTACTAAGTGAAGTTCTTGTTTCTCCACCGTTGTTACGTACGAAACAGGGTGGACCGATACTCATTGGACGACTTCGTAATAATGATATGACCGATGGACGGACAGTTGATGGAGTCTGTCGAATGATTTTTTATACCATCGATTCGGTTGCGAATCGTCCCGAAACACAAAAACATGGTGTCACAATAATTCATGACTTAACAGGGTTCGATAAAAGTAAAAATTTCAAAATGGAAATAACAAAAAGATTATACCATGGCTTGTTTGGTCAATTTCCTGTACATATAACTGCTGTGTATGTATGTAAGGCACCATTAGTCGTTCAAGCATTTTTCAAATTAATTAGTAGTCTCTTTATGTCGAAGAAGGTACGAAATCGGATTAAATTTATTGATGAATTTTCAGAATTAAGTGATGTGATCGACGAAGATAATTTATTAGTCGAACTTGGTGGAACTTTGGAATGGAATACAAAAGATTGGATCGAAGAACAAAAAAAAGAGAACTAGATGGTAGTATGAAGAGTCTTACAGACATCGATCCGAAGAAGGAAGTATGTTAAACACAGGAGGAGAGTACGGTACCTGTATCTTATGTATGTGTTTTAAATAGTTGTACTAATAAATAATTTACAATGGTAAAAAGAATAGTACTATTCGCATTAATTGTTCTACTACAAATCATTTTAGTAGTGGATTTATTGTATGTAGGTAGCGTATTGATGAAAACTCAGCGAAGGTCGAAAAAAAGTAAACGCTACACGTAGTATCTGTTCTTCTTCCCCATTATTAGTTATATTTTCATCACTACCGTCGTCGTCGTTCGGCGTTCGATTTTTTCTAGATTATTATTATTATTTTCTACTGTATTTTCTGCTCTCTTAAATATCGTGTGGATGTTTCGAGGACATCGCTTTCGTCTCCGATTGCACGATCTCGTGCTACTTTCAAACTTGCTGACGATGGTACACTGTACGCACGAGCTAACTCGTATGGACAGCACAATTTAATGCGATGGATGTGTTATTATTATCATTATTATTATTGCTGTTATTGTTATTGTTGTTTTTGATCCCATAAATCCCATAATGATACCCTCCTCCTCCTCCCACAGTAGTAGTAGTAGTAGTAGTCATTGTTGTTGCCATTGTTGCTGCTTGATTGTGATAATGTTTATGTTGTAGGTTCAATACGGAGGTCCATCCATCGGATATTGTTCGATATCGAATCCGACTGATTTTTTCTGTACAATTTTCTACTCCCCGTGCACAATAAATGTTACCGTCGTCTCCAAAAACAAATTGTTGTTGTCGTTGTTGTTGCTGATATCGTTTTGATGACGACGATGGTAACAACATCCATCCCATATCGATTCGTTTTGCTGTTTCACGTCTATCCCGTTTAAATTCTCTTAAATCACCAATAGTATACCATGATGCATGACGTTCTTCGGAGGTGTATTCCGAGACGTGTATAGTATCTCGAATTCGAACGAGAAAACAATTACTATTGTTATTACTGCTATTAATGTTGCTATTGCTATTGCTGTTGCTATTACTAACACAACCATCAGGAGGAAAAGAACCCGACGACGACTCCGTGGACGTTTCCCACATCCATTACTGTTATTTGTGGTGTGTTGTTTTTGTCATAGATATTTGTGGTACTGTGTTTGCGATTGCTACTATTTTGGTTCTTAGGATCTTTATTATTGACCGATGTGAAAGTAGCAGAAGACGTGATGTTATTGAAGAAGGAGGATGGTACCGATACCCACGACGATGATGATACGGAAGACGGCGATGGGGATGAAGATGACGGCAATGACGTAGAAGAAGAAGGGACAATACAAGCTGAAGCGATAGCTGCGGGACGTACTATTTCGGTTGTTGTCGTTGTCGTTGCCTTTGTGGATGGTACGTGTTGTCCTTTTCCTTCCTTCGTTTCTTCTTCTTCCTCCTCCTCCTCCTTCGCAACATCATTATTTTCCTTATTCGTTGGCACAATTGATGTATGTGGTTGTAACAGTAGTGTTTACGCCATTCAGAAATAATGATGAACCTGATAATTTTCTTTCAAAATGGTGGGAACTTTCTTATTATTCTTATTCTCGGTATCATTCATCAACGGAATGTCTTCCAACATAGCATCGTCGTAATCCGTCGTCGTCGGTGGCGTCGTCGTTGATGATATCATCGTGGTTTTCCATTTCGAGATAAGGCGTGACTATTGTTGTTGTCGTCGTCGTCGTCTTTGTCGACGATGAGAACGATAACGAAGAAGAAGAAGAAGTACTACTACACGTACTACTTATTGCAGCTGTGAACAATCACTGGAAGCTTCGTCAATACCGATACTACCGTGCAAGATCGTTGTCATCGTCACACCGTCACCGTCATCGGTGTGCTTTATGTTTGTAGTTGCTGCTGACGTCGACGTTGTTTCTGTAATTTTCTTTGATGGAGTATAGTAGAGGGAGTGTTGTAATCCGCGGAAAATAGCGAACTGAAAAGTCCAGAGGGAGGCATTATATTATTGTAGTCGATCGTTGTTGGCAGTGTATATTAATCTAGCTAAGAATAAGTTAGCATTTATTTGTAATGATTTATTTGTCTTCTTAGGTACAGTAAGATAATTGAAGTCGAGCTTTACTATAAGGAGTAACCTTTCCTTTTGTTGTTTACTTTAAAACTTGTTGTGGTGTTTGAATCAAGCAGAGACAACGCGATGAGAAGAGAAGGCGAATGATGAAGGCGAACACGGAGGAATCAAACGTAAAACGTGGTCACTCGATATCTTCCAATGAGAATTTTTTTAAACAACGAACTTAATTTTCGAGCGAGTCGAGTGAGTCGACTCTAGAAGATTCATACCTTACTTACTCGTATTATTATTACTATGGTAAGATAAGACGTACTAGTAGTAGTATATTTGGCTAGCTTGGAATCCCAGCAAAACCCCAACCAAGTCGTCAAAACTCGTTCTTTATTGGAGTCAAAGACCACATCCTCTCGGTGAAACCTGTCAATTGACCCACTATGTACGGCGTAGCTTCCTCTGCCCGAAATATTTTATCTAGAAATCCCTTTGACGTTGCTGCAGCATAGCACTATTATATTCATCAATATAGTACCCTGCTATAGAAACTTTAGGATTATCTTGAAACTGCCTATCTTTTAGATAAATGATTAATGTTATGCTATGACATGCTATATTTCTCTTCCTTTTCGATGAGCTGATGATTTCAGGTTGGATATAACCATTGTTCGACGTCTCTCTAGAGATGGTGCGCCTAGTAAATCTTCACCTAGCAATAAGGACGGCGAACCACCCATTTCTTCGTCACCATCACTAGCGACTCTAGTAGCAGTAGCAGCAGTAGTATGATGTCGTTGTCGTCTGTCAGCGGAGAGATTTGGCAGTAGGGGTTGTTGTAACGGATCTACTCGACCATTGTTATTATTATTATTGTTATTGCTTACGGTTGATCGATCATTCGCATGATTATGACTACGGTCACGATCACCACCGTTCTGAGACGATACCCTTGTATGACTGCTATGTCCATTGTTATTGTCACTGCTATTGTTGCTGCCTTTATTATTGATATCACCAGTAGCGGGCGAAGAAAAAGGTGAAAGCAACCAATGATGTGACGATGATGACGATGCTGGGTTCCAAAACCTACTAGTATACGCTTCGTTATGGTTATTATTGTCGTCGCTACCGATGTCATTATCGTCGTCACTCCCATCAGTCCATACTATCTCTTGTGGCAAATCAGCTGGTGGTGCAGCACCATACAAATCTCGTACACTATTTTCTTGTGCCCACTCTTGCAATAAGAATCGCGATGAGCTAACCCTTCGATGATGCCTTGTTGATGAAGTTGCTGTTGACGTCATCGTCGCTGAACGGTGGTGATGTCGATGATGATGATTCGTTGTATTATTGTTACGTGTATTACCCGGTGCCACGTTGGGATAGGGTGGTGGTATTCCAACATCATTGTTATTATCGTTATTATTTTTATTGGGGATATGACAATTATTTGAAGATGAATGAATCGCCAAAGAAGATTCTGTCTGATTGTTATTATTGTTGTCATCACCGACGTCGTTGCTGCCTCCAACGATAGCAACGTTACTATTGCCATTGTTACCATTGAATCCGACTTCTTTCACTGTTGTTACTTTTCCTATCCTATTTCTTTTTGGTGACATCGTTGTGACCGGTGCTACTGCTGCTGCTTCGGTTGCTGTAAATACAGAACTTGTATCGATTGTATTATCTATCAAATCATTAAATTCTTTTGCCGACATGGATAAATTAAGGATCGTTGCTGGTGGCAAAAATAATGATGTCATTGTTTCAGATGTCGATATTCTCCTATGATTATGACTATTATTATTATTATTATTATCTTGTCGACGACGATGACGACGATGACGATTATCAATATTATCGCGATGATTATTCGGTCTTTGTTGTTGTTGCTGTTGTTGTTGTTTCCCAACCACACCGTTTGATGGCATTATAGGACTAGAACCAGCACTAGTACTACTAGTAGCACCCTTCGTCGGCATTGTCGTAACAGGATCAAAACGAGCACCACTATCAATATCAGTATTCATACCAGCATCAAGAAAACCAATGTTATCCTCCTCCTCCTATCGAACTACTACTAGTAGAGACAGATAATCTCGATGACGATAGTACCGGTGGTAGTTTCATTGATGATTTCGTGAACACCAATGACGAAGTTCCGTCGTCAACATCCACGTCAACGTCAACATTACCGTCATTCAATATCGTTCCATCATCGGTATGATTCTGATTCATAGTAATATTACATTGAGTCATGTAACTGTAATTGTATTGTCGTCATAATAATATCCATCATTGTTATTGTTATTGTTGTTGTCATCTTTACTACTACTATAGTAGCACATTGTTTATCTATAGTTGTTGCAGTGTCGACATCATTAACAATAGGAGGTAAAGAAGTTGATTTCGACTCATAATTGTCGTTCGACGGTCGGTGCAAGTATTGTTTTCGTTGTTGCTGTTGCTGTTCTCTTTGTTGTCCCGAGGAAGGTGATTGTCGTTGTCATTATCATTGTCATTACCATTATGATGACGATGACGATGCTGCTGATTATAATTATATATTGACGTGTCACACCGGTAGCTGTATTTGTAGTATTGGCTCCATATCGTCTTTGTGAATGATGGGCACGTATCACAAGACCAGCATGCAATCCACTTGCTAGTAAATCTAATTCTAATTGTTCGGACAGTACTGGTTGTTCGGACATTGCACCGGTATGTAATACTAATCGACCAAATGCACTTAACGGAACAACGATACAAAAAAATAATGTTACTACACCAAATAAGAAACAACTCCATAATATCAATATATATAAATGATGTTTTGTAAATGTAAATATATTACGTATCATATTAGACATAGACATAGTCTTGTTGTTGTTGTTATTGTGCTGTTGCTCATCGTTATTGTTGTTACTGAAGTTGATTCCACTATCACCACCACCACCACCACCAAGAATTAATTCAACCACAAATAGTAAAAACCATAACAGGAATAAATATAAGGAACAAACCACAAGACGTGGTGATAATGTTGTGACATATTGTCCTAATGAGCTACGTAATAAGCAATGTGCATTCGTATCGGAGACAGCAGACACAATATTCCATGTAGTAAATGTTGCTAATATACCTAATATCGTCACGCATATATTCAATAACAAGACAAAACCAATCCAAAATGGAAGTAGATTGTTATGTTGTGGATATGAATTATCACTATTGTTATTGTTGTTGTTGTTATCAACACCAATAATTGACAGACTAGTACGTAATTGCACAAGTTCTGGTGCAGAATTAAAGAACACGGACATTTCTGTGGCCAACAACAAGGATAACAACACCATCCTGGAGGAATATTGGAGGAGATATATCGTTTTAACTCATTCCCTTTTGGTTTTGCCCAGGCGACATGTTTTTGCCATAATGCGGATTGATCAATGGACACAAAAAATTCCCAAGGTGTGGATAATAATTTTAAGGTTGGATTAGTACTTGTTAATAAGCAGCAGCAGCAACAGCAACAGGAATAGAAACAGAACGATGATGGCATTGCATACAACCACCGCCACCACCACCACCATGATGCCGATGACGATGAGGAAGATGATGAAGATGATGCCGACGAAGGTGAAGATGAAGATTGTGCACCACCAACTCCGCCATGATCATCATTGACAACCACCGGCGATGTCATTCTAACAATGTTTGTTTGTTTGTTTGTGGTTTTGATGCGTATCGCTGTTGCTGTTACTTGTAGGACTACTCCGCTTCTTGCTTGTGTTATTGTTCTCATCGATAGATATATGAATATAAAGCGTTTCAGAGAACACAATCGCATATATATATTGTCGCCGTGAAAAAATCAAAGAAAATCTAAGTGCATCTCGGAGTCGATCATGCGAGTCAGTCGAGTGAGTCAAGTCAATCCAGTCGTGCGTGTAGATCTCCTCTCGTATCATTGCAAAGCAATCTTGAAATCATTGAGTCTGCTTCTTCATTGTTCTTTCATGTTATCATCATCGAATCATACCACTGCTGTATCATACTAGCAACAACAAACTATACACTATGAGCATTTTATTAATACAGCAGGGTGTACAATATAGCATTAAATGAACAAAGATGAATGCTGCTACTAGAACTAGAATCGCGACGACACGAATGATATCAACAACATCAATACTGGCGATGACGACAAGAATGAGTGCAACAACAACTAATAATACTGTAGTAGCAAAAAAGACGCTCCCGGATGCATTTCGAAATACGAAACTATACAGTGATGATAGGATTTATAAGCTATTAAAATTTCCAATTTCATCTACGAACGTAGCTCTTGATTTATGGACAAAATCTATGACTGCTACTTCTACTTCTTCTACTACTATTACTATTACTGCTCCATCACTACCACCAACACCCCCACCGTTCCAATGTTTCATGGTAGACAAAGAAGAAATCACCATTATTATATCGGAGTATGTATTCAAAAAACATTTCAAAGCAGGCAAGAACAACAATGACGACGACAGTGACAACAACGACAACGACAGTAGATCCAATGACGGTAGTAACAGTAACAGTAACAGTAGTAGTATATCATTCGATGAAATGGGAATTGATTATCGATTAATTACTTTTGATGATGTTGTTTTAGATCCAACTCTTGTTGGTTTTATGGCAGAAATAACAAAAGTATTAGCAAGTCATGGAACTAATATATCAGTATTAACGTATGCAGCATACAGTACTGATCATATCTTTGTTGCAAATAAAGACTATACGAAAGCAACACATATATTAATGAAAGAACTTGGTATTTCTACTACATCATCATGATACACGTACACATACACGTACCGACTGCCGAAAAGAAGAAAAGGAAGAAGAAGTGTTAGATTAAATAGATAAAGAGCATTATCATTTCAATCCAGTAGACTTCTAAATTATGAACAGGAGTACAGTAGAATAGAAGTAAGAGTGACTTTTCTAGCTATATAATATGATATGGTGCTCCTGAGATTGAATACATTCATTCATTCATTCATAAATTTGGTTTTAATTTGTAGAAAGGCCATAACGCATGTATGTAGGCACCAACGTACTACACTTTATACCACTTTAAATTCGTCCACACTACTGTTCGGCAAGTGTACAAGATAGAAATTCATAATACTAACAGATTGGTTCTTATTAAAATTAGTAGATCTTTCTACCAACAGTAGGTGAAAAGAAAGGTGGTCAATGCAATGGTCATTCCACTAAAGCCATGCCAGAAGATTCCAGAAGATGATGTACTCGTATCTAGGATTTTGTCTTCGCAAGCAGAGATTGTCTTCGGCGCAACAGCCCTCTTGGTAAACGACGGAAGAGGCAACCCCATACGTGATGCAACATGCATGATAGCCCCAATGGAAAAATCGATCTGAATTTCACGAGGAATGAGAGCATTGCCATCATTTTGACCCAAAATGGGAGTCCGGAGGGTATAATTATAATGACCAAAGTATCCATGATTGCCACCCATAACGTCAAGAAGAAAAGTATCGTTAGTAGAAAGGAACTCCTGACCTAAGTCAAGCCTAGTGCGGTTCACAACACCATCAAGCTCGCCAGAAACACTAGCCATGGGGATGTTCGTCTGGGAAAAATCAATTGCACCACATCCAAGATCTTGACGAATGTATGAGCCCATGAGAACCAGACCTCCTATATCACTGTCCGTCTCATTTCTGGCGTTCCAAAGGTCGACCTGCGCTCCG